>VZZY01002647.1:0-33287 GCA_013400335.1 Eurystomus gularis
ATATATTTTATATATATATATGTAAGGTCATTATTTATTTCAAGTATTATCTTCAAGAAAAAGGTCTTAATATTTTTTTTTCTGATATGAAGCTTTGTACAATGATGTACTCAGGAAAAGACAGAGTGATTTCTGCCTCTTCTTTTTTCCTGAAAAAAAAAATAGTCAGGAAAACAGAACATTAATTAAAATGCAGAAGTTAGAAGGTACTGTGAACAGTGGACTGGGATATTCGCATGTAACAGAAATTTTTCAGAACTTCAGTGAAGAAATGCAAGGACTTTTTTTTTTTTCTACTCTGGTATTGGATAAATGCTTGCATGAAGGTCTTTCTTTTGAGCCCATGTGACCTGGTGCCCTGTTGAATCATAGAATGGTTTGGGTTGGAAGAGACCTTCAAAGATTATCTAGACTCAACACCTTCTCATGGGCAGGGACATCTTTTACTGGACCAGGTTACTCAAAGCCCCATCCAACCTGTCCTTGAAAAGTTCCACTGACAGGGCATCAACAACTTCTCTGGGCATCCTGGTCCAGTGTGTCCCACCACCTTCATCATGAAAAATTTCTTCCTTAGAACCAATATAAATCTGCTTTTTTCAGTTTAAAAACCCTTGCCTCTTGTGCTGTCAGTATAGGCCCTTCTGAAAAGTCTTCCTATTTGTCTTCATATGTTGAAAGGCTGCAACAGAGTCTTGCTACAGTCTTCTCTTCTCCAGGTTGAACAACCCCAACTCTCTCAGTTTTTTTCTTCATGGGAAAGGTGTTCCAACCATCTGACCATTTTTGTAGCCATTCTCTGGACCTGCTCTAACAAGTCTATGTCTTCCTTGTACCAGGGACCCCAGAGCTTGATATGGTACTGCAAGTGGGATCTCATGAGAGCAGAGTAGAGAAAGAGAATCACCTCCTTTGAACTGCTGGCCATGCTTCTTTTTATCCATACTAGGATACAACTGGCTTTCTTGCTTCACGTCCAATTTTTCATTCACTAGTATCTTCAAGTCTTTCTCTGCAGGGTTGCTCACAATCAGTTCACCTCCCAGTGTGTACTGGTATTGGGGATGGCTCTGACCCAGGTGCAGGACCTTGCACTTGGTCTTGTTGAACTTCATGAGTTTCACATGGGCCCACTAGTCAAGCATCTCAAGGTCCTTCTGGATGGCATCCCTTCCCTCTAGTGCAGGGGTCCTCAAACTACGGCCCGCAGGCTGGATACGGCATTCTTTTTCCTGTTTTTTGTGCACTACTACAAATAAAATATGTGCAGTGTGCATAGGAATTCGTCCATTTTTTTCCAAACTATAGTCTGGTCCCCGACAGTGTCTGAGGGACAGTGAACCGGCCCCCTGTTTAAAAAGTTTGAGGACCCCTGCTCTAGTGTATCAACTGCACCACGTGGCTTGGGTCATCTACAAACTTGCTGAAGGTGCACTCAATCCCACTGTCTATGTAATTGATGAAGATATTGGTCCCATCACAGACCCTTGAGGAACACTACTTGTTACTGATTTCCATTTGGACGCTGAACCACTGACTATAACTCTTTGGATGTGACCTTCTCACCAATTCCTTATCCAACAGTCCATCCATCAAATCCATACCCCTTATCTATCACCTCCCTATTTTCCATATGCTTTGATATAACTTCCAGGAGGATCTGCTCCATGATTTTACTGGACACTGAGGTGAGGCTGACTGGTCAGTAGTTCCCAGTGTCCTCCTTTTTACTTATTCCTTATTATGAAGGAATATCACAACTTTTTTTTCAATGGGTGTGATACTCCCTTTTCTCCAATCACTGGGCATTTCACTGACTTCCATTGCTTTTCAAACATTATGGACAGTGGCTTTGCAACTACATCTGCCAATTCTCTTAGGACCCTGGGATGAATCTTGTCAAGTCCCATGGACTTGTGTATGTCCAGGTTCATCAGATGGTCTTGAACCTGATCTTTTCCTACAATAGGAGGGACTTTGTTCTGCCAGGCCCTGCCTTGAGGTTCAGGGACTTGAGAGATGTAGGAAGAATTATTGCTAGTGAAAACTGAGGTAAAGAAATTATTGAGTAGCTCAGCCTTCTCTATGACAGTTGTTCTTAGATCTCCTGTCTTACCTACTTGGGATATGTTTTCTTTAGTTTTATGTTTTCTTTTCTGATCAATGTACCTGCAGAAGCCCTTCTTATTGTTCTTCACATCCCTTGCCAAATTTGGCACCAGTTCTGCCTTAGCTGTCCTGATCCCATTCCTACATACCTGGACAGCATCCATATATTCTTCTCAGGATGCATGTCTCTGCTTCCATTGCCTGTGCCTTTCCTTCTTGTGCTTCAGTTTGACCAGAAGGTCTTTACTCGGCCATATTGGTCTCCTGCCTTCCTAGCCTGATTTCTTACACATGGGAATCAAGAACACTTGTTCTTTAAGAAAAATGTCCTTAAATAGCTGCCAGCTCTGTTCTACTCCTTCATTCCTGAGAGCAGTTACTCAGGGGGTGCCATCCACTAGTTCCTCAAACGACTGAAAGTTTGCTCTACTGAAATTTTGGTCTTGACTTTATGGTTTGCCTGGCCAATATCCCTCAATTTCATGATGGGCCCAGGCTGCCACCAGGCTTGATCTCTCCAACTAGTTCATTTGTGTTGGTAAGCAAGAGGTCCAGTAGTGCTTCTTCTCTGGTTGGGCTATCTTTCACCTGGATTAAAAAACTATGCTCAACATGCTCCAGGAGTCTCCTGGATGGCTTACTGCTTTTCCAGCAGATTTCAGGTTGACTGAGGTCACCCAGCAGGATCAGAGCTGCGAGTGTGATGCTTCTAGTAGTTGAAGAAAGCAAACTTCATCAACATCCTTCTCTTGACTGGGCGGCTTGCAGTAGACACCACCCATGAGGTTTTTTTTGTTGGCTTGGCCTCTTTTTTTTACCCATAAGCTCTCAAATGTTCATCACTGTTTTTCAAAGACAGCTTTGTGCAATCAATGCAATTTTTAACATAAAGAACAACCCTCCTCCTCCTTCTTTGCCTGTCCCTTCTGAGCAATTTATAGCCATCAATTGCAGCACTCTGGTCTTGTGATTCATGCTACCACGTGAACTATGACTGTGCTGGACTTTTGCTGTTTGCTCAGGGATATATGAAAGCATCCATCTTATAGAGGCAGCTGAGGAGGAAGAATTGCAGTGTATCTGTGCATATTTCAGACAGAGTGATCAAGGTCATGCATTAAGCCTATAACTGCAAAGCCCCATTAACATATTTTTCACCTTGGGGTGCCTAAGGCTGCACAACATCTTCAGTATTTTCTCAAGCAAGTAGCCCTTCCTGATGCCTATGCTGCTGAGCATTCATATTTTACATATGCAATCCAGTTAAATTCATTCTTACGGGTGCACAAGGAACATAAATGAAGTTACAGAGTCACTCAAGACAATTCAAATCTGCCCTTGATGTAATGGCAGACTTTGGATGATTTGGGAGATATCTTTTGTCTATGAATGATGGATTTTATTTTAAAATGATTTATCATGATGTTCTAAACCAACACACATTGTTACATGAGTAAAAAAATTTCATGTCTCAACAGGGAAGGGATTACGACTGCATACTTTTCAGTCTCCAGCAAAGGACTCTTCTCCATAATAAAAGGTTTTTATTTTAAAAACCTTTAAAAAGTCTATTCATATAGACTTAAAACCCCCATTTGGGGGTAATCAGTAATCTCTTAAACTAAGAAATCCATGACCAGAGGTGTGATAGGCATTAGGCAGAAAAATTCATTACAAGGGGATCTGTAGATACAGATTTCTTTGTTTTTCTTAAAATTATCTACTTGTAAAAATATTCAGATATAAGAAAATAGGTTTATTTTGGTTCAAAGCAAGAGAGAAATAGCTCCTTGATCATTTCAGACCATAGAGTGTTTGATAACTTCCAAGCTCGGTTAAGGGATAATTTCAGGAATCAGTTCAGATCAATCAAGCAAGCAATCAGTAAAATTATAAAGTTTCTTGGTTAATATTTAATGTTTCAATGTGATATAAAGATAATATGTATGAAAATGATACTTTACTGTATGAATTTATATGTGCATAATAATGGTTTAATAAAAAGCCTACTTTTGCCAGTAGGGAACGTGAAAGGAAAGAAGCCAGTCACCACTCTTCCTTTCTGTTTAACCCATTCCTTTAATAGGCTGGGAGGGTCACAGGGTACACAAAACATGACGTATTTGGAAAATATGTGCCCAAGCTGAAAACTAAAAGGATATGTAGAGCAGAAACTGTGAGTATCACTAATTTGAATATTTCTATTTATTCAGGCAATCATTCAAGATCTTTTAGGAGGAGCATGAACATGTTAAATAATGCATTTCAATGACACATGAATGTGACATTTCCTTTGCTGCTGCACACTTTGTGCATGTCATCTCAGATCTCCCAGTGCAGCATGTCTGTACTGCTATTGCCTGCCCTATGCATGGGGGAACAGCGGCTCCTTCCCAGTGGGCAAGGAGGCCATACTCTCATTCCTAGGCCATCCACTCAACAAGCAGCATCAGCAAAGGTGCTGTGCCACGTGGCCAAGTTTTCATTTGGATTTCAGGATGGTGACAATGAAATTTTAGTTTTGACTCCTGTCTGGCCCCTGCAGCACTATGGGTCGGTTTTTTGACAGGGTGAATTAAGAAGTAACAAAACTCTAACAGTTCACCTTGTTGCAGAACTGAGCTATCCTGTACAGTCTCCTTCCTACAAGCCACAGGCAGATAATGAGTGTTTGAGCCCCTTCCTAGCTGCCTGGTGCCTTGACTCGGAAGATCTGTGATCAATGGTGGAAAGCAATACTACAAGGATGGTAAGAGTGCAAACAGATGCGTTACTTCAGGATGAGGAAGACATCTAAGCTACACTTCTTCCTTGTAAGCTGTGATAAATGAGCAGGAGAGCATTGCAGGTGAGCACTGAAAAGAAAGCTGAGACACTGGAAAGCTGATCTCCATAGCTCCTTCCCACACATTTTGAGGCTGGGAAAACCAAAACATTTCAGAAGGAGCTTGTGCTCCTCTCCTTCCATGTGATACCCAGGAAGTCATAGTGCATGTTTTGGTTCCAGGAGCAACTTTGTTTGTGTGCTACAGTCCCTAACTGCTGTTTTCTCCTTCCCTCTCTTCACAAAAAAGAAGTGTTACTGGCCTTGCAGATTATTTTGGAAACTTCCCTGACAAGGTTGCTTTGCATGCAGCCCAATATTCACAGCAAAATCGGCAGGATGTACCTTTGACACTCCTAAATTTTGACAATTCCTTCTTTTAACATGGCTCATGAGTGAGTACCCTGACTGCCCCACCTGCAGAGGAAAGCCTGGGCACTCTACCACTTCCCTACGGAATGCTGCCAACTGTCACTTGGACATGCAGGCACTTGAGGCAAGTGGTCAGTGCAGCTCAGCTTTGATTCACAGGTTCCCTAGGATGTCTTTCTCCCCTGAGGATATAATGCATTTGCATCACTATGTTGCCTCTACCAAAGCTCTTTCCTTTGTCCATCTCTCTACTGCCTGACTGCACACAGACAACTGAAGCAAGGTACTGACGGTGGCAACTATTCTCTATTCATTTGGACAAATAAATAGTCTGTCTTCTCTAGTGCTTAAGAATACCCACCACAAGCTTCTCCTGTCTGTCTAGGCTGACCATAGCAATGTTCAGCACATACCTTGGCTGAGTTGCTACAGCTCAAAACCACAATTCAGTGCCACAAATCAGGACGTGATGAGGTAGGGAAGAGGTGGATGGTATGTGTTCAGTAATGACAGGCATTGCTTGCATGCTGTAAGGAAGAAACAGGAAGGAGTAGCAGCTTCCTGGCAACAAGGGGAATAACTAACAGGAGGCACCTTCAGATGAATGACGTGGATAGGAAGGACAGGAGAAGGAAAGACAGGAGAAGGAAAGATGAAGGAAAGACAGAACATTCCAATGGCTATTATTATTGACACCTATGATACTTTGCAGCCAACATTCATCAAAACAGATGTGTATTGAGCTATTGTCACTCCAAGTCAGCAACAGGCCATCTTTATGCAAATCAAGGGGGGCCTGCCTTAATATTTTCTGAGCATCAGGTATCTGAAAAGGGGCATGTGGAGCAAGAAAAATTGATCTTTGCAGGATCAGTGGTGAAGGCTAATGTGTCAGGAACAGCTTGGAAGTGACTGATCTTTTACTTCAATCCTCACAACTGTGTTACCATCACTAACATATTAAATTGGGAGAGATGTGCTAATAGTAGCTATTTTAAAGGGGAGGAGATTATATACTAAGTCTAATTTAACTTCAGTACATATATTCCACAAACAAGTTCAACAAAGATTAGGGGGAAGCATCAGGAGGAGGCTGCCCTGCAAGGGCAGGTGGGCTGGGAGACAAGGGGGATAGCAGGGCAGGCAGGGCCATGCTGTCACCAACAAGGACACAGCCCCACAGCATCTGCACATGGCAAGCACGGCAGGGATGGTGACAATGATCAGGGTCAGCCACGATCCTGGATCATTGGACAAGTCCGTAGGGACAAAGCTGAGAAGAGTTCGAGCCAAGAAAGTGCAGCTAGCGGAGTCAGAAGTGAACAGACACAGAGGGTAAGGTAAAGCCTGAGTCTAAATGCAACCCAAAAGCCAAGAGGTTAAAACCGATGGGTGGAGAGTAGAATCTTGAGAAATCCTCACACAAGTCACCTTCAAGTCTGGCAAAGGGAAAGGGAGAAAGTAGGTCCTAGGAACAAGCATGTTTTCCTTATAGTAACAGAGTCTGACCGAATGCAGAAGTACAAGCAGAACTTCCAAGAAATCTGCCTGTACACAGTTAATGGCATGAATAAAGCATTTTTGTGCTGCATTGCCGACCCAGGGTCGGATTTTCCATCGCGTGGAACCGGCTCCCAGCGCTCCACTTCCAAATCAGTCAGTCTGCGTTCAGGGAATCAGTTCTTCTATAGGATCTGAAAGCACACAAAAAAAGTTAGGAGAGGGCTGTTCCTGCGGGGAAGACAGTGCTTTGCAAGAACAAAAGGGTGCTAAACACCCTATCTTCAGATGTGCAAATGTTTTTCTTTGTCTGAGTTTCATTCCCTTTGATACCTGGTTAGTAGATCCACCCTGAGCAATGAGTTCAGCTTACTCGTTTTCAACTCTCCATACAGTTTAGTTCGTGTCTAGAAAGACACCAAACTAGCCTTTATGGCTTCTATGTTTTTGTTTCCATGCGCTTGTAGCTGGCAGGAAAAGTTTGATAAGAAATTCCCAAAGGAAATCTAATCTAGACTGCCTGCGATTTTTTTTTCCCTACCCTTCTGATGCCGATTTCAGCTTTCTCTTACCATATCTTTCCATGGCACTTAGCTTTCTCTCCCAGACAATATGCAATACACACCAATGTCTACAAGGAAGAAGATTTTGGCAGACCATAAATGGCAGAGAGGTGACACGTCTGCAAAAATCCAAAGAAAACAAGGTTTTTCTTTAGATTCTCTTCATCTCAAGGAAAAAAAAAATAATCCCAGAACCATGTGGCTTTCTAAGGGCACAGATCGTATGCGAGCTAAAGTGTCAAGTTGTTTATGTCGGCGATGTTTGCCATAGTTTTGGCACTTCGCCCCACTACTACTGAGAAGAGGAATTTTATCCCCACATAGTGCCAAGATATTCTCACCGTTGTTGGTAACTATTCCACTCTGAAAGCACCATATGAAGCGGTTCTTGGACAGCTAAGGTTAACACAGAAAATGAATTAGTAATAACTAATGTATAGCTCTTGATTAGGCGAAAAGTGGCTTCCTTGACAAATCAGTGCACATGAGTATGTGCTACTGAGGGAAGCGGGTGTGATGAGGTGCTCCTTCCGGCCAATCTGCCCCTTGCGTAGGCTGAGAGGAGAGTTTGGACTGCTGAAGTGCACAGTGCCGGGCTGCCCGAGGGCTGCCTGCGCAGGGTGCCCCGTGCCACAAGGAGCGAAGGGACGCTAAGGGCTCCGCGTCGTCCCTTCGCTTCGGGCTTTGCTGGAGCCCCCCTCCCTCGCCAGCCGGAGACCTACCCCGCCCCACGGCCGTGTGCGTGCGCGGGGCTCGCAGCCGCTGTTGCAGCCGCCGGGGAAAGGCGGTGGAGTGTGCCGGCCTAAAAAGCTCCAGGAAATCGTGGAGGAACCGGTGTGGGGAAATGGAGAGGCGTGGGATCGGGGGGACTGTTGTGTAAGGAGGCTGCCTGTCAGTTCCCTGCTTGTGACTCAGGGCACCGTGACTCAGGGCACTGTGACTCAGCCCTGAGCCTGACCGCCGCAGGCTCTCCTCTCCCATTTCTCCATTTGTGACTATTTCCCATATGAATGAGTTCCGCCACAGGTCTGGCCACCAGCAAATGAAGGGACAGGGGATCTGGGAAAAAGTCTAATACTTCTATACGGGATAAAACATGGATTTTACTTCAGCAGTTCCCACGCTTAGAAAGCTTGCACGTACAATGGCTTTTTCCACAACACCCAGCGAAGACAGAGCCTCAGTACCGAGGGGAGAAGCAGGGCAGGATTGCTGACGGCCCCACACCGATCCATCCTGGAGAGGTGGGATGCAGCGGCTGGGGAGAAGACCTGCTCCGGGACACGGCTGGGAGTGTGCGCAACCCCTCTATTTCCGCACTTACTTCTGAAGCCCGGTAAGGGTTAATTTGGTGGCCATGAGTGTGCCAGCTCCTTTCAAAGGGCTTTCGGCAGCTGTGCAAGAAACGGAAGGTAATCGAACCCCTAATTTCAATGTTTCCAGAAAGGAATAGCCGGATGAGACAGCTACAAATTAATTACACGAACGTGTGTGTAACTATCTCAGCCACAAGCCGGGCCGGGAGAGGACCCGGGAGCAGAGCTCGGCGGGACGCGGCGCTGGGGCCATGGAGGAAGGAGCCGCAGCTTTAGCTGGGCGCAACCGCCAAGCTCTTTCTTGCAACGGGCAACCTCGCGACCAGCTCGTTTTACCGAGGCTGAACGAGGGTGGGTCTCACCGCCGAGTGAGCCTCAGGCAGGTCGGGCAGCAGGGCAGCGCCGTGCTCGGCGAAAGAGAACACGGAAATCCAGGATTAGGTCCCGGCACTGTGCTGTCCCGGCTTGCGCAAGCTCCACCGAAGAAACTCGAAATAAAACTGGTAAAAGATGATGTACGTCAAGTGCACAACACACTCGCTCCCGCATCAAGCAGCAGGAAAAACACCTGATGTCCCCTTCCGAGTTCGGGTGTCCCAACACGGAGCACGTGTTACAGTGACCCTGGAGATCGCGTCTCTTAACAGCCCACTGCTGTGTTCCAGTATATACTGCTTGTTCAGTATACACATCCTTCACTTCCTTAACGTTGCATAATGTTTACCATAAAAAGATATGCACACGCACATCGCACTGAGTCTCACCGAAACACATATCTCACTATGCTCCCAAAAAAGACAGTGCAACCCAAAACACACATTATATTTTCATTCCCCGACACAAGCATCACCGTGCACCGCCCGACATAGACATCGCTCTGCGTACAAATCGCGCTGCTCCTTCCCTACACACGCATCGCTCCGCGCCGAAGGAAATACACAGCGCTCTGCGCCGACGGACACACGCGGAGTCCTCGCTGCGCGCTGGCTGACAAACATATTGTTAAGCGCCCGACGATGGGCACAGCACCCTGCATACAACAGTTCCATCTCTCTGCGCCTCCCGAAGCACACATCGCTCTGCGCGTCGCCCGCCCGCCCCGAAACAGATCGCTCTGTCACAATCACACAAACATCTCTCCACTCCCCCGCAGACACACGCATCGCTCAGCGTCTCGCCCTGCACGCATTGCCCTGCATACGACACAAACATCGCTCTGCGCCCCCCAAACCACATTACCCTTACGCCAAGATCACCAGCTCTCTGCACCTCCCGAAACAAGCGTCGCTCTCCTCCCCACAACGTACACTACGCCTTGAGCCTAACACCACACACATCGTTTTGCGAGCGATGGCGCACACACAGCTCCGCTCCTCCCCTACCCACGCACCGGTTCGTTCCCCGAAGGCACTCCCAGAGCTCAGCGCCCAATCGCGCGCACTTCGCTCTTCTCCCGGTGACACACACGTCGCTCTGCTCCCTGACGGACACACATCGCTCCGTTCCCCGGCGGACACTCAGCGCTCTGCGGCGGCTGATAAACACCGTTCCGCTCCTCGACGGACACACACATCGCTCTGCGCCAACGGACGTATACATCGCTTCGTTCCCTGAAAAGACTTCCAGGTCTCCGCACCTGCTGACAAACACATCGCTAAGCGCCCGACAATAGGCACAGCGCCCTGTGTACTACAGCCCTGTCTCTCTGCGCCTCCCGAAACACACATCGCTCTGCGTGTCGCCCGCACCCTCGCCCCCGCCTCCTCGAAACATCGCTCTGTGCCTCAGCTACGTACACATCGCTCCGCTCCCTGGTAGACACACGCATCGCTTGGCGTCCTGTCACGCATCCGTTGTCCTGTGTACGACACAGCTATCGCTCTGTGACCCCTGAAACACACATCTCTCTGCGCCCCCACCCTCCCTGAAGTACGTCGCCCTGCGCCCCCCAAACGACATTACCCTTACGCCCCGACACACTCAGCTCTCTGCACCTCCCGAAACACACATGGCTCTCCTCCCCACAACATACACTGCACCCTGACCCTAACAACACACACATCGTTCCAGTGTTGTCCTACACACGTATCACTATGCGCCGACGGGGACAGACACTGCTCCGCTCCTAACGACGCACAAATCTCCCTGCGTGTGATAGTCATCGCTTTCCGTCTACTGAAGGGACACATGGCTTTGCGTTTCAACAGCATACACAGGCAGACACACACCACGCCCGACCACGCACAATTCCCCTGCGTACGACACAGTCACCGCTTTGCGTCTACCCAGAAACACATTGCTCTGCACCCCCAAACCACATTACCCTTGCGTCCCGACACACACTGCACCCTGAGCCCAGCAACACACACGTCGCTCTGCACCGATGGGACATATCGCTCCTCTCCGCACAGCAACCCAGGCATCGCACTGGGCACCGCACCACACACGTCGTCCTGCGCTCCACAGACACATGACTCGGACCGCGTCCCGCGTTGCGCACGGCGCCGCGCGTACGACAAAGCCATCGCTGTGCGTCTCCAGAAACACATTTCTCTCTTCACGTCCCGTCCCTCGTCGAAACACATAGCACGGGGTCCCCTAGCACTCATCACCCTTACACCCAGACAGAAACAGTGCTCTACACCTCCCTGAAACGGATCACCCTGAGCCAAAGGACACACACACAGTGCTCTGCCCCTATTAACCAACGTCGCCTCGCTCCTCCTCTTACGGTGACACCGCTTAGTTCCCCCGAAGACGCTACCATCGCTCCGCACCGGGGGACGTCGCTCAGCGCCCCGCGACACAGACACGTCTCGGCGCATCGCAGGACACACCGAGCGCCGTGCACCTCGCTCGGAGGCGGTGATCTACACACAACACACATCGTCCTGTCCGACCAAGGCTCCAGGAGGAAAAGTCCCCCGTCCCGGTTTCTCAGCCCTCAGAGCACAACAGAAGCGTTAGGGGCGGGACGGTGAACAAGCGGGGACTGGGCTCTATAAAAGGGCTCCCACGGGCAGCGGCGCTGCCTGTAGGTTGTTCCGTGCTGTAGGTCGGTGTGTGAGAGACGCGAGTTCGCTGCCATGCCTGAGCCGGCCAAGTCCGCCCCCGCGCCCAAGAAGGGCTCCAAGAAGGCGGTGACCAAGACGCAGAAGAAGGGCGACAAGAAGCGCAAGAAGAACCGCAAGGAGAGTTACTCCATCTACGTGTACAAGGTGCTGAAGCAGGTGCACCCCGACACGGGCATCTCTTCCAAGGCCATGGGCATCATGAACTCCTTCGTGAACGACATCTTCGAGCGCATCGCCGGCGAAGCGTCGCGCCTGGCGCACTACAACAAGCGCTCCACCATCACCTCTCGGGAGATCCAGACGGCCGTGCGGCTCCTGCTGCCCGGCGAGCTGGCCAAGCACGCCGTCTCCGAGGGCACCAAGGCTGTCACCAAGTACACCAGCTCCAAGTAAGCTGCCTCTGTGCCCTGTGCCAGATCTGCTCGGCTCAAAGGCTCTTTTAAGAGCTACCAATTTTCTCATTTGAAGAGCTCTGTCACTGGTGTTCTCCTACATTTAACTTCTCTGTCTTCTAAGTCTTGCTTGAATAACGTCCTTCGGGCCTAGCTTTTCATCGGTCATTGCAATTTTTCCTGCGTCCCTGAGTCCGAGGTCTTAACCCCGTGCTGTAAAACGCAAGAAGACAGACTTCAGAAATGCCCATCAGGGGGCAGCAGGGGCTAAGAAATCACAGTCGACACGCGCTTAGACTTTACTTACCTATTAGTCTGCTCTGAAACAATTAGCAATCTTTTATTAGGAATCGGGGGGGGGGGGGNNGGCTGGGGGGGGGGGGGACGGGACGGACGGGGACGACACGGACGGAAGCTTTAATTAATCCTTTAATGCATACTTATTAAAAAGGGGATTTCTTTTCCAGTTAGGGAAGATCAATGAAACGAATTACTAAAAAAAGGTTCTTGCTAATTACTTAAAACCTCGGAGACACTTTTAAATTATATTGGCATGTATCTGTGACAGATACACAGAAGCATAGAAGTTGGTATGAGAACAGGGAGAAGAGACATACCAGGGCTGAAAATGGTTTGAGGCGGGGAGAGCAAGCACTATAACCACTTTTCCTTTCTCTCATTTCAGACGGCCAGGGACTTTAACTGAGCAATGGCATGCTGGAAGGGGACGGAGCAGGGAAGGTACCCTACAAACAGCTGTCAGTCGGAGAAACCCACAAGAGCATATGCACGATAGTGTGAAGAAAACTGACCGGTAATGGCTGGGTTCAGTAAGAGAGAAAGTGCAGAGACAAATATACAAGCTGTAAGAAATAGGTGTGTTCTTAAAAACCGTGTTCTTTATACTAAACAATTCTAGGACTTTTAGGTCATTATGATTGAGCGTTAACTATTACAATAATCAGAGAACATAAAATCAGTAAAAATGAATTGTAGAAACTAAAGCTCTTTCATTGAAAAGAGTGGGTGGCTCTTAAAAGAGCCTTTGGTTTAGACGATCTTTCCAACAGATTTACTTGGAGCTGGTGTACTTGGTGACAGCCTTGGTGCCCTCGGAGACGGCGTGCTTGGCCAGCTCGCCGGGCAGCAGGAGCCGCACGGCCGTCTGGATCTCCCGAGAGGTGATGGTGGAGCGCTTGTTGTAGTGCGCCAGGCGCGACGCTTCGCCGGCGATGCGCTCGAAGATGTCGTTCACGAAGGAGTTCATGATGCCCATGGCCTTGGAAGAGATGCCCGTGTCGGGGTGCACCTGCTTCAGCACCTTGTACACGTAGATGGAGTAGCTCTCCTTGCGGCTCTTGCGCCGTTTCTTGTCGCCCTTCTTCTGCGTCTTGGTCACCGCCTTCTTGGAGCCCTTCTTGGGCGCGGGAGCGGACTTGGCCGGCTCAGGCATGGCAGCGAACTCGCGTCTCTCACACAACAACTAACACCGCGGAACAACCGACAGGTAGCGGCGCCCTCCGCCGAGCCCTCTTATAGCGGCGCTGGGCAGAGCAGCGGCTCCACAGCGTCGCTTCGCCATTGGTTGGAAGGCTCCCGTGTGGTCGTCACACCGCGATAGCCTCTCCTATTGGACACCTCTCGATTCGCGTTCCCATTGGCTGCCGACACCGCGCCGCCCGCGTAGCCTATCACCGACGTCGCCGACGCTCCTCCGGAGCCGTATATAAGGGGGCAGGCGGGGTGCGCCGCCACCTCGTCTGTGTTTCGGCGAAGTGCTTTGGGCTCGTGTTTGCTGAGTCGCTGCGATGTCCGGCCGCGGGAAGCAGGGCGGGAAGGCGCGCGCCAAGGCCAAGTCGCGCTCGTCGCGCGCCGGGCTGCAGTTCCCCGTGGGCCGCGTGCACCGCCTGCTGCGCAAGGGCAACTACGCGGAGCGGGTGGGCGCCGGCGCCCCGGTGTACCTGGCGGCCGTGCTGGAGTACCTGACGGCCGAGATCCTGGAGCTGGCGGGCAACGCGGCCCGCGACAACAAGAAGACGCGCATCATCCCCCGCCACCTGCAGCTGGCCATCCGCAACGACGAGGAGCTCAACAAGCTGCTGGGCAAGGTGACCATCGCGCAGGGCGGGGTGCTGCCCAACATCCAGGCCGTGCTGCTGCCCAAGAAGACCGACAGCCACAAGGCCAAAGTCAAGTGAACACTTCTAAGACTAACCAGGAAACAGAATATACAAAAAAAAAAGGCTCTTTTCAGAGCCACCCACAACAGTCATAAAGGGTTGAATCACTTTCTGTAGTTTCGTTTTATCTAGCAAACAAAGCCAGGAACATGTGTTCTCTATTGAAGCGTTTGCCTTAACTGCTGTTTTCTGTTCCTGCTTGCCAAAATTTTTTTTGTAGAGAGCTTGGTTTGTTAATATTGTTACTGTTTAAAAAGCTGGGCTGATCTACCGAGGTATTCAATTCAGTTGCTTATTACTTTTTAATAGTTTTTAGTTTCTAATGGCTCTTTTAAAATTTTTAATATTAACAACTTTTAAAAAATTTTATTTTTAATAAACCATTTCTATACTTTAAGAAAGTCTGGACATTCTTAGTGTGTCAGCAGTGGCAACTGTATATCAGTACAATTTTAGAGTAAACCTTGCACCTTTTAGTAAGCGAATTCTGATTTTGCAGTGAGCGCTCTATGCAGCGTTTAATTAGAAGGCCATATAAACCATCTTTGTATCAGTCTAGATTACTTCTGTTTTGTTGGAGAGTATTAAGGAATAGCCAATTCGCTGTTGCAACTCTGGTCAAGGTGGAGCTTTCAAATTCAGAGTGGGGGTGGGGAGAGCAGAGCACACAGGCACACAGAAAACAAACCAAAAAACCAGTCCTGGCAATGACCCTAAAATAACTCTTTCGAAACAGGAGGGATGTTCCCTGCCGTGGGCCCCTTGTTGATTTATTTGTTTGGTTTTTTACACTGTTGTGAGAATGTCCCGCTGGCTTTCTTTGGCAAAACTAGCTCTGTAGAGGCCTGGGGAAGGGTTTCGGGTTAGGCAGGGTGAACAGTGTTGTCAGTGAACTGCCTGATGTGTTGTGCCACCATAGTTACGGCTGCTGCCTTGTACTGGAAGGAGCACTATTGCCTTTAACTTCGTTTTTCTGGTACGGCTGACCTCATCTCCATGAGGTACGGGGAGTTAAAAGCTTCCCACCTTGTTTTGGGAGAAGGAGAATGATTTTAAGATGAGCTGCTGCCATTCCAGCAGGGCGTAGTGTTGCTTTAAAGTTGTTTCTCTGCTTTGATGCTGTCCTGCTTTTTTCCAATTTCTTTCTGGCTTTAGCCAGGTTCCCCACTGCTTTTTCAGCCTAGCAGTCTTGTGCAGGCTCTTGGCTGCAGAGGCCGCCAAGTTTCCTGACTTTCCTGGGGCTTCTTTTTGTGCTCCGTGGAGGTGGACATGGCCTTGGTGGTCAGCTTGGTGGCACTGGAGCAGCAAGAGCACTTATCAACATGACTGCATTTTTCCTTGTCTCTGTCCTCCAGTACAGGACAAAAAAGAAGTGTGGGCTAAGATAGCCATTGACCTGGTGTTCACTGAGTTCAACTTTCCTAAATTTGAGTTGGTAATAAGTTCACCTATCTACAGGGGTGTGAAGTCTCTACTGCCCTTTGTGTCTGTGTTTCCTCTATGTAATGAAACTGTTGTCTGCATATCGGAACCACTGGCCATTGTAGCAAAAATGGGGAAGGGTTCTGTGAAACCTGCTGGGTACATGTACATTATCTCGATGCAGTGTGAGAAGATTTAAATTCTAGTTTCTAGACTGTAGAAACTTTCAAGAGGACAATCTTATGGATTTCTTTCTCTTATAAATGAATGCTCTGGTATCAACAGTATAACTGCAGTAGTACAGAAGATATAGTATTCATTATTTTTCTTGTAGTTATCTCTCTTATTTCTCTGTTGCAGAATATGTTTAGGCATTATGTATCTCTTGTTTCAAATATATCTGGGAAACAAAACCTTAGAAACCAGATAAGGTTGCACCTAAACTGTGAAGGGCCACAAGGCCTCACATGTACGTTTTGCTTTCGTAGGTGTGGTTTACAAAAACTGGGATAAGTGGGAAGATTGGCTTTGAAAATATAGGTATATTAGCAAGGTGAATGTGAACACCTGCATCTCCTATAAGCGGCACAGGCAGATTCCCGGTTATTTCTTTAACATTAACTTGTTTTTGCAACAGCAGAATGAATGAGGAAGGTGTAAATGCAGGTGATCAAGACAGAAAGAGAAATATGCCTCCTCAAACCCCTGTGAATGGAACCACTTAGTAACTCTGAGGAGCAGGCGCTCTGGGGTCCTGGCTAAAGGCAGCGCATCCCCCCCACCCCAGAGCTCCTCCTGGCGAGTCCTACTCTGGGCCCGCTCCTGGTCAGGTCGGCTACTGACAGGGCAACCATCACTGAACATCCTTCAGCCAAGGCACTTGGGGAAAGGGGGACATGGGCTGTTTAGGACGGTGCCCTGAACAATGGCACCCGGATAGAGGAGCTGGCTGTACATGGAAACAAGTTAATTACATGTGAATTTGTTTCTTTCTCCATTGTGCAATTTATTCCTTGAGTGAGGGAAGCGGAAAAAGAACCAAAACACTCAAAGAGCTGTTAATATCTACTAAGCAGTATTGGCTTTACTGTATGATTTAATCCCACGACTTTAATTTGGGTACGTTAATGGAGGAGAGCTCAGGCTGAAGCAGACTTACTTTGTCGCTGCATGAATGCAGCGGGTGGTAGATAACTGAGCGGACAGCACCTACCAGGACCCCTCGTTTTTCCAGCCATAGTCCTCAAAGTAAAGAATCACAATATGGTAAGTGCGGTCTCCAAAGTAAAGAATCACAATGAGATAACAATGAGATGAGCTCACACCAACAAAAGATGAATCACCTCCTGAACCAGAGGGATGGGAGAGAGGGAAGTAGGGTCACCTGAAGGCAACCTAAAGTATCCTAAGATTGATTAACATGGTAAAAATCACACCACTGGGAGGAGACCTAACATGCTTATATAAGACCGCCTCTGTGTGATGAACTAGCCGCCAATCAGAGCATGTGCATAAACACATTTTTTAGACAACCAGAAGGTGCCCAATGAATAAGTACTGTGAAACTTTTATTTGTTGCAAACTTTTATAAAACCCCACAACTCCTCTGAAGAGGTGGGCCAGCTTTACAAACTATCACCTGGCACCCCTTTCTGGACAGAACTGCATTAAATGTTAGAAGGTGGATCTCGACTCTTGTGTGCTCATTGACTCCTGTGCACGGGACATGAACCTAAACCCCAAGATTTTCCTGCTCCCTGCACCGGTGCCAGAGATGGGGATTTAAGGACTAATCCACCTCCAGAGAAGGAGGCTGTCGGGGTCTGTTGCGGACACATTGAAGGAAGGAGTGCAGCATAACACAGGAAGATTCGAGAGGAGAAGCAGGGAGAGAGGACGGGTGGGGCAGAGAAGGAAGATGCAGAGGGAATGGAGGCGTTGCAGGGCCTGGAGGCCGAGCGGGCCACGCTGCCCTGTGACATCTTCCAAACCTCCTGCACTGCAAGAGCCGCCTGGGAATGGCGAGGAGAAGGCAAAGAAAAGGGTCGGGTATCTCAGGGAAGGGCAGAGCAGGGCCGCAGATTTTTAAATGTAGAAACAAGCTATTTCTTTTTCAGATTCTCACCAGTTAAAGTACTTTTAACTCTTCCATTGTCAATAAATAAACATGTAGGGTAAGCAGAAGAGGCTACACTCTCCACCATTCAGCTCAGATAAATACTGTAAATAAACCTCAGTTCTGCTGAAGCTTCCTGATGTACCCTGTGCCATTTCCTGCGGTCTTTCATGCAAATGTTCTCAGGTGGAAGATAGTGTAAAACAGAAAAAAAAGAGAAAAAGCCTTACCTGCCTTCATGGTGTTATGAAAAGGGGTTAATCACTCTACTTGTCTTTATCAACTTTTTAGAAACCTTCATTGTTTTATTTTTGTCCCACCAATAAATGCACAATTAGAAGCTGCCAGTATAAGCCTGAAGTACAACCCATACACAGCCCATGAGGTTTTGCGTGACATAGTATTGGTTAAGGCTAAAACTCCAGAAGTTAAATATGCTTTAAATCCATGTGACCTTTTCACTTATTCCATGGGATTTGTACCAGCGATTTCAAAAGGCAGTGTTTAAAAGTCCTTGCATGTAGGGAGTGGAACCAATTTGATAAATTGTCTGGGCTTCCTGAGCCAGTCCGGCTGAGCCCAGGCGCGCAGGTTTTCCAGGGTGTGCTCAGTCCTGTCTGTTGGTACTTACAGCATAGGAGAAGGCAGCCCAATTTAAAGATTCATTTTAACGTGTAGAAAGATTTGGGCCATATCATTCCTATGATAATTCTTGTTCTCTTTTCTAAGCAGGATCATTAAAGATGGTAACCTTGCTGTGTCCCAAGTGCAGAAGGCAAAAAAAAATTATCTTGTGTAGTGCTGAGATTGTTTTGCATTACAGTGGCTGCTACTTTCTACAAAAGGAAAAGGGGGTGCATGCAAGTGACTCATGCATGTCTTCACAGCTCTGATGCTGCATAAAAGTAGTGCAGGGTCCTTTACTCTGAAGTCTAAATTTCAGCTGTAGCTCTCCATGTGTTCCATTTTCATAGTTTGGAGATTATTTCTTCCATTTTCCTATGACCCTTTCAAGTACAAAATCTCCATGTGATGCAAGTAGGACTAGCAGTACAAAATGGTTGTGGATTGTACTGGTGATGAAAATTCCAAGCTCCTTTCACTCACAAACTACTTAGTTTCTAGTTTTAAAATGCAAGTATGTTCTGAATTGCTTCCTGAGCTTTTCTGCATTAAAAAATGAATGGAAGAACTTTTGTGATTAATACTTGGTATCATTTTTGTTTTTCAAACAACCTCTCTACCAGGACAGGACATCAAATAATTTGGTTCTTTGCAGCCACAAAATAAACCCAAATCAAAATCTACAAACCCTTTCCACCCATTTGGTTCTATGACCACAGTCCACATGGAAAGAGCTGCCCCTGCTCACTGTAATGCCTCTTTCTTCCTTTTAAGTATGTGAGCTGGGAAGGGAGAAGGGGCGTTCCTAGCTGCATTCCCTTCTACTTCCAGCCCTCTTCTCCAGTGAGATTTGTGTCATGTCTTGAGTTGTGCTGCTCTCTGTTACAGCACAACCTGGGACATGGTTTTTGGAGCCCAAGGACTTGATTTTTTCCTTTACAATCTGAACCGGGCATGTTTTCATTACTTGCCAAAAGCATTACATCAAGGTGTATAGAAGACCAAACCATTTTTCCTAATTGCAGTTAATACTTTCTCCCTCAATGCTAATTATTCTGAAATACATTCTTCTCTATTAAAACTGGAAAAGAAAGTCTCTGTGAACTGGCACAGGCAGGATGCAGGAACAACCACAAAACCATGGTTGACATGCAAAGAGTAAATTTATCCTTACCTCACAAACCAGGGGATCTCCGCAAGCAGCACCCGGGCCAAGGCACACAAGTGGGGACTCAGGCATCGCAGAGCTCGGGCCTTGCTAAAGAGCAAAAGCTTTTGAACCTGCTGCTTTCTCCTGTATATCAAGGATTCTTGCAGGAAGTGTTTTCTGCTGAGCTCAGATCTTTCCTGCAACAAGGCAGGAATCTCAACTGCGCTCAATAAGGTTCAGCACAGGTGCCCAGACCTGTGTTACTGAAACACAGACATTCTACTCTTCAAGCACCTAAAGCTAAGAAACAATTAGTGTGATATATGTGTTTTTTGATATTCCAGTTGCAAGTCACTTGAGCATTTATAAACTTCCTCACCAATCTTCTGTTCTTTTCCCACACATAGCAATGATTTTTCTGTGTGTTGAGTAATTATAATCTCTGGCCATTAGGAAAGAAGAGTTTGATATCAGAAGTTGGTGAGCAGATACTGATACTTGCTATAGCCAGTGTGTATTTGTTCAGGTATATGGCATCTATTTCTTGTTTCTGATTCACTGTCCAGTAGTTAATTAGATAATACAGTTATTTTTTTTACCGAGCCGGTGTATTTAACTTTTGCAGAAATAAGATCAATTTGTTTTTAAAAAACATGATGATTAATAAAAATTAATTTTACTAGATCTAGAGAAGACATAAGTCTTTCCAAGAATGCTACCAACTTTTTATTCTATTAAAAATCAGGGGATTTTTTTGTAACTGCTTGGATTGTTCTTCAGTATTCTTTATGGCTGGCTATTCCCTACAGGACTTAACTGTATTGTAACTGATAATTCAGTATACAAAAGATTGCTGATATAAGAAAAGTATTTGACAAAAATATTTGTATAACCAAAATTTAATATACCCTGTATTTCAGTTGCTGTGAATAAAGAAGTATTTTTAAGATAAACATGGAGGGTAGATAAAAATACATTGGAAAAGGCCTTTGTAAAGATTATGTTACTGTCCAAATGTCACCACTTTCAGGATATGGTATTTTCCAGAGTCCCTTTCTTCTGACTCACACATCCCCTAACACAAAAACCTAGAGACTGAAACACACCATGGTTTATTAACCTTTTTAGGCTTTAGAGGTATGTAGAGGCCCAAAATATGCAAACTATGTTTCAGAGTTTGCACTAAGAGAGCAGATCTTTAAACTCCATTTGAAGCTGAAGAAGACTGGAGTACAGAGGATGCCTTTTCCCACTGAATATGTGAAATGCAGCCTGAGAGTTCCCCATCAGCCTTAAAGCGGAAATTAATAAATCGGTGGCCAATTTAAGAGAAACCTGGTGTCATCTCTGTATCGGTACTACCAAACATACAGTCAGTGCTAGAAAGGCTTATTTATGTGATTTGGTGGTGCTTGTATAAACTAAGTGTGTTCGAAGTCCTCAGCATGTGACTGGAATTCAGGATTATTCAGATGCAGTTTGAGATCAGAGGATAACAGCTTTGATCTGCATCTACAGCTTTGTCTAATTACCCAAGAATGTGATTCAGAAAGCCCGTTGGTTGAGGCCAAAAGACTTTAGGGCTGTTTATTAGCTATATGGTAAACTGATAATGCATGCAGCCAGCCCACACTAGCTAGTTTCTTAGCTTTTAGTAATTTTAATCAAATTAATGACATAAAACCAAGAACGATATGTATGAAATGACATTAATCATCACTTTATGCTTTTAGTTACAGGTGGAATATTCTCCACCTAAAGCAGTGATAGGGAGAAGCTATGCAAGTTCCCACTAAAAACATACAAAAATAGAATAAACACGATAGAATAAAAAATAGAATAAATAGAAGTTTTAGAAAGGACTTCTGTGTTGTACTAATCACTGGTATCAGCTTATTAAATTTATTACAGATTTTTTTTTTATGGTACAGTGCACTATAAACACCTCTTCTTTCTGCATAAAATAAAAAGGCTGAGCATCATCACGAGGTAGGTGTTGTTATAGAGATTACAATTATGTACATGGACGAGTTTCCATTATTAATAATTTCAATTCTTTCTCAACTAGAAAACTAGTTTCATACGCTTCAATTCACAATGCATAACATAAACATGCTTAAAATGAAGTGCTTAGGAAACATCCATACCATAACCTGAAAACTATAATAGAATTACAATTAAAACCTATCACCCTCAAAGAAAAAAACTCCTTTAGTTAAAAACCCTTTACTTACAACTTGTTACCCAGAAAAAGTTTACTCCCCGATACAAAATTGGAAATTATTTTTATGAAAAGAAATATTATGTAAAAGCAAAAAAAAAGATGATAAATTATCAATGTACACTACAAAGAGAGGATGGGGGGGGTTTCTTTTCCCCGTGTATTTGACTGCACAGCCCTTTTACTGAAAAGGTGGGTGGCTCTTAAAAGAGCCTTTGGGTCGAGCAGGTCGCAGAGGCAGCTTACTTGGAGCTGGTGTACTTGGTGACAGCCTTGGTGCCCTCGGAGACGGCGTGCTTGGCCAGCTCGCCGGGCAGCAGGAGCCGCACGGCCGTCTGGATCTCCCGAGAGGTGATGGTGGAGCGCTTGTTGTAGTGCGCCAGGCGCGACGCTTCGCCGGCGATGCGCTCGAAGATGTCGTTCACGAAGGAGTTCATGATGCCCATGGCCTTGGAAGAGATGCCCGTGTCGGGGTGCACCTGCTTCAGCACCTTGTACACGTAGATGGAGTAGCTCTCCTTGCGGCTCTTCTTGCGCTTCTTGTCGCCTTTCTTCTGCGTCTTGGTCACCGCCTTCTTGGAGCCCTTCTTGGGCGCGGGGGCGGACTTGGCCGGCTCAGGCATGGCAGCGAACTCGCGTCTCTCACACAGCAACAACAACCACTAGGATGCAGCTCAGAGGCGAAATAAGGAAAACCCGTCGCGTATCGCGTATTTATAGCTCCCTTATGCAAATAAGCAGCATTCCCTCTGCGTACTTTCATTGGTCAGAACGCAACAACGCGTCATAACTCCTCTATACTCGGCTCTTATTGGTCGGTATTCGATTCGCGCTCCCATTGGCTGTCCGGAGAAGACCTACTTCTCAGCCTATCAGCGAAGGGGTGAGGTAGGAAAGCCCGGCTATAGCTCAGCTGCGCCGGCTGCTTTCTCCGTTTCGGCGCTGGTAGCTCTTTGGAAGCGAGCAAGGAACCATGTCCGGCCGCGGGAAGCAGGGCGGGAAGGCGCGCGCCAAGGCCAAGTCGCGCTCGTCGCGCGCCGGGCTGCAGTTCCCCGTGGGCCGCGTGCACCGCCTGCTGCGCAAGGGCAACTACGCGGAGCGGGTGGGCGCCGGCGCCCCGGTGTACCTGGCGGCCGTGCTGGAGTACCTGACGGCCGAGATCCTGGAGCTGGCGGGCAACGCGGCCCGCGACAACAAGAAGACGCGCATCATCCCCCGCCACCTGCAGCTGGCCATCCGCAACGACGAGGAGCTCAACAAGCTGCTGGGCAAGGTGACCATCGCGCAGGGCGGGGTGCTGCCCAACATCCAGGCCGTGCTGCTGCCCAAGAAGACCGACAGCCACAAGGCCAAAGCCAAGTGAACACAAGGGAAAGGCGGCACGATGTCTTTTCTGGAGAAAATGATCCAAAGGCTCTTTTTAGAGCCACCCCCAAAATCATAAAGAGAGCTCAGTTGTCCATACTATAGCTATACCGTTGCATACGAATTACTCGACCCATGCTTTGTCTTATTTTCTCAATTTTTATTAACAGTATTTTTGGCTTGGTGATAGTAGCAACGCTTTCCATGTTTTTGTTAACACAAATGCCCAAATGTCCTCCGAAAGCAAGTTCTTCCTGGGATGGGCTATTTTCTGTTCAGTTCTTATGCCAGATAACATGGGTATACTATTTCAGGGAGAGCTTCCGTTCCTCCCACCCCTTCTGCGTTTTTCTTCTCCGAGACTGGCTGAAACAGCACCAGGGATACGAGGCGTAATCGTCTTCGGGGAAGGGGGGGAAGGGGCAGCAGGCCTGGCTTCTCCGCTGGCCAATCCTTGGTCAGGGCGGGCTTTTTCAATACTTAAAGCTCTTTTTTCTTTCTCATAGGGAACAAAAGGAATGGGAGAGCCCCGGGCTTTTCGGCTCAGTAACAAAACCCTCCCCTCATCCCCCAAACAGACAAAACCATTTAAGGAGACACCTTAAGAGAAATAATACAATAGATTAGACATGGCTCAGTAGTAGCGTGCCTGGCAATTGCATTACTTTTGTTACAAAATATATCCTTAAAAAAACCCAAACCCATACGTCTGATTTTTATCAAATTATTATTACAAAAAATTTTCCTGGTAGTCAAACCAATTACTCGGCAAAAAAGGTGTAAAGTCTACACTTTCCTAAAGCCGCTGCGTTATACCGCCGTACTCATTACCATTTCTCTTGGTAATCGTAGGGAAAAAAAAGACAAGACACAATTGATCTCTGAGGACTTACGAATTACTGGATCCTTGCCACAGGTTACTGGCGACCTCGGTGCCTCAGCTCCTTTAGGGAAAGTGTGGGTGGCTCTTAAAAGAGCCGTTGGATAACAGAGTATGTAGAACAGAACTCTTCCGGTGTATTTTACTTCTTTTTGGGCGCCGCCTTCTTCGCCTTGGCCGCTTTCGGCTTGGCCGCCTTAGGCTTGGCTGCTTTGGGCTTCACTGCCTTCGTCTTGGCCGGGCTCTTAGCTGCCTTTTTGGGGCGGCCTGCCTTGGCCACTTTCTTGGGGCTCTTAGCAGCTTTCTTGGCCGCAGCGGCCGCCGGCTTCTTGGCTTTCTTGGGGCTCTTCTTCACTGCCGCTGCTTTCTTGGGCTTCTTGGCGGCGCTGGCGGGCTTCTTGGCCGCCGGCTTCTTGGGCTTGGCTGCAGCTGCCCGTTTCTTGGGAGCTTTTTCCTTCACTTCTCCTGGTTTCTTGCTAAGGCGGAAGGAGCCGGAGGCGCCGGTGCCCTTGGTCTGCACCAGAGTGCCCTTGCTGACGAGACTCTTGAGCCCCAGCTTGATGCGGCTGTTGTTCTTCTCCACATCGTAGCCGCCGGCGGCCAGCGCCTTCTTGAGCGCGGCGAGGGAGAGCCCCTTGCGCTCCTTGGAGGCGGACACGGCCTTGGTGATCAGCTCGGTGACGCTGGGACCCGCGGGCTTGCGGGCTTTGGAGCCGCCCGCCGCCTTCTTCGGCTTCTTGGCGGCGGCCTTGGCTCCGGGCGCGGGCGCATCGGGGGCGGCGGCGGGAGCGGTCTCGGACATCGCGGCGGCGTCCTCTGCGGAGCAGGCGAACACAATTGGGCTGGCGCCGGTCAGATGCTCGTATTTTTAGAGAGGAGCCGCGCGGTGATTGGTGCGTTGCAGAGCCCGCCCCGCTGCACGGCCGGGGAGCCCTTCGGTGTGCTCGATTTGTGTTTCTTTGGACTAACAAAAGTGTATTTTCCTCGGAACTCCTGCCACCAAATCGCCCCGTTTCCCCGGTGAGGGAGGAGAAGAGCAGGTACTTGCGTTCGGGAGAGTTTCCAGCCGCAAACACGCGGACTGAGTTAAAGGAGAAGCGATAAATCCCGTGTGCTGCTGCTGGAGAGACCTCTGAAGAGAGAAACTTTTGTTTTTCCTTGCAAATTAAAAATTTCCTTTTGACATAAATGTTATAGCAAGGACTCAGTCCGATTCTTTAGAGGGTTTTCTTGGGGTCAAAGTTGAAATCTGCTGATTTAAAGCTATTTTGACAGTTTAAATTGATTTTGAAGAGGAGGAAGTAACACAAACTCCTCTTTCAGCTCTGAATATGGATTAAGAACCGGTTCCTTTGACCATGTGTTTTACCTCCTAAAACGCTAAAGTCTAGTGAAATAGTGTCTCGTACAACCTCCCATTGCACATTTTATAGAGCCATAAGCAATTTGTTCGTATCTGGAGATTCGTGAACATACAGTTGTTTTATTTTGTCTTCCTAGAATTTCAGTAGAAGGGAGGCAAACTTCCCCTGCTACCTTGTGTTGAATGTTTTCTTTCTTTTGTTTGTTTTCCATATGAATTTCTATTCCAGTTATTAAGTAAATAAAAGTACTGTCTTTTCATGTTGCATGTTGCTTTCAAAAAAACCAGTCATTTTATATCTGATGTTACAAAACTGCCGCTTTGTGAAAGAAAGCAAGCTCCTAAACTTCTGGTGATATTTACTGAACTTATCTTTGTCTCTCTAGTAATTTAAGATGTGCCAGAACTAGTGTAGCAGTTTTGTAATCATGCTTTTCCTCCTCAGAGAGTATTATTTTGTCACATATTTTTTTTAATAGTAGTGGAATTTAAAACCATATTACTGGTTTTTGGTTGTTGGTTTTTTTTACACATCTTGCACAGTATGTATACAGAAAGGTTTAGCTAACACCAATTCTGAATCCTCTTCCCACTCTAAACAAAACCCACCTAATTCTTTCTTTTGCATTTTCCAGTTATCACTAAAATGAGGAAATGCTTTTCAGGATAAAACCAGAGCAATTTGTGATAACCTAAGCTTTAAAAAGGGGAGAGGTAGGCCATAGGTTGTTCCTAAAGAACCAGGAAGAATTCAGTCTGGTGGAAGATGATGCAATACGCTGAACAGAATTCCATAGCTCTAGAATTATATTTCATTAATCTGTACAAGATTATATCAGCAAGTATATTATCCATTGTGTTTTGTAGTTATTTAAGAATCACAAAGACTACACTTCAGCCCAGCCCTCTGATTTTCTTTGATATTACCAGATATAACATATAATGTGAATTCAGTATTTAAGTCCATATTAACAGCTAAAATTTCAGCTTGTTTAAATAGGTAGTTTTGAGTAAGTGTAATCCTATTTCTACCTCATTGTTTCATTTACAATGGCTGTTTTGTAAATACTAAATATGTTTATAACATGCAAACATTTTAGTGTGCTGTAAAATTGGGTTTCAGTGAATATTAAATTATGACTAAATGCAACGAAAGGAAAAATGCAACCTCTAGAAGAAAAGGTTACAGGAAAAGTGCACCTGAGCTCTGTAATGCTTCAACAGGGAAATGATTGAGAGAAAGGCTAATCAAACTGGGATTTTCAAGGTCTTGTTTTAAGTTATGTAACATAAAATAACATACAGGAATAAAATAAATTGGAGTGGATGTGGGTATTGAAGATATACCTGGAGATATACCTTCACAAGTTACCAAAACTGAAATAATAAAAAAAGAGGCTTAAATATTTAAGCATATATCCTATATATGTGTGTAAATCAAACAGACTTTCCATTGACTTGACTACATAGTGAAATAAAGTAGCAACGCTAGCAGGAGATGGCATTTAGCAGCTACCAAGACACTTCATAGCACATGGACAGAGGAAAAGTATAGACCATGAATGACGTGCCAGTAAAATGGGAATTCATGTTGTCTGCTCTTGTTATTTTGAAATCATATGCATTTACTGTAGTAATCTTTACTGGAGGAGATTTAAATACTTTAGCCCTCAGTTGTGGCTTCACAGGGTGTTGATGCTCATTTACTGGCGGCTGAAATTGAGGTGGCTAAAATGGTCACCGTCCCAGTTGTCTGCCTGGCTTTTCTCCCACCAGTTGCTACCCTCTCCCTGCTCCCAACAGGGGACAGCTAATAATATGTGTAGCAGCATCTAATCCCCAATAGTTACAGTCTAATATATTAAAATAAACCGAAGTAACTTCAGAAATTTCATGATGCAGAGATTTAATTTTTTAATGGCTTTGCAGCAACAACATAAAATAACTTTAGTGATGTTGAATTGCTGCTTGGAACGTGTTCTCTACATGAAAAAAATACATGCAGGAGCAACATTTTGGAAAGTTAAGGTACATTTGGCAATTTTTAGAAGAGTTTCCTCCACAAGCAGAGCAGGTAGTTTAAATTGAATGGACAGATGTACTCAGGCAAAGAAAAAATGTGGTGAAAGGTTATATAAAAGGCAGTAATGGCAGTTTTACCTCCAGCTGAGTAAATGAGAAAAGGAAATAATCCTGGTTTAGATGTAAGATATTGTAGAAGACATCATGAAGAAGGTGCCACATAGATGCTGACATGAGTTTGGCTTTCCCAGTGAGACTGGAAGGAGGTAGGTTTCATCATTCATTAAAAGAGGAGTAGAGTGGTATCGGGATCTCCAGAGATACTTTTGGGGAGCGCATCACTGCAATGTCTGCTGCATCTGAATGACTTCAATCCTTCTCACTTCATGGGCACCCCAGCAGGTCACACTACATCAAAAATATGCACAAGATTGCGATCTGAAGCCTGCAAGACACTTTGTTTCAGATACCCAGGTCTGTCTGTCCAACTTCATCAGTTATCAGTTAAGACCTCTTGGCATAAGCAAGGAGACACATGAATCACAGCCAAGGGCTGGCACCGCACCTGAGAGCTATCAAACATTCCCATCTCCAGTTTAGGACCTGCCAGTACTTGTTCCTAAGAAAATGAGTTCTCGGTTATATTTAGATATGTTTGCAGTAATGAGAGGTAGCATAGTAGTTGTTCTTCTCAAGCAGTTTTGCTAGGAAGCATTAGCAGGAGAGCTAGCCACACAAAATGTGGCTAATGGGCTGCTCTATCTGCTGTAGGTGAGTCCTGTGGTCAGTCATTCTTAGACAGCTGGAGGAAGTACTGTTTATACGCCTGTGCACTGCTGCCCCTCTCCTTCCTTCAAGTGACAATTTCCAGAGAAATTTAGTTGAGGACCTTTATGTGCTGCACTCCTACATACATGTTCCACAGCAAAGAGGTGTAAGTACTCCCTGCAACCATGATTACACTCCTATTACAGTGTTACACCCATGCCTTACTTGCCTTCAGTGACTTCATCCTTCATCTGAGTTACAAATGCAGTAACTCATGTGATCCAACCAGTCAGCACAGTTTAACAGCTTTTAACCCTTAGCTAAACAGTTGTAAAGTGGTACCTAACAAACTACAAACTCATTGCAGCTCAGCAAACAAGTCTCTGCCTACATAATCCTAATGTTGCTGCTGTTGTTAAGACTCCTAAGTGTACTGAGGCCACACGAGGCTGTTTAGTGTATGGCTGAGCATCTCTAGTGGGCAGTACAAATAGGGTAGGGCAACAGATGACCGTCCCTGTAGACTCAGCTTCTTGGAATGTTGCACACTCCTCCCTGTACCCTTGGTTAAGGGTTGGGGCACATGTTGTGCCCTCCATTCATCATTGCCATGGTATGTCATTTAGGAATTGAAAACCTATAGTCCAAAATCTGGATATGTCCATATTTAGGAGGCACTGGGAAGGATGCCCTTCCTGGGAAAGCAAAAAAAAAAAACCAGCAAAAACTCAGGGGGACAACCCCCTTCCCGGAACAGCTAATGAGGGAAAAGATGCACTTTGTTGTCTACTGTATGGGAGTTTAGCAGGTTAACATATTTTTACTCACACACAGGCAAATAAAACATTCCCACTGTCAGTAAGATATCAAAGAATATAATTCTTTATGTCTTAAAGTACTTTGGTCCTCTAAACTGTATTTTGGATCACCCTCTCAAACTTTGACTGTAGTCATCAACCAGAGATTAAGGACCTCAGATCCTGAGGCAAACTGTCCATGAAAGATACGCAACATTAAAAGAAGCTCCATCAGCCATAGCTCCCCAAAGAAATGGTCTCCTCCTGAATTGACAGTGCCTCTCTTTCACCTGCATTTAATAGTGAATTTCACCAAAGAAGGGTGCCACCACCCTGTCCTTTCAGAGCAGTCTCTCCATCAGCCCTGACGCCTGGCTACTCAGAGGATTGAACAGCCAACACAGAGCAATGCTGAGCAACTCACTCTTCCTCCCCACAACACCCCAGCACTTCTGCATGCTTTCGGCCCTCCACTCGTATTTTTGTGCCAGTGCTCCTTGTGTATGCTAGTGAGAGGAAAGGAGCAATGTGACCAATCCACATGCCCTCTCCAGCCAGAGGCATGTTTGGTACCTATGGAGAGATAAAGTGTCCATGGGCATGGAGTGCACACACAGCTACTCTGCAGTCTGGCATCTCCTTGGGTGGTCACACCCCAGGTGCTGATTTGAAAGGCTTCCAGGTACATTTGGGTTAGCAGGCAACCACTTTTTTGCGACACTGGCAGTGATGGTGGCACCTGGACACTGCGTAGGCTGAATTCTGCCACTGATGAGAGCCAAAGCACTGTGTCACACTATGTGAAGGTGCTCTCATTAAGTGATGCTGCCTTGCTGGTTTTCCTCAGAGGTGTGGGGGTGAAGCAGGTACTGGCTCCAGATAGGGCTGTTTGTGTCATCTTTCTAGAGCAGGGGTATCACAAGGTAACACTTGGATGCCAGCAATAGAGGCTGTCTGTCTTCCCATAGAAAGTAGCGAAAAGGTTTTGAAGAGTTGTTTGGCGTGCAAGAGTGCTGTGCTATAACTTACGTTTTTTACAGTACATGCTTTGTAGCCGTGCAGTCCATGAGCTGGTGCCAGAGTGGCACTGTCTCTGGTTAGGATGTCATCCAGACTACCACGGGCACTGGAAGGGCTGGCTTATGCCCAGGTTCTCCCACAATATGCAAATGAGGCCAGTCACTCAGCACTCCTGCTATCAGATAGTCAGGAAGTCAGGAATCTGGCTTCACAGGCTAATGAGAATGTGTGTATACAATGTGGGCACATTCAAGAAGAATATACGTCACCTATTTTGTCTGCAGCTTGCCTTGTATGATCTGATCCCAAAGAGAAGTACCTCCATAATAAGTGTATTAAGTCTAAATCTTGGTCTTTCTGACATAGTTTTTTTTTTCTTTTGGACACCAAAAATGCCATCAAGTTGTGGTTGATTCATACATGTAATAAGGAATAAAATAACAAGTTTAACTTTTGTGTACTGCTTGAGGTTAGTAGTTTGTAACATATCACATTTAGTTATATGTTCAACAAAACTAGCACTGAAGGCCAGCACTGAGCAGCTAGGAGCAGGGATTAGCCTATGTCCAGCTATATGGAGGTGATAAGTAAAAAGAAACCAGCTGCAGTTTTGGATTTACCCAGACTGCAGAAGGATACACCAACAAGAAAGGAAACATCATAGCCCAAATTACCCAAAGCTGATGACAAAAAGAGCTGCTGATCAATAAGGTAAACATTTGAGTAACTCTGATATTAACTGTCCAGATATAATGCACATTCATTTATATAAACATCTTCCCTAGGGAAAAAAAAAAAAAAAAAAAGAGAAAAAGAACCAAAACCTAAGTGGATATAAATGTGTAATCTGTGCTTGTTTTGTTAATTCTTGAGAAGAAAACAGGCCTTGACATGCTTGAGTATGTGGAAAGGCTTTCAGGGTTTACCACAGTCAGCCACATCACTGGGTGAGAATAAGAATGTGTATTTACACTGACACTAATAGAAAAATTAAAAAACAAAAAAAGCTTCTTACACTTGAAAAGTGTTTGGTTCCAAGTTTTCTTTTTCCATTTTACAACATATGCTTATTCTCCTAACATGGTGAATGGTCTTAGCTCTGGGTTTTGTTTTTTTTTTTCTTCACTTTTTCTCCCCAGGGTAGCAGGTTTGCCTGGTAATAGTCTCTTCTATGTTAGAGAAGACACTAATTCTGTTGGGCTAGCTTTGGGAACACAGAAGCCATAAATCTGGGAGAGGACAGAGGAAGAATACAGTGTAGTAGTAGAAGTGATTTCTGCAGTGAGGAGTATCAGCATGGATCTAGAGCAGGGAGAAATTAACAGGCAATATGAGTGGGACAGCCTTGTGATTGTGCTGGCCTTTGAATTGCATTCTAGACAGAGACTTACGATCATAACACTGGAAGAAGAGTAATTTTGCAAGAAACATCCACCTGGACCAATATCCCATGTGTGACAGAGGCAAATTTTAAAAAAAAAACAACTGTAAGAAGAATAACTGATGCTTTATTGAAATGATACTTTAGGTCCTAGTGATTTGTAGGCCAGGACTTGCCAAGTCAGGAGGGATGTCTTGGAACTGGAGAGCTTTGAATGGATTTTTCTCCTTTGTATGTATTGATTGCTTCCTCTAGACAATAAGGTTTCTCATTTTTCATGCTTTAGGTTGTGGCATTAGAGTGACAAATTATAAAAGGTTGAGAAGTAGGTACAGTGGGAGTAGTAGATGGACAAATGAATGATGCACATGGGTACTACATGGATTGTAGTTTAAAATTTATATACGATATGTGTTACAAAATGGTGCTGGAAAATGTACTTGCTGTAGTGTAGATGAAATGGGAAAAAAATGGCAAACAGCAAAGAGAGTGAACTGAACCCCCTTTCCTGTAGCTGAAGAGAGGTGAAGAGAATATATTTGGAGCAGAGGGAATAACAAGTAATTTAAAAGAACAGAGAAAAAGAAATCAGGAGTCTTCAGGGCCAGGCAGAGACATTCCTATATAAAATATTAGAGCTGAAAAATACAGGGAAAGAATTACCTTGCCATTCTACTTTTCGATCCCGTCACTCACATGGACCTTCCCTCCTGCAGTCGCTGTGACTGAGGCAGAAGCAAATGCCAATGTCAGTGAAACAAAGGGTTGTCAGAGTTCACACAGATCTCCTTGATCCCTTCATCTTGAAAGGGTCTCATCTGTCTCTGTGTGGATAATGATGTGTGTATTCAGCCCTGAAGTGTGTGGATAATGATGTGTGTATTCAGCCATGATGTGCACAGGCAAAATCTCCAAACTGGGAATTACGCTAATCTCATAGCCTCAGTGGGCCCTGAGCTATGACAAGGAGGACTCCAAGGACACCAGCAGAAATGAGGTATGGATTTAACAGTCACGATGACTGATTTTCATAGTCCTGCAGTCACACCAAAATAACAGAGAAATGTTGCAATGTACCCTCGTGAAAGGAAAACATGTAGCATGAAAGAAAGAGTATCTATCCGCTCAGAATCATGTCAGACCTTTGAAAACAAGGAGGTCCACTTGCACATAGCTGATGCAAGCATTTTTGTCATGCATTTGACATACACAACTAGTTTTCATCCAGTTAGTAGCAGTTATCTAGAAGGAAAAATAATGCCTTTGGAATTTGACCGGTATGTCTGGAACTTAATACGAAGCAATATTCCAGTCACACAACAGAAAATAAAGGGCCTTTTTCAGTTCTGTGCTGAAAAAGCACTTTGCAAACACACCAGAGATGCTATAGTCTGAGAATCAGGCATAGCCAGCTTATAGAACAACATTTCTTTCCTGTTTGAAGTGAAGACATAAACAATTTTCCTGATGCTTCGCAGAATAAGTCAAATACCAGCGAAAGACCACGGAGGTGACCTGTCAGTTACATTTAGCAATTGATTCTCAATAATACCACTGAGTCCTTAAACTATTTTTAGGGCAATGTGACCTTAAAACAATTGAAACATGGCTATCATTATGTTAACAAGGGTTCGCGGGGGCCGTAATGCCACCGGCTCGTTGCACAGAGGCGCACTTGGCCCCTCCAGAGATGGAAGGTCTGTGCACCGCCACCTCGCTCGGAGGGGAAGATGCCCTTCAGGGAAACAACCCTTCGGGGCACCGGGGATGAAGGACGCCGAGCGAGGCGGAGGCAGAGACGGAGACGGGGACCGGCGCGGCCAAGCCG
>VZZY01002648.1:0-78543 GCA_013400335.1 Eurystomus gularis
AGCCGCGGCCGGCTGAAGGGGGGGGGTATTTCCAGCCGTGCCGCGGACAGCCTTCGTTAACCGTTGAGCCGCCGGGCCGGCAGGGAGTAGCGCAAATAGTTAATGGTGGTAGTAGAAGGGAGGGGAGTAGACGGCGGCGTCTTCAGATGGAACCGTTAGGCTGAACGGGCGCTTCGGGCAGCGCTCTATCTGCGAGTGGCGGTGTGAAAATACCTATCGCAACCGCGTCTGCACGACAGGTGTTCCCCAAGCTCAGGGCAAAACTCGTCCCCTGTGAATAAAAGGCGTTGCGTGCAGAGGAAATAACAGGAAACTGGTAGTTGTCCGTGGAGGCGGGCGCACGAGCGGTGGTCTGGTTTTCCTTCAGGAAAGAGCAATTTCTTCTGTTAAGAAACCCACTCACATGCCCCTCGGTGGGCAGCACAGTGCTTCTTGCGTGTCTTTCTCAAGTATTTTATCCGCATCCGCTTTCCACATCAAATTTGACAAACCTGAAAGGATGAAGGACTCTGGCGTCGCGCTTCCCTCATTAAAAGGGAGTAGAGTAAATAATAAGAGAGGTGTAGAACCAACAAATAAAATTAGCTTTAGATTCAGAACTTCCAAAGCAGGACAAGCAAGCAGCTAAACAGGCAGAGTGGCAACACTTTGCTGATTCTTGGCAGGTTTGGCAGAGTAAAAATAAAAATTGCTTACATTCTTAACCTTAATATTGCATAAGTACACATTATGCCTGAGCTTTGTAAGGTACATCCATCAAAAGAAAAAGAGGAAGCAGAAGGTGGTATAGAATGGCGTTCATTAACGACTCTCAGTCTTAACGTTTTCAAAGCGTCATTAACTTCGGTGGGTCAGAGTCCAAACCAGATTTTCTTCTGGGACTCAAAACGTTGTGGAATAAGGGAAACTGGCAACCAACCATTCTTGCATGCTGTTGCTGAAGAAATTGCGAGTCGTGTCAGAGGCAGTCACTAGGTGTTTTTTTCAGTGGAAGGGAAGAGCAAAAAAAGGAAGGGCTGAAGGAGGGAAACAGCAGGGTTCCTCTCCAAGGGCTGAATCAGAAAGGTAATTTTGACTTTTTTTATTTAAAAATAAGTTCTTTTGGTAATGGGATTCTTTTTTCCATGCTATAAAATAACCTCTTGATGCTGCAGGAAGCATCGGTAGAAATGGACTACGCTATGAAAGAGCAAAAAACCTTTCCCTAACTCTAATTCTACTCTTGCATATTCATTGGATGGTATTCCATACCAGTAATTAAGCACTTTGTCTCACGAAGATCTGTGTTTCATTCACAGAAACGAACATGTAAACAAAGGCATATTGTCATGCTCCTCTTCTGTTCAGCCATGATCCTCGCGGGCCAGTTAATCCAGTTTTATGGCCAGGTTATACCAGCACTGCAGCATACAGTGGCTGCACCATGACAGATAAAGGTGTAGAGAAAGGGCTGCCTAGATTAAGACTCTGCACAGCTCTAATCCTGCCTACGCTGAATATTCTCTCCCATATCTTCCCATCTCACCCGTAGACTCTCCTCAGTCCCACATGCTACTTCCTAGTAACCTCCTCCCTGATAGTAGCAGCTTCTCGTCAGGGAGAATTTGCTCCCATTACCACACCTGATTTAGCCTTTGCTCTCGCTCTACACTGCTGCACACTTAGCTGGAACCCACAGCTGCTGAAGGAAAGCTGTCTGGAAACAAGTAGTTACTAGGGTTTCTTCTGGTAGTCAGTGACCTGCTCTGTGTTTTCTAATTGACCAGCTATAAAGAGAACTTAATTCTGTTTGGCCACATAGCTGCTCTCCCTCTCTCTTTAAAGATTGCTCTGGACCTGTGTCCGCGTCCTCTTCTCTACTTTAGTTTGAATGCATCTCTATCTGATGCCTTCCCCAAGGTGTCATACATCCCTGTGGCTATATATCCAGGAAAGCTGGCCAAATCATTAGTGATGAATAATTTATCAGATAAAATTTTACCTCTGTTTCTGTTGTGAGTTGTCTGCAAACAGCTGGTGATTTTTGCAAACTGATTGTTTGCCATTACTTGCCTCATAGTGCCTGACTGGTGTCTTACTCCTGAGCAACTTGCTGGAAATACTTGAAATTTGAGATAATTGGACACAAAGATGATACGAGAACCTGAGCGCTCATTTCACAAAAAGACTTAAGTGGGAAACTGAGTTGTTTGGCTGCAGTCAGCGAGGCTGGGCTCACACCGGTGGTTAAGACATGCTTACATCCTCTGATGAAATGGAGCTCAAAGCAATGAGCACCTTGCGAGACTCTGTGTTTCTGTTCTCTGACTGGATTTACCAACCTCGTAGAATCACTTCTCGTGGGGTTTTGCTTTAAAAAATATTTTATGGCACTGGAAAACAATACAGTGTTCAAAATCAACACACCTCTAAAGGGAAGAAATAGTATCTCAGGATCTTTTAAAGCTCTGCAGTATGTCTGTGTCCATTATTTTGATTTTGATCCAGATACCTCCTAATTCTTAGTCCTCCTTGGCGTGCTGTACTTGTGCCTGTAACCCCAAATTTTCTATGATAGCTATATTTCCTTCTGAATTTTCTATCTCCTGCTCGAATTAATTCAGTAGTGTTTCAAAGACAATTTTGGGGTTTTTTAAGATGGGAAGGCAGAGGACAAAGGAAACACAAGGTAGGAAGGCAGGGGGCAAAAGAATCACAAATTGCAGTATTTAAGCAAAATGCACATTGGAAGGAAATTACCCTTTTCCCCACACAGCTCTAGTGTATAGAGAAATTAAGAGCAAACTTATCTGCTCTGCTCCAATTCCACTGTGCCACTCAGATGCGAATCCCAGATGCTGCTTTTCTCACACAACGTCTCTTCGCTCTGTCATGTTTTCTTCACATCAGATTTCTCATCCCAAGGACGCCCTGTTTCTAGAGTCCTGTTTGCTTCAGCTTTCTGTTTGGTCCTCCAGATACTGCAATGGAGGCTTCTGCCGTGAAACCGTCATTCCTTGTCCCTTAACGCTTTCGTGTGTACCTCCCCAAAACCTCTCCATTCCATTCAGACCACTCAGATTGTCTCACTTTTAACTAAACTTAGCTTACCTTTATATCTCTGTTTGTTTACCATTTTTCATGTGTAACACATGGCCTTATACAGAGAGACCATCAGTCTCCCTGTTCCAGTCTCTGTAAGAGTTACAGAGGTTACAGTCTCATTTCTTGAACGTGCTGTCGATAGGAACAGCAAAAGACAGTCCATTTCTCTAAAAGCTTACAATTTGAAGAGATGGCAGGCAAAGAATGAAGGAAAAATAGGATTAGTAGCTCCTTGGTTGAGGAGAAATGAAGAAAAGCAATATAAAGACCATGCGTAGTTTCTCCAGTGTCACAGCAGACATTAGCAGGACGCAGATCCGGCCTAGGTGCTCTGAGGCCATGCAGTTCAGTGCTTTAACCACAAAGCTGTTTTCTCTTTCTCTCCTGTGCTGCTCTCCGCCTTCCTCCTGTTCCTGAGCATGGAGGAGACAATCCACCTCGCCCCCGGGGCTTGGGACCCACCAGTACCGTCTCTTTCCAGTGTTATACTCTGCTCCTTCATCAGAGCTCCTTCCCTATGTGCCTTGTTGAGTTCCAAGCACGAACAACAGAAGAGGAATGGAGACTGTCCATTGCATGTGTAGGCCGTGGTTTTCCCCTGCACACTCCTCTGGCTGCCTTTGAACAGATCACTTTCTAGCTCTGTTTCTGTCCCTCTTCTGTTGTCTTTGGACTGGAGAAAGGATGACCCCGAATCTCTTGTTTCTGAGAGCTGTCACCGATCCTCTGAATCTCCCAGCTAATGGAACCATAGCAGGAAAGTTGCACCATCTCATAATACTCTGCCCCTGCCAGGTACAGCTAACTGCTTTTTTTGGAGATAAGAAATGGAGCGCAGATGAAAAAAGACATGTTTTTCATTTTCATATTTAAAAAAAAACCCCTGTAATTCCAAACCTTCACACAATCCTCAGGAAAGGCAGAGGCAATCACTAAGAGGACACTTATCTTTTCAGGTGGGTTTTTCAATCTATTCCTCACTCTGCTGCTTTGGCTGCATTTACTTTTTCTAGCTCAATTTTTTGTATGCATTTCAATGGCCGTCATCAATGCAGCATCTGAGCGCCTTCCAATTTTAATCAATTACATTTTACAAGTCACCAACTTCTAAGTTGTGATTAGAAGACTCAGGAAATTATCACTGTGGGTTTTTAGCAATGCTAAACTACAACAGAGAAGTTGAGTAACTTGTCTTCCGTTGCTTGTGTGGCTGGGCAGCCCAAGAAGAGGAGGCCCCAATTCTCCCTAATGTGCTTTGATTGACCTTGTTCAGCTTGTCGTCGTTCCTCTCCTGGAGATCCACAAGGCTGGCTCCATCTTCACCTGTCTGCCTGCTCCAAGAGGGACAACAATGGGGTCCTATAACTTGATTCATCTCCCTTGGGGAGTTGGATTTGCAATTGCCTGAATCAGGTTGCTACTCAAAACAGCCACAGATCTGTTTTCAGTGGTTTTCTTTGCCTCCTCTTACTACAAGGGAACCCTTAGAAATACATAATATTTTTTGTTAGGAGGGTTATTAACTAAGAGCCAGGAAAGCCCAGATGCTACAGTGAGAGTGCCTGCAGTCGGACAGACCCCACATAGAAGGACAAACTCTGTTTTGTACCTATATGAAAAAAGGGCTGAACTCCTGTTTTCGACCAGTCATACAGCACGCTTTCTGCTGTAGACCTTGGGAGTGCTTGGGTGCTGCTTACATGAGGAACCAAATTGTTTTTGACCTCAGTGGAGAGGGGGCCAAGAGGGACACATCTGATGCCTTTTAGCAACCGCAAGGTTTTCTGTAGCATAGACATAGTCTATGAAACAAACACACAGCTGGAGTTAGGGTGCTTTTGAAAACATTGTCTTTATTCTCTACCTCCCTTTCTTCCAGGACAGGCTCTTTGCTTATTCCCTCTTCAGAAAGGGACTTTTCTGGCACACAGCCTAGCCTGGCTGGAGATTAGGGATTCTCTCTGCCCCTTCATCCTTGAATATTTCCTTTTAATTTCACAGTTTCAATTCCAATTGTGTAATTACATTCTGCCTACCCCAAATTCCTCTGTAATTTCAATTGGACACGGTGTCCTTCACTCTCTAGAGAGAACTCTTGCAGTGCTGTGGGGCACTGTTAAAAGGCTGCCACGCTCCACTCTAGTCCCATTTCATGTAAATGGGGAAAGAGAATGGACCTAGATCCCTTTGAACTAAAACCACTGCTCCATATAGGCGAGACAGGGGTTGCTATAGAGCGACAAGGGAGTCTTACCCCGTGGCAATACACTGGGCATTTTTTACAGTGCCTCAGTCTGAACAGATTTTTGGAGTAAAAGTCTAAATCTGTCTGGAGGTAGTTCTCCCTCACAAGACCATACCCTTTGATCTCAAATAAAGCTGTAAGGGGGCCCACCAAACCACTACTCTGCTGAATTTATGTGGCCTGAGAGTACCTGTTTAACATGGCAGAAATGCCAGAGTGATTTCATTCAGGTACAGGGATTTGTGTAGCAATGAGAGGGTGTCCAGCAGTGATGCGTAACTAGGTAAAATGCTTTACAAAAAAGGGCAAGTCCCATGCATTTTGTGACCCAACCGCAGTATTTCTGGCAAGCTTTGCTCTGCCAACATTTTCCCTCAGTCCCTACCCTGGTGGCAATCACCTGAGTCCCACATCCCAATTTGTTTTATCACAAAATTCCTTTCTTAAGTGCTGGTGTCTACATCAATGTGAAAATATTACTGCTTCTCCTGCCTTTTCTTGCATTCTGCTTCCTTTCTTTCTGTGCCACAGCTGCTTACTTGGTCAGTGTGCCTGTGTGCTGCCCTTCAGGCATCAGACATATTCACCTTTTATATTCCACTACATTCTGCAGTGGTCTTCTGTGAAAACTCAGGGTGGAGAAGGGGAAGGAGCATGTCTCAATGGAAGAATACTCCTCCTTTGTCTCATTGCCCTGGTTTGGGTTAGAACCTAACTAATTCTGTTCAGTGATTTCACCTTTCAGCTGAGTCTCTTCTAACTAACTGCACTTTCTGAAGCTAAGAGCATGTTTTTGCAGACAGTGTCTGCTTCTAGCAGTGATAGCACTTGATGTTTAGAGTTACTCCCAAGGACTGGTGTGCAGACCAAGGTCACTGCTAACTCTTGTGTACCACATAGGGGGGTGCTGAAAGTGAAAGGCCGCAGCTGCGGGGAGGAGCGGCCAGGACAGGTGACCCTAAACTGACCAACGAGGGATTCCAGCCCATATACGTCATATTCAGTAGAAAGCTGAGGGATCACGAGGGTCTCATAACTTTGGCTTCTTCCTGGCTGGCTCCTCCCTTCTCTCCCTCTTCTTCCATGGCCAGTATCCAAGGAGGACTCCATCCATTCTGCCTTTGGTCCAGATTTGTGTGTTCCTGAACCCAGTTCCCGTCTGCTGCTGAGCCCAGTCTGGGACTTTCCTGGTGCCTGCTCTGCTCCACAGCATCAGTGGTGACAGTGACATAATTGCCATCAGGGGGGTGGGTTGCGTTTGATACTAGTTTTGTATATATTTGTATATATTCCATTTTATTATTACTATCTATCTTCATTAAAGCTGTTTTAGTTTTCTAATCTGGAAGTCTCTCTCATTCCCTTTCTCTCCCATTTGGGATGAGGGCCAAAAGCAATCAGTAAGTCTCTCTCCCTTGTTCCGTTTCTCTTTCCCTTTTCTGGGGGGAAAGAGGGGTTAACAGAGAGTGTCTGTTATAGATCTAGCAGACCGACCCTAAACCTTGACACTTACCTTTTAGAACAAACTTGCTCTTGTCATACAAGTTCTGTGGCAGGCTCCTGGAAAGGAGTTGCTTACCTGGTTTAAAGTGAGGTTCTACACAGTTCAGCAAAAAGGAATTTGGTTACTGTAGGAACTGAAATTATTTGATGTTTGATCATCTTCAATCACAAGCCACATTCTTTTCACCATGTGTACACTGTTGTCAGAAGAACATGGGGCTGATTCCATAATTAGCAACAGAGTCCTTTACCAAAGTTCATTTCCTTTCACTGCAAAAGTACCCTGGGTAGTCCCCCTACCACACAATGATAAATCTTTACCTGAAATAAACATTCAGCTCCTTGCTGGCAGTGCTATATCTACATGGAGCCTCAGTCACTTTGAATTCTGGTGGGACTTCTTCTTTATATATTATTACTGGAGGTTTGGTCCAGCTCCCAAGGGACACCTTTATGCCCACTCCTGTGGGAGCATACCTGACTGAGGCTGCTGTTTGCGTCTCTGGCAAACAGCAGGTAGAGCAGGTGAGATCAAGTAGACCATATTTCCATGTTTCCTTGATTAGCTTATACTGTTAAAAGTGAGTTGTTAGGAGGAAACAGAGCATGGAATAACTGGAGTTGGGTTTTGTTTGGCTTTGAGTCATAAATCTTAAAGGAAAGGAAAGAGCCATCACGTTCATCCCCAAGTTTGTCATACGATCAGCAAGGGGCAAGGCAGTAGTATGGGCAAGAAAATGAAACATGTGAAGGTACAAGTGCCAGCGGGGGGAAGTCACTGTTGCTTATTGTCAGTTTTGGTGTGACACAGAAAGTTCAGCTAATCCTCTTAGTTACAGAGACACAGGGTGGGGGGAGATTGTTATCTCAAGCAATTTGCTGGCTCTACTCCTTTTTTCCTTCGAGTTTCTTTTTGCCTAATTGAGCAGCATTTCTTCCTGGGACTGGTTTGCAATAATCCTGGGGCCTCATCTGGGAAAACACTGAAAAGAGAAGCAGGCCGAGTGAGGCAGCTATCCATGATTTTCTGTCATCAGAAAGGTATCAGGTTTGGCTCCAAGTGCTGAGGATTAAAATAAAGATTCGAAGTGATACGGAACAGTCTGTTGATCAGAGAGAGTGATCACTCAGCAAGGTGTATCTCACACGTGATCTAGAAGGACGGACAATTAACAGGCATTCAGAAAAGGAGGAGCTTGACTGAGTCTAAGGTGGAGCAGGGGGTGAGAATTCCACTGGAGTGCATCAGAAATGTGTTAATTACACTTCATTGCCAAAGGGATGTAGCTGTGGTAAATCTAATCGGGAGTCAAAAGGTGAACAAGAACAATAATAACTGGGGAGGGTTTTTTTAATTTATCCAGGAGATAAGGATTCAGCTATAGGAGCAGAATGAGAAAAAGGCACCTCTTTTGTAGCAGATAATTTTTCCACCCACGCTCGCTCATCATCAAGGTTTTAATATTCTATTACTAAGGCTATTTAACAGTTCCTCAGCCTCAAGGCTGGGGATGTTTGGGCAGATACTCTGCCAGTTGCCACGGGTGTCTTTTTACAAAAGAGATGAATAATTAACATGGGATGGTCCTGAAGAGGGTGGTAGCCAGGAGCCATTCTTCAGTAGATTCCCAACATTGTTGCTGGTGCTGGAGCAGGGTTGGTGTTACCAGTAGGAGGATACATTTGAAAACCCTATTTCCATATGCAGACAGAGCCTTAGTCCCTGAAGGCATGAAACTGTTTCCAGCACCCTGATCTTACATCACAGGAAAGTAAGGGCTCTGGTTCACAAGCCCTAGGGATTCCCCCAGGAGAAGTTTGAGATACTACTGTTTTCAGCTGCCTACATTACTAAGGTGCTGGAGGTAGTTAACCCAAAGAAGAGATGGCCAAGAGATGGACTGCTGTGTCCACTGCTCTTTCAGCTCATAGCCTGATGCACTAATGTAAATCTGATTTCAACTGACACCAATTTACTCTGATATCCTAGACTGAGGATTGCAGAAATAAGTGATTAAATTCCAGATTGTATCAATATATTTTGCTGTGATAGCTAAAGAATGTATTACCTCTGGCTGTGGAGATGGGTTACCTTTTCAGTCAAGGCAGCTAAATCCAGCAGAGTCTGTGAGTCAGAGCCATCAGGTGAAAGAATGGGCCAGAGTGGGCATCAGTCACAAAGCTGTTGTAAAATGAGTAGTATAGTGCTTTTAAGAGAAAAGATGCTCTGCTGATGTCGTGCTAGCACAGGACAAGGAAGTCACGAGTTTGATCCATATGTCATGCCTAGGCATCCTTTTTTGGTTTGTCTTGAGCAAACCTCTTTGTAATGTTGCCTAATCTGGGGCTTTGGAATACCTCCAGTCTCACAGGTCCAGAGGGTGCCCCGGGTTTGTCCCTGCCTGGATTTGGTCTGACACACACATGGTGCCTGTCACTGGTTTCCAAACAAAGGGAACCCCAGGAGTGGATCAAACAAGAGTGCTGTGTTCCACTGGGTTTTTGACTCAGATACCTGGAGAATTGAGGGCCTCAGCATGTCCTACATCACGTAAATTCAGGTCACTTTTGTGTGTCTCTAATGCACACTTGCATCATAGGTAATAACTGCATTTCCTTATTTCACGGCCGTGAGAATAAATGAAGTGTAATTACCAGACACTACAGAGGCGAGGGAATGTTCAGCTGATTTCTTTCAGTTCTTTGACTTCTTTAAAGGTATTGGTAAAATTTGATCAAAGCCAGAATTTGATTTTCCAAACTGTACTAATTTATGATTAGGTTATGTGGGGGAGCAGGGGCAAGAAGAAGGGAACTTGTACCTGTGACCACCGCAAAGCCGCCCTTGGACCATGAGATATACAGGGAATGCTCCATGATGACTTTCCTGGGAGCCTGCAGTGCTTCAAACAGCGCAAGGAGGAGTAAGGACAGCGCAGGAATTGGTGGATTCATAGCTCTGTCTCTTCTTCATGCAGGTCTGCACAGCTAGCGAGTTGCAGGACTACAGCATGTTCTTTAACCCTCTCAGTGAGCATTTCAGTTTGTAACACTGAAAATATGTGGAAAAGTCATGTTTTTTTAGCCACAGATACGCTTCTTGAATCCTACTCTGCAGTACCAGACTGCAGCTCTGACCCTGCAGCTCACAATTGCAGGCTGTGAAGAAATTAGCAATGTATAAAATGCATACATAACGACTTTTAAAAATGTTTACTTTGATAAATATCCTTGTAGTGTTAGGTTTCTGTTAATCAGAAGATGAATGTGTAAAACCCACTGGAAGAAAAGGACGGAATTGCAGCTGAATGTCACGAATGAAAAAAACATTCACCCCTGTGAATAGGACCATCATATTTCCCAATGGCAGCTCCCTGTCTTCCCCTAATTCCCCCCTCCCTTTCCCCTCCCTCCTCAAACACATACGCATACACTATGGGAGGAATGACAGCTGTTCTTCATGGAATGACAGCCCAGGGATATTGCATCCTCCCTTAAAAAAAACCAGGCAAGGTACAGAATAAGGTCAGTGAAGGGAGACAAAGGGGTCTCCCAGAGAAGGCAAAGGGTAATTTATTGACAGATGAGATAGACGTTACTACAGAAAAATATTAAATGGATTCTTTTCCCCTGTCTTTGGAAGGGAAAAGAAGTGGGAAGGGTTAGGAAGGACAGATGCCAGAAATAGAGACAAATTTCCCAGGAGAGGAAGAAGAAATCCTGAAGGAAATTAGGATCATGACACAGAAAAAAAAAAATATTAAGAGCATCTGAAAAGCTACAAAATTCTGTCCTAGAATCCTGTATGGAAACAACAAAAAAGGGCAGTGGAGAAGGAACCCCACCACTATCAGCGGCCTCGCTTCAAAGGCACTCTGTGAGAGAAGGAAGTGCTGGTAAAACAGAGCGCCTGATTAAAAGCCAGTGTTTGGAAAGGGCTGTCGGGAAATTACAGAGCTGAGCTTGCACCCGACGTCAGCAGTGAGGAAGACTCTGGGAGCACTAATCAAAGGGAGGCTGAGGGACCATAGGGAGCATGGAGATTTTATTAAGGACAGGAGCGAGCCAGCATTCACATAATGGGAGCAGCCGAGCTCAGGAGATGGGAGGAAAGAAAAGGCCATGTCTTCTGGTGCAACACACTGGTGCATAGTGCTGTCAACTTTGACAGTATGTCAGTTCCCACTGCAAGGAAAGAACCTGAGTGAGAGGCTTAAATAGTGGATGTTATGAATATAGTTCCTCTGGCCTAGATTCATAACTTTCCAAAAATAATTGCGCAGAAGAGGGCAGGAAAAGCCAATGTACCAGTGCACTCTGGTTGGGGTTCTGTAACTTCATGTAGCCCCCAGCTGAGACAGGAAGATGCCAAGGTTGTGTTCCCAGGACTTGTTGACGTTAGAAGGGTTTATGATTTTCACCTGCCAGGGCCAGACTGACAACAAGGAAAATTTCCACAAAGACAAAAGCAGCAGAACAAAAAAAAACTGAAGGAGAATGGATTTAATTTACAGTCACAAGCAGGAATAGATTTAAGACAAACAGCATTTTATTCTGCTTCTTTGTGCAAGGAACTCGTTTTTAGAGTAACTTGGTCTGTGTGGTAGAATAAGGGAATAGGAAGACTCTTTGTGTGTGTCTGCTGTAATGTGCCACATGCAGTATCTTTCTAATCCTGTCACTGCCTGTGTAAGTCTTGGCAAGACCTTTCCCTCAGAACAGTTTCTTCTGCCAGTTGGCTAATCCGGCCTAAAATCGTGATAGCCCTCCCGTTCAGCAAGCACCCCAATATTTCAAGATGAGCTCTTATCATGCAAAAGTCTATGCAGAAGCACAGGGCATTGCATTGCCCCGTGTTGCCAGCTGACTACTTTCCAAACTAAAAGTCAGGTTAAAAAGTGACGGAATTAATACTAAACACAGGTTTTATATTACCTAGATGGGGAGCATTCATCCCATCTCTGTGACTGCCATGCTCACAGCCAAAGGGAATAATAGCCAGTCTGCACTGGATTTGAAGCTTTGATACTCCAGAGGCATTTGCAGTCTTCTGAGCCTTGAGACAGTGAGTAGGACAAAGCGAAAATAAAAGCTGGTGCTTTGCTGAGTTTCACTGTTAAATGCTAAGGAAATGTTAAATGCTAAAGAAGGCTTGTACTTTCCGTGTGTGATTTAGCCTAGCTTTCAGCTAGAAGGCTGCCGCATGCTCGAGTGCAATCTGCTACACAGAGCCAGAACCAATCTGATTGTTTATGAATCATTTCTCAAACAGAAAAACACAGGTTTGCCAGTTTTGCCAGGAAAGTATGCCCCATCCATGTGATGGCCTGCATTTATATTTGAAAAGACCTGCACCATCAGAGCGGGACCCAGATCCAAAAGATGATCTAGGCACTGTAAAATTCAGTGCAGCATATTTAGGGACTTTTAGGGACTCAGCTGCCTAGTGATCCTCCAGTTCTCTGTTAGGTACCTGGCTTCCTTACACAGTGCAGTCACTGCCCTAACATTGCCACAACAAATGGGCAATCTCTTCAGAAAATAAATAAGAAATGCCAAAGACTGGGTCTGCTTCAGTCTTAAGGTAGCATTTTACCCTGGTGTAGTTGAAGATTCCCACTGAGGTATTGCCTTGCTGACTTTTTTTGTCTTGGGGAAAGCGATATGATTGGCCACAGAGTAGTCATTAATACCATGCCCCCACCTCCAAAGAAAGATCAATTTTCTGTTAAATCAAGATTAATCTTGATCTTACAAGCCCCATACCCACATCATTGCTACAGCTGACAAAATGTGATGTCAATGTGCTTCCTGGAGGCTGGGGAAGGCAAGCTGAGGGAGATGGGACCACACCTTCTGGCAACAGTCTCCAATTATACTGGATTATAATGGATAAACATGAAACTGCAACGAAGCACTTCTTTCCAGCCTATGCTCACAGCCCTTAAGGTATCTTTGATTCTTACGCCAACCTTATCCACAGACAAGACATAGCCCATAAGCAGTAGGTGACAAAAGCAGAGAATTACCTTTTCCAACTCAGTAGCTCAGTGTTCAGGCCATCTCAGAGAACCTGAATCCATCTCCAAGTAAGCATCAGCCTCTTTTGTGCTGTTGCTTATTCTGGAGTGAAAGTGTACCACATCAACTATTTCCCTTTGAATTGGTTATTTCAGTATTCTTTGGGCCAGAGAGACAGACTGTAACTTTGCAGGTTAGCAGTCAGAAGCCATGACTTGCTGGAGGAAAAGCCTGCACTGATGAATGCTTAACTCTTTCACGTCTCGTATTCTCTGGAAAAAGGCCTGAAACATATGTCTGCCCCTCTCAGGAGAACACCTTAATCACCAGTTTAGAGAGTCATGCTTGTGCTCTCTGGATGCCAGTGAGTATTTAATTGTGGTATGTAGAGCTGAGTGATTGCTCAGGGAGAATGACTTTGTTAGCAAGATGAATTTAGCCTGATCTTTTGAAATTTTCTGCAGACTTCCTCTGCTGCGGTATTTATGTACGACTCTGAGCTCAATTTCTGGGTCTCAAATACACTAACAGAGGCAATCTCTTTTGCTCAGCCTAGGTCTGCTTTGTTCATTGAATTTCTAAGTCTTTTAGGGTGAGAACATCTTGAATTGTGCTGCATGCAGTACATACTGCAGTGGGGTCCTGGTGCTAGTTAAGACCGCTGGATACTAATGGAGTAACCGTAAATAACTGTATCCTTAGCAATTACTAAGCCTAAAAGGATGCTGAGAAATAAAAGGTCATAAAGGGGAAATATTTGGAAGTGTTGAACACGGGTGTCAGACATAAAAGGCTCTCTGCATAAAGGGCAGGAAAAGCACAGCATCTCCCTGCATCAAGGTTGGAAGCGGTTCTCCGGCAGAGCTCTTCCGTAGCATTACAACAGGCAGAGGTGGCCATGCTGTTTGTGAAGAAGGTTTGTGGTCTTAAAGGTAAGCTGAAACACCAGTTTAAAATGCCTGTTCTCTGTGTGGCACAGAAAGTGTAACAGGTCTTGGGGAAGAGGGAAGAAATGAGCTGAAGGCAAACAAACTTCCGATCCTGTTTCCCCATGTATAAAGTGGGTGTTATGTTCCCTATTCAGCAACCAATCGGGAAAAAAAATCTCTGGCATCTTCAGCTAGAAAATGCTTATATTTGAAATTCAACATTTGTACTTTTTCCTTAATTGGACTAAATTTTTTAAAACATGGGACTGACTTGTCAGAAATATTTCTGATGGTCTCTGCCTTTTTCTAGTGCTTTTGCAGTAAATAGCTATGATTTTTTTTCAAAATAGGGACTATTTAACTGAAAATTTCTAGGAGAAAAATCATTTCTACTTAGCAGTAGCATTAAAGCCCTTGAATTGGGCCACATTCTGCTGCCAGTGCAGTTTTGGGGACACTTGGAAAATATTTTGAACAGCAGGGAAGAACAGTGATTACTACTACACAGTCTCTCAATAGTGTGAATATTGTGGGTTATTTGGGTTATTTTCCCTTTGACTGTTTAAGGCCTATTTACAGTATAATCACACCAAATTAGGTTATAACATGGCTTCTTTTTTTTTTTTTTCTAGTGAAAATAGAATCTATCATCATTTTTTTCTTTACTGTAGTTCCCCCTAAAAGCTAAGGAATTTTCAGGCACTAAGCAAGGATGATCTCTGAAGGAGAGACAAGGAGAAAGGTGACTAGGAAAAACAAAAGGCAAGTTATTTACAATTTCTATACATTTGCAATAGCTATAGCGATGTAAGCAGGGCAAAAAATGGATCCCCTGCCCCCTGCTCTCTTGGCACCAGTAATCAAAACTGAACAATGCCCACAAGGGCCCAAAACCCTCCTCCCTCCACAGCTCGAGGGTTTGCTGCCCTAGAGGTAAGAGGTCTGGAGGAGAGATGCTGAGATAACCCAGGGGAAACACCCATAGATGGGCTAGCACACATCCGGACAGCCAGAGCTAACCAGCTCCACCTCACCCCAGCTGAAGCTCCATTGTTGGCGTTAGGTCGAGGAATATTGTTGGGTACTGCAGAGCCAGATATTACAAGTCCCTTATGGACTGGCACTTTTTTCTGGGGAGGCACACTGCATCCGACTGACCGTGGGAGGAAAAGTGTGTAGCCCTGGCCCTCTGCAGCCAGCCTGCAGACTGCCCTGTTGAAACCTGTGATTTTAGCTGAATTAGAAGGACCAGCACCCATTACCCCAGGGTCTGGAAAACCCCTTTCTGCAGAGCCGCATCCCTGGGAGGTCATTTGGGAGCCTGTACACTTCTGACTTGTAATAAAGGGAGCTGGCGGGGTGTGGAAAACTTTAGCTTTAGCCATGAAGACAGGCTTAAACTGCCTTACTTTCCAAGAGGTCCTTCAACATACGCTAGCAGATTTACCAGTATACACCCTACAGGATAAAAACCAGGGGAGAACCGCAGCTAAAGTAAATGTAAAAGAGCCAGCCTATCTTCACGCAAAAGAAAAAATCAGAAAGGGGAAATCAGGAAACACCCTCAGTTACTACTGAGAGTAAAAGACGACGGAAAATGTTTAGAGAAGGGACTCTCTTTGAGTCAGTTCAGTGGACACCCAACTCCCCTTCTGCACCAGCTGGATGAATTTCCCACATTCACTTCCCATGATAGCCCTCTGGGACCTGTGTCAGAAGATGGGATGGCACCGTACAGTTTAAAAGGATAAGGACTAGGGAGCCAGAGAACACATGGGATGTGAGCTCAGGGATATACCCAAATCTCTCAGCACTAAACCTGAACCATGAATATGCCAGAAACTCAGGTGGGGACTTGGTTCAGTGGCAGTACTGGAAGCCACTGCTCCCACTGCTGAGAATCCCAGTCCCAAGATGATGGTCACAGTTCATGATCACTCCCTTACAACATTCCTCATAGACACAGGAGCTCAAATATGGATGGTTGGTAAGGACACTTACAAAGGGCAGCCTCTGCTTAGCAAGCAGTTAGTTTCTGTTGTAGGTGTTAATGGGAAAATCACTAACCACCCACTGGCACTGGTCAGGGCTAAACTAATTCTGTCTAACAGACAGACAGCCTGCCTGACCTTACTTTTAGGTTCCCATAACATACTGAGTATGGATGTATTGATGGCTCAGTCATGGGTGGACTCGTGGGGAAAATGGGAAATAGGGACACCACCCTCTTTGGCCCACAGTTTACCTCCTACAAATGCATCCCTGACTGTTAATCTGTTGCAAACAGCTGCTCCTTTACCCCATAGCAATCTAGTTAATATTCCACAATACAAAATACCTTCTGCTATTCATCCTCTTACTGAACTGATAAAGGAGCTAGAAGAACACAGAATCATTGTCACGCCTCAGTTCCCCTACAATTCTCATTTATGGCCAGTAAAGAAACGTAATGGCAAGTGGCGACTTAACAGGAGATTACAGAGCCTTGAACACTGGCACTGACTGCTCACTAAAGCTGTTTCCAGTATAAAGGATATAGTCAGTTTTCTTAATGAACACCCCCATGTACTGAACCAACACCAGCAGGATGCTTTGAACACCTCAGCATGGCATCCAGGACATCGGGTTAGATTCCAGCACACATCACTTGGAAAATGCTGGATCACTTTGCAGCACTTTTGAGGGAAAGGAACATGGGAAACTGGATATGGTGGGAGTGAAATTAATCATTACTGAGGCTTGGATACGATCCAAGGACTAGGTCTTCTTTCCTTCTCCCAAGGAACCGTTGAACTCCTGGACAAATAAGTGAAAGCTGTAATTCAACCTCTTCCTATGGAAAGTAGCCATCTAGAAAGTACACTAAGCATTCCCCAGAACTTTGTTAATGCTTCCTATGGTGTAGTGCTATCACTGGAAAGAATGTTGACAACATCTAAAGAATCAAGAGCCTTCATGTGTCGGACAATTCTAACCCTGACTTCAGGGCATCCGGCATTGTATCATATAAATGTTGATGCACTATGCAATGATCAAACAAAGCCATGGAAGCTGGTAATCTCCATGACACTTTCAGATACACTCTTTGCTCGATTCAGAAGTATGAGCAGCTGTTTATAAGATAGGGACAAGGACCTAGATAGGAATATCTGGATTTGGGTTTCTAAATCCTTTTCAGGCAGTAGAAAAATAGACTGATTTTCTTTGGTGTTCAATGTCTAGCAGGTCCAGATTACTCCAGTACCTTTTCAGAAATGAGTAATGAACTTCGGTGGAAGAAAAAGCTCCCTCAGAATATAGTAGAATAGTTTTCTCAGGATTGCTCTCATACTTCTACAGCTTAAAAAAATTTTATATATATATATATACACACATGTATCTCAGGAGAAGTATTGATGAACAGTAGTTTCAACCAAGAGCTGAATTTCCTAGCATGCTCCAGGCTGAAATATCTGAAAAGCAAAAATACTCACTTGCAAGCTATCTCCACAGCCCAGATCAGCAGGCAGCAATTAGTTTCTCAGGCACTCACTCTTCTTTCCATCTTCCTGATGGATATTTCATCTGAGTTTATGCTCTCTTCCTTTGCCTTCTCTTCACCTCTCTGCCTCTCTTTCCAATAAGGCTATGATCTGTCACAGACTCTCAATGGACAAGACCTATACATCCCATCACAACACTGTCATAGGCAGTTACATTAGACAGGCCAGGATGAAAAGCAGTTTGGAAGGGAAAGAAGCCATCATGCTTCAGGGCATAGACTTGAACTCTAACCAAGGAAGAGAGATGAAAGAGGGCTTTGGGCCAAGCAGGAAGAAAATTTTACTCAGGGCAGGTTATTCCATAATTACCCACTTAAACTTTCTTTATACCTTCTGAGATGCATCTGGTTCTGGCCAACATCAGAGACAGAAGGGGTGGATCACTGGTCTGATCCAGGAGGGGTATGAGTTTCTTCGTTCTTTTTGCGGGCGCGCTGAGTTTATAACATTTTCTGAAACCACAATGAAATCCCTTTCCAAGCATAACCCTTGCTCTGCCAGTGATAGCCAAAACTCCTTCCCCTAGCCCCGTCCTTCACACTTCCACAAGCAATACAGAGAGAAGTAAGTACAAAGCCAGGTCAAGATGATAAGAACAAAGCCTTGAAGACTGCTCTTAGATACCAGCTTTACTTCAACAGAGGAGGAAATTTTCAAAGAGGTGAACTCTTTCTGTCTCTCTCTCAGGCAGGAGTCTCCTGGGAGGAGAAGAAAACAGCTTTCATTTTAGCGAGTCATGATATTTATGGCCCTTTTATAGGTTTTGTTTGAAAATATAAAAGTAGATGGACTTAAATCTGTTTCAAAAGAGAGGAGATGGGAAGGGGAGAGACAGAGCATATGAAGGGCACGTGGGTCTGAATCATCTGCCCATGTTCAAAAGAAAATCAAACACCTTCTTTGTTTTAATATGGACCCCTTCTGCCAGTCATGAGGATAATGCCTAACCTTTTCTTGCATAGACCCTTTTGTCCCTAATGACTTACAAATTTTATATGTAGACTACCACCAAGAACACTCACCTTGGGATGAAACATGACAACTATTAAATTATGCAGCTGCAGCACCATGCAACAGTTCAGGTGTGATTGCTCCTAGGAAGCAGACTTTCAGATCACGTCTCCTGCAGAACTGAAAGCTTTACACAGTATTCCTGAGGGGCAACTGTCAGCTTCTGCTTGCTCACATAGCAGTCTCATGTGGGCTTTTATCCATCCTATTTGTGGTGTCTGTTCAGCAATTGAGGTTGCACCCTTTTGAGGGCCTCCTGCTTTTCATATGTGGAATCTCCTCTGACCCTTTGCCTCCAGGCAATGCTTTTGATCCAATTCACAGACTAAGGAGCACATGCCTTGCAAAATTATTGAGGGAGGGAACTTTAAGTTGAAGAACTCGGGTTTGCATTTAGTTTTGAATGTAGTTAGGCCTGTGGTCATTTTATCTGCTCCGAGAGTGAACCTTCATAGGTTATGACAGCTACCAGGAAATTTCTGTGAGCAAAAAGTACAAAGCCCCTCATTATTTGGTAGTTTCATAAAGGCTATTGTGGTTTCATGTGGCTCTCCTCTCAAGCGAAGAAGAAGAGATGTTCTGCAAACTAACAGACAGCCTTTGACTGGATCTGAGTTCAGTATGGAGTCATTGCAAAGATCAAATCACTGGGACAGTCCATGAAGATGTACCAGTCACATAATGTTTAATACCAGCTGGTGTGTGCTGCATCTGTTTTTCATGTGGTGCCCTGCAATAATCAGATGGAGATACCACATGTAGGCAGATCTCTAAAATTAGGCATGTTCTTGGCAGGACATGGCCTGACACATATAGCTGTCTGGCCAGTTGAAAACAGTTCTTGCCATCATCGTTATTTTCTAATATCACTCAGAGGTCCAAAAAGACTCTTATGACATTGAGCTCCAGATAGCTGCTGTTGGTAGTTGGGTGATGCTATAAAAATTATCAGTTCCTTTAAATGTTTCTGTCTTCTAACTACTATTGCCTACGTTCTTGGTTCAGTTTTATGCCCACACACATGCCCTTCTGACTGGAGTCATCCTTCCTTTCATGGTTACTTGTGCAGAGTCCTTGGTAAGTTTGAATCAGGTTTTAAGATTTATTGATCTGGCCTTGTCCATTCTGTGGTGTGTTCTTTGATTTAATTTAATGACAGTAAAGCATTCAGGCATGTTGGCATGAAGGGTTGCACTGGAAAAAAATAAGTGATTGATTGATCAATTGATTGACTGATTGTATAAGTCATTGTCCTCTCCACAGGTAACAATGAAGCCAATTTCCCATTATATCCATTTGTGTCTTCCAGGGCATACACATCTTAACTAAATGTAAACCAATCTGTCTGCAGGTATGAATCATATGCGGAAGCAGTTACACTCTTGTGTAAGTATTAAATTTGTCTATTTTAAAGATATATGCAAATAAAAATCTTTGAAACGTGATTCAGAAGGGAAGGTTCAAAGCACAGACAGGATGTCCCTCTTCTCCTGCTCTCTCAGACAGTTTTCACATTGCCACACTTGGATAGTTTGGCATAGACATCCCAACATTTACTTTAACCTGTTGGTCCCTGGAAGAACTGAATTCATATAGTTGTTGCTTTTGTAAGTCACAAATAATGTTTTCCCTTTATGTCTGTGTGTGCGTGCTTGTGGGTATATGTGTGTGTGTGCCCTGTGGCAGAGAACAGCAATCACAGGAAAACACCAAGCTCAGAAGCTACTGAATAGTTGTTATAGGGGGATGGATGGAAGCAACATGGAATCAGCTCCTGAATATGTTGAAATGTACCAAAGAACAAAAGGCAGTCTAGAAAAAACAAAAGGATAGGATTCTTCCTTGTAAAAAAAATTTCTGTTCCTAGGGGTGGCCAAAATGGCAGGGTGTTCATTTAAGTAGATTATGCTGGTATTGGCAGTACACAACCTAAACTCATGTACTTTGAACCTCTCTCCATTTTTTACATGAAGAACAATGTAACAAATCTTACTGGCATTTACATTATTTACTCCTGGGCAAATAAGTTAGCACCTTGCGGAGGTGACTGGGGCAATTCACACACCATTTACTCCCACCTCTCTAGAGAACTGTTTATTTGTTACACATACTTCCAATTTTGGAAGTTTTCTTCACAATTAGAAAAGCCGGAGATTTAACCCGCTTTCATTTTTCTAAATGACAAGTGAAATTCCAAGGAATAGGAAGGTAGCTCTCAAAGAGATTTTGCTGGAGTACATGAGCAAGCAGCATGTTTCCAAGCTCTAGACTGTATTAATCACATGCTTTCTGCATGTCTGTTGGATTGTCTATAAATTCCAGAAGGTCCTGGATACTGCATTTTCATGTTATAGTGTCTATATTGAATGTATTCCAGCTAAACCCTTTCAGGAAAAGCAGGCAATGCAACATAAATATCCCCACGTAAAACTTTTGTCTCATAATTCACCTAGCTCTCCACTACAGCTAAAGAGTAAGCATTTCTCAAGGAGCTGTAAAAGAGGGAAATGGTGCTAAACTCCTTTTAAAATTATCCAGTCTAAACTAGTGCCGTATGCAATAAATCAAATTGCCCTGAAATCCTAGGTGGGGGAAAATGGGCCATGGCCCCACACCTATCAGTATTACAATGCAGAATGCAGCTGTTAACACTAGCAGTAACTTATTTCTAGCACATTTCCTCTTCCTTCCAAACTTGCTTCTGCCACATTGAATTCCCAGTCTAGCACACATGCCATATTATCATCTATGGCCCACTCATGTCTCTCACCCTTTCTATTTCTCACTGTCCCCTTCACATCTCTCACAAACCGGTAATTCTGTAAATCCCATCGTCTCTTTCCTTCCCACAGAGGTAGCCTCATAAGCTTTCCCCAGATTATTATACATCTAAACAAAATCATTATTTTGCATTAGCCTCTTCGGCTTACATACCTATCTTACTGTTTCCGTCCAGTGTGGGTCCCATTCTTAATTTGCCTATTGTCTTCAGATCTCTTTTTGAACATTTATCTCCTAGCTCTCCAGCTTTCATCACTTTCTTACTTACTTTACTCAGACCAACATCAAATGGGTTTCTCTCTCATGTGTCCCTCCTTAACTCCTTTGCTTCTCACATACTCTGAGTTTTTACATTGTTCAAAGGACAATAAGGAAACAGAATAGTAGAAATGAGAGGCTGGCTGTGAAAAAAACACAAAAGGACTTAATGAGAGACTGAGCACTAAGATGACAGATTAAATTCACAGCTAATAAATGTAAAGCATTACACATAAGAAAACAATATATAAAATGATGACCTCAGAGCTGACCATTGCTATCCAGAAACAAGATTTTGTGGATATAATAAATAGTTCCATTAAACGTCACCTTGGTGCTCAGCAACAGCCAAAAAAGCAGGCAAACTGTTAGGAGTTAGTAGGGAAGGAACAGAAAACAGAAAAAAAGATAATTATGCTACAGGATAAATCCCTGCCACACCTTCACCCTGAATCCTGTGTGAGGATTTGGTCCCACATCTGAAATGTGATGAAGTAGAACTAGAAAGGGTTCAGAGGAGAATGATCAGCATAATCAGAGACATGAAGCAGCTCCCATGTGAGGAAAGAGTAACTTGGGCTGAAAAACAGAGAACTAGGGATGGAGCATAGTGATAGAGGGGGTAGAATCTTGTGGGGCATGTAGATACTAAGTAAAGATTCTCTTAATTAAGATATTAATTAATTAAGATATTAATTAAGAGCATTAAAGAGGCTAGTGGGCAGTGAGTTCAGGACGGGCAAAAAGGAGATGGCTTAACATTCAGGGTAGAGTAAGTTGTGGGACCTCTTACCACAAGAGATCACAGAGGCTACCGGGTACAAGGCTATAATGGCTGTAAGTCAAAAATGACTAGGCACCTCCATAGAAGGAAAATCTATCAAGGGCTATTAAATACAAAAATATCACATCTAGCCCAGGAAATCCTTGAGTTGCAAATTATGAGAAGCTGGAACATCATGCTGGGGAAATATCACTTATATCACTGCTCTTATATTCTTCCCTAGGTATTCACTGTTGTTGTTCTCTGTCAGAGACAGGATATTGAGCCACATGGACCTTTGGTCTGACCCCATACAGCCCTTCTGATGTTCCCATGTTTATATTCTTAACTGACTGTATGGATGCTCCTTGCACTTTCACCTTCTACTATACAATGCCAAAAAAACCCCTCCTGCCTACAACAGCAAACATAGGCTGAGCAAAAAATATCACTCCCAGCGCATCTTTGCTGAAAAATCCTACCTAGATAAATTTGGGTACTTACCTCCTCTTTTAATCTACTGTCAGACCAGTGTCATTGCTGAAAAACCATTCACTCTGCAGCTCTGGTCACCTGAAACAATCTGTGCAGATCTCTCCCCTTTCACCGATTCACTACCTCCTTCTAAATTCTCATCTTAAAACCTGACTTTCTAGCCTGCCTTCAACCTCTCCATTTCTGTCTCTCCTGGTTATTGGTCTTATGACTGAATGCTTTAATATTTTCACCATGCAAGGTCTTTATGTCACTGTTTCATGTAATTTATACCTGTGAGCTGGAGCCTTTCCCATCTCGCTTTCAAGCACAGGCCGTACACTGAATGGAGTCCAAAATGATCCCCACCCCCTTATTGCTTTGGGGGTTTGGCTTTATTAACAAGGATATAAGCAATAAGAAAATAAAGTTCAGCTATTTCTAAAGCTTCTCCCTCATGACTGCTCAGCCAGCATCTTAGATGGCCTCTCCCCAGCAAACCATTTTTATCTCCCTTTTACAAAAGTGAACTAATAAGCCACCTACCTCAGTGAGTCAGCAGAACCCACTTAACCCTTTCCCAGAAGGGTCAAAACTCGCTATCAGGATGGTTTGGCTCAGGCTTGTTATAGAACCATATTCTGCCCCTCGGTCTTGAATAATTTATTTGTGCGGCAGGCCTAGATTACTGTTTAAATCAAAATGCTACCCAAACAAAGGCTGTGCTGTACAGTGCAAAATGAAACCAATTACTACATCATATAATGCTCATCTTTTACAGTGCAAGATGCCCCCTACAGTACTGCAGAGGACAGACACGTCTGTGGAGAGCAGCAGCCAGCTGTAGGAAGCCGGAGAGAGATTTTTCAGAGGGAATAAGCCTTCGATGAAAAAGTAAATTCAGTGCCAGAAGGTATTGCACCCTTCTGCTTTCATCCATTGAAACTTAAGGCCAATTCTAGACTGAAATGAAAACATTCTCCAAATAGGCAGATGCAGGATTGTTTTCCACAGAGCAACTGTACCATGGATGAAGAAAAGAGATCCTAATACACATTGCAGAAATTCAATATAAAATCTCAGAATGTGGATCAAAACCTGGAATTCCACTACTTTAAAAAAAAAAAATACAACTCGCAGAAGTATGCAGAAACAAGGGATGCATTGTATTATACATTACATTGTAGTCGAAGTGCATGATAAGCCTTATAACATCTCCAGATGCCCAAAACATTGAAAAGACCATGTTCCTTATGTACTTCAAAAATATAATCTGAGTTTACTCAAAAAAAACCACCAACCCCCAAACCCAACACACACAAGTAAAATACATTCTTTCTCTTATTTTTCTACCCCTGTTATTGTTCAATCACCTGATTTTGAGACTCCGTTCACCTGACAATAAGTAGCTATCATTTACCCTAGTCCTGGCTGTCAGAAAGAGTCATCTTTATCTTCAGAGAAGCAGGGATAATGTCTAATCAGTGAGTTGTAGTTGAGAGAAATGATTCTAAGTTTAGGAAAATTGGCAGCTGCATTTTGTTATCAGTAGCCATTATTTAGATAGCAGTGCTGATGTGCGTGGCATCATACAGACAAGGACAAAGACCAAGCCCTTGCCCCGTGGAGCTTGCTGTCTCTATTACACAATTAAAACAGGGAGAGGTACTAGCATAATAGTATAGAGAGCTCTAAGCATCGCAGTGGGATGGAGGAGAGGTGACAAGAAAAAGACACAACTCCCTGTGAGAGAGCAATACTGCATCATCCCTCCATTGTTGTTTTGTACTCTGCCAGAGGGTTTTGTTGTTTCAAAATACAGTCTGTACACAGAAGCAGGCAGAGATAATTCCAGAGCAGAAATCAGGAGAAACTGACCTAGGTGTTCCTAAGAGACAGGTGGAGGATGTTGACTAGTGATAAAGATTTGGGTGCTTTGATGCACCAAAGATGCAGCATCATACAAGCCACACAAATGATGCTGTGGTGGGCCTGGCAGGTCATGTCACACAAGCTCAGGAGGCTCTGCAGGGCATGGGAAGACCCAAGGCTCTTAACATGATGTACTCAGTTAACATGGAGACTGTGCTCCTTCCACTCACTCTGAAAAATGGCCTCTGTAGCTCATGATACAAACAACACGGTAAGTGTAGCGTGCCAACTAAACTTGCCATCTACTAGAAAGAAGCTTCTGAGGGCCACATTCAACAGACATACAACGTGTCCTTAGGTACATGGTGCCTTATACCAATGCTTCAGTTATACGTTATTTTATGATGAGGTCAGTTTGTGTATCACTCTTTTCTTCTAAGGCAATCATGTTGAAAATTAATATGAGATAATCTCACTATAGACATAAAAGCACAGACTTAGCTGGGCTGTATACGTATAACAAACTGAAGTCAGTACTCCAGAAACCCAGCCTAACATAACACTAATGTTAACCCTAATTCTGTCTCTTTAACTACATCAGAATATAATTTTTAGATGACTGTTATATTACTGCATTTTTCCTTTGTTGACCCAAAGTTATTAGCAGGAACCAGCTATACTGGAGCACAGATTACTCCATCTAATAGAAAACAATGTTACCATAGGAATACATTCATTACTGCATTGAACTTCAAAAAAGAAGGAGGCATCTTCTTTTTCCAGTATTTAACTTTGTTTCTGCTACTTAGTGAACTAAAACAGTATATGTATTTCCCTGAACTGTCTTATTTCTGTAGACGCTTAGAAGACTGGTGCAGAAAATGGAGCCTACCTGGCTATCTTCTCAGTGGTGTAAAGTAAAACTGATTAAGAGAGGAACATTCTTCAAGTTCCTAGAAAAGGCTGTTGGCTTCTTCCATTTATGATCAAAAAGATCCTAGAAAAAAATATGTCCAGTCCTTAATGAGAGTAGGAAATTGAAATAACCAAAATGGGATGTGATTGGTCTTTTGAATTGAGGTGCCACCATTACGTGCTTTTGCTCCTGAAACATTGTCTGGCTCCTAATGGCTTCTAACATTGTGTTCCTACATACATTGATCATTTAATACTAGCATCTTCTTTCTGACAAACCACAAACACTTCCAAAACTTGACCTCTTTCCTTTATCGCTTTTGATTAAGAAAAGAACTATCTGCAGGAAATGCCCTACAAACCACAAAGGACTATCAGAAATATAATGATGAGTGATTCAGGGACTCTGTGGCTCTGCTTGTGTTCCTATAATCTGATCTTGGTCACTCTTCCCTTCGCCGCCGGAGCTTTTCCGTAGTTTCTTCTAGTCGGCTTCTCCAAGCAGCAATAATGGCATCATCATCCATCTCTTCTTCCTCTTCTTTACGCATACTTCGCCTGTACTGGGAGAACTGTCTAGATGCAAATCTTTCTTCACTTTGTTCCATTTTTGCCTCCTTCTTTCCGTCCTCTTCAGACTTTGAAAAGCTCTGTGTGAACTTTCTCTTAGCTCCAAATTCTGACATGTCTGACCTGGCCTCCTCTTCACATGCCTCCACATGATGAGATCTAACTCGACTCTGTGTAGATGATTCAGGGGATTCAGAGTCAAAGGACGGTTCAGGTGTTCGGCTGAAAGCATGCAGCTCTGGGCTCTTTTCTCTGGAGCTTGTTGTCTCACTGACTCTTGACCTTGTGAACTTATACATCTTTTTGTCCTCTTTTGCAGAAGCAGAGGAAAACCTTGACATGGTTCTCAGTGAATCTCCTTCTGACTCATAGGAAGAACAGCTGTCTAGCTCTTCTCTTTGGGATCTGGAGAATCTGTAACTGGATGTTTCAGAATCCATCTCTCTAACTTTGGATGATCTGCTATATTTCTCTCTAGTCTTCTCACTTTGATCATAATATGAGGGTGGTTCTCTTTCTGCTTTCAGGTCTCTGAGCCACTTGGTAATGTCAGTCTCTACCCCTGACTTTGGTGCACCTGTGTTTGCAGGTCGACTGGACAGATCAAAGAGTGTATCGGTTCTGTCAAGATCTGCTTGCAAGGGGTGCCTGTGGCTGTTTGTTGTACTCTCTCTGTCATCCTCTGTTTCTTTTTCCTCTCCTTTGGTCGTCTTTTTTTTAAATAAAGTGCTGCGTTTATTGTCTCTTATCACCTTTTCAATTTGATAATCCGACATTTTCTCTCTTATCTCCATTTGCATCTCCTTCTCCTTCCTCCTGAGTTTCTTTAGGTCAATGTCATCAGCAAAGAGGCTGTACAGTGGCTTGCTTGTCTGTGTTGTCTTCATGTTTGAACTTGTCCCTTCTGTCCTTGTGCTCACTGAGGTATTGCAAGACAGGACAGACTGAGACTCAGCCCTGTGCATGTCCTGCTGGCAAAACTGAGAGGCGGCAAGAGATGGGCCACTCTGAGCACTGAGAAGAGAAACCTTATCGTCATCTACACGCCTGCCAAGGTCTCCTGACGTTGCACTGGAGGCCATTGCAGACGATGGACGGGACAGCATCATGATCTCATTTTGCTTTTGAGCAATGGTTTCACTGACCACGTTAGCAATCCAGTTCTGAATGCTTGCCATCGATATTGTGTCACCTGGGCCAACTGGGAGGTTGGGAAGGGGTATACTTGGCATCTGAGGTTGCATTGCCCCCACGCTGCTCCTGGTCTGTGATAAAGATGAATGATTTGTCTGCAGGCTCAGTGCAGAAGCTGCATCCTCAGCACCGCTTGCAGAAGGTGCTGAGGGCCAGAAAGCTGACAGTGGGATACTCCCACTCATCGTACTGTCTGTCTCCCAGCTGCACATGGACTGGCTTTCCTCTAAAATTTTCTTTGAACGTTCAAGGAGCTCTACACGCCTCTGCCTCTTTTTAGCTGAAGCAGAATCCTCACTTTTGGCAAACTCCACAAATTCCTCCTTGTTTTCACTGCCCACCTTCTTCTGACGCTTCATTTTCCAAGCCTGGTAAGCACTCAGGTTAATATCTGACAAACTCTTCCTTTCTGTCCCCTCCTCACCTGCCTGACTGCCATCTTCTGCTGGAGATGGTGCAGAAGACGTTGATGGTTCTAAATCCTTCTTGTGAAAGCCAAACTGGATCCTTTTGACCTTCCACCTTTCTAGAGGAGTCAACTTGTCTTTGTTCTTCTGGCAGAAATTGTAAAAGGAGCTACTGTCTGAAAATATGCTCTCCTCATCCACATCCCTCTCCTTTCTTCCTGTTTCTGGGGATTGTGTCTCCCTACAATCTTTATTCTTAGAATGATATCTCTGAGCAGCTTCCTTCTCAATCTCCAGAAGCCTCTGGTTCCACATGTCCCAAGTGCTCTCTGAAGACATAGAGCCTGTGCGGCTCCTTCTCATCCTGCTAAAACTACTGGCTTCCAGCTGTTGCTTTAGGGTTCGGATCTCAAAACTGCTCACACTCTCAACATCACTGAATACACCTGATGGGTAAGGTCTTCCTCCCATGCTGGAATCTCCATCCTCCTCCCTGGGTGGACCGTCCATTTGGTATTTCTCATTTCTGCGTTGCCAGTCATGGATCCTCTGTTCCACATCCTCCTCAGATTGTTCCCCTTCCTGATCCAGAAGCTCTGGAGATGTTCTTCTTTCATCGTTAACTCCTGGTTCCTTTGCAGGCAGGCCTTGTTGCTTCCTCCATTCCTCATATAAGTGTTCCTCCTCCTCCTCACTGATGAGGGTGGAGCGTTTGGAAACCCAGCTACTTTTTCCCACTGATGAAGAGCTCATAAGACTACCCAGCAGGCTGCTGGTGTCCTCTTCTTCTACTATGATGGAGTGGGCTTTGGCTCCCATGATGCTTTCTGAGTCCCCAACTCCGGACAGCCGGGAAGAATTCCCTGCATGGGCAATGGGACTCTGACTAGGAGTGACTTCTTCATCTCCAGTATGCTCCAGCTCTCGTTCCTCCAACAATTGCTCATTGAGCTCCCTTAGCTGTTTCAGGAAGCCATCATTGGGGTAAATGGCACGCTTCTTTCTCAGCGTCATCAGCGCCTCCAGAATGGTCATATGGTGGTAGATCATCAGGTAAGCAGCCACCAGCACAGCTGAGCGACTGATTCCCATTTCACTGCTGACAAGGATTTTGCCTGCAGATATTGAATATAAAAAGTAATTAGCTATTTCCAATAACATAGAGAGTTTGCTCTGATATGTAGCACAAAAGCATTCTCTGAATAGTATTAAAAATTAGATTATGTGTTTCAGTGACTGAAACCAATATGAAATATTTGTTAGCTTTATCTTAATAAAAATCTTGATACATATGAATGAGAAGTACTTTAGTTTCAAAAGCTGTGGGCTGGCACATTTTAAAACAATCTAAATAATGTTTCTATTTTCACCTACACACTTCACTTCCCCAAATAATCAAAAAGTTTATAACAGGTATTAGAAAGTGACACAGTATTCTTGACTTGCTGGCTGACTTAGGATAAGACATTTAAGCTTTCCATGCTTCAATTTCCCCATATGCAAAAAGGGAAGATATTAGCAGTAGCCTCCAGGAAGGGATTGAGAAGATGAGCAAATAACTTAATTTTTCTTAAGGCATGTTAGAGGACTTGAATACAATTTTATATTAATTTAATTATATTTTTGCCAGAATTCAGATCCGCTGGCAAGGTACACTCAAACAGTTACGTATAGACTGGCTGGAGGCCAGAGTCATCAGAACAGTCACTCAGAACAGGAGAATCAAGCAACTAGCAGAGAGAGCTGATTTTGACTCTTGACAAACTGATACAGCTGCTTCAAACTACTGGGACTCACCGTTCTGTAAACAGTGACTGCAAGAGCTAGAACCAAAGCTGAGGATCTGCTTTATTTCATGGCATTTACACAGAGACCACCTCTTACAGAAAACTAAGCTTTGGCACAGAAGAATTGTTTTTTTTTTAAAGTTACTTTTATAGCAAATTACAGTTAAAAGAAAAGCTTGAAAATATGAAGAGAGCATAAACAAGGCTTTGCTAACTTGCAAATAACTGAAATTACTGTTCCTAGATGTGTGATAAATTCCAGTTTAATCAAACTGTTTGCACTGAAACTTATGAAACCAGTTTAAACACCACCTTTCTGACCGCTGATGTGACAGCAAGTATTTACCTAATGTACCTATTCCTATAATCCCAAAAGGTCTTTTACACCTTTCTTAGTATTAAAAGTCTCAGTTGCCTTCCAAGTGTTTTAACAGCCAGTAAAGCCTACCTAAAAGCTCGCCTAAAGGGGCAGATCTCATTCCTCTGCTCTCTTTCAGAGTTCCTCTGTCTCTGGTACTCACCGGGGCCCTTTAATGAGCCAGTTCAACTCACTAACCCAAAGAAATACCACCTCTTCTCTGATGGACTATCACTTCTGCTGGGTTGGTGAGTTGAAGGGGCCATTCAATGCCAGCAGCAGTAAACATCTGCACTGCGCCAAGGGTAGCAACAGGAGTTATGAGGAAGAACATAGATGGGTAAAGTGTCCCTCCTCATGGTGGTGTTGTTGAGCTATTAAAATTGGCTCAACTTTTCTTGTGCGCTAACAAAACTTTGCACTTTTCTTACTGTCACTTCTACTGAGAAGCAACCTGTTGTCTCTCTACAAAAATTAAATACATTGAATGCATCTTTGAAGAGTATCAGTGATACCTCTGATTGCGGTGTTCATTTTCATATTGAATTCCATAAAGATATTTCTAACTGTCCACTGAAGCTGCAACAAAATGATGAGTATGCACTGGAGGTCCCCAAAACAACTGTTGCCATGGAATTGGTGTCCAGCAAATTATACAGTAGCCTGGGTGTAGACATCCAGGGGGTCAGCCCGGCTGCTTGGATTGTTCTAGTAAATCAGCCTGTTCTTTTGTAGAAAGCATTTTGGCAAAACTGAAGCTCGCAGTGTACAGAAATATAGCAGTATTATATAAGATCAATATGAAAAAAACATATTTATTGGAGCAGGGCTTCACCTCTTTGCAATAGTAGGGTAGTTTCAAAGCAGCTGAGGGAGGTGGCTCGCAGCCAGTTTGAGTCTGAAGACATGGAGCTTGCAGCAGGGGCTGCAGGGCTGCCTCTGCTTACTAGTTTTCCCCCTCCTGTTTTGAATGAGGCATGGCAGAAATGGGCAAGAAGTGTTCACCACAACTGGATGCAGAGAACAAAATATCTGCCTTCTACCCAGTTAAAAATGTGGCATTGGCTGTTTATCAGAGTAACACTTCCACCCAATAATTCCCAAGCTCTCTGGAATCACTGTAATCTTCTCTTACCTCTGTAAGTCAGCAGTGCTTCATCAAGGAACTCTGCAGCTGGGCGGAAGTGTTTGGAGATATCCATATCTGGAAAATCATCCACTTCAATGCCCAGGTATTGGATATTCAGACCGTTGTAGAAACTTGGTCCTGTGTATACACCTGTACCATGAGCTGCGTTCAAGACATGCGTGATCCCCAGTCTCTTCAAACGGCTTTTGTTCACTGCAACACTTCTTCAGAGAAGAAAATAAACATATGTTAGATATTAGTGCTCCTATCTGGGGTAGGAAAGAAGCCATCTGCTACAAGGTCTACAGAGCTCTCGGTCTGTGTTACTTGTCCAACACGCCACTCCACTCAGACCGTAATGTCCTTTGAGAGTTCTACATGTGTTTCTTTCCAATACTCACTGGGAAAGGAAAATGAGAAACCTGCACTCACTAGTAGAGCTGCATGCTCAGTTTCCACTTCAGCTTGATTTTAAACTCACGCAGCCACCCCTAGGTTCAGGCTGTTTACGTATTTATCAATTTTTATCACTCCATAATTGATGCATTACACTGTATCCCCTTCTGATTCTGTCTGGTCACTTGCACAGGTGTTTCAGACAGCTGAGCCATGGTACAAAAGACATTTCCGCTTGATATTTGCTCTGGCATTTCTTTTTTAAGTCTTTTACATTACAAAGGCTTTAATCCCAATTCCAGGACAAATTCCAATCAGAACACTGTAATTTGGGCTCATTTGCTTTTTCCTCTCCTAAATTGTTGAAGCATCAAAATAGCATAGGAAAGCTGCTGATACTATTTCAGAGGTATTTACTTCTCAGTGTGCAGAGATCTTTGCGAGCATATTCTGAAAAACACGTTGGGGCTCTCTAGGGATGAAAGGTATTAGATGCATGTAATACATGTTATGCCTTCAATGGTTCCATGTGACCCTTCACTGAGAATCTCATGCAACTTGATGACAAAAGCTGACACTCACTTTTCTGCTATGAAGACATTAGGCCAGACTTCATCCACCGCATCCCTGGGGGTCTCCAGCCTGTCCTTCACAAGTGCCCTCTGCAAGTCCATCACACACGGTGTGTTAAACAAGCTGGTGTCATCAATCTTTTCCTTAACTCGGTTGTACAGGTCTTCCACCATCAGCTGCTGTGCAGACTCTAACATCCTGGGACACGCTGAATCTACCTTGATGTCCTTTGTCTTCAGTTCTGGAATAAACTGACATTGTAACTAAAAGCATGTAAAAACGACGCATATATATATATATATATGACCTGTCACTCTGTTTCTGGGACAAGCCTTGTGGCTTGCTTTTTTTTCCAGTAACATCACACCATCCTGTCTGCAATGTGTCACGTGCATGCTCACCTAGTTGCCTCAAAGTAGTTAGTAATGGGAAGAGCACATTGCACTGTCCTCTCAGTGCAGAGACCCACACTGGCCAAAGGCCTGGGAGTTAAGGGAATGCTCATTCTAGCCCCAGAAGAATGCAGTCACTCTCTACAGCTTCCCGAGGAGGGGAAGGGGAGAGGGAGGTGCTGATCTCTTCTGCCTGGGATCCAGTGATAGGACATGTGGGAAGGGTTCAAAGCTGTGCCAGGGGAAGTTCAGACTGGGCATTAGGAAGCATTTCCTTACTGAGAGGGTGGTCAAACACTGGAACAGGCTTCCTGGAGAGGCCGTTGATGCCCCAAGCCTGTCGGTGTATAAGAGAATTTGGACAATGCCCTTAATGACGTGCTTTAGCTTTTGGTCAGCCCTGATGTGGTCAGACAGTTGGACTAGATGATCATTTCAGGTCCCTTCCAACTGAAATAATTCTATTCTATTCTATTCTATTCTATTCTATTCTATTCTATTCTATTCCATTCCATTCCATTCCATTCCATTCCATTCCATTCTAAATTTTCTTTGTTGCAGAAAGGAACCACCAGTCAAATTGTATTCACCACTGCAGTACATGATTCTGCCACAGATTCAGTGTACAACTTCAAAGGAAGTCAGCAAACCTTTATGTAAATTGTTACTTCTTTGTGGTTTTCACCTCTGCCTCAGGTGGGGTTTTCTCACAATGGCTTTTTAATCATTTTAGGATCTCTGGATGAGTCAAAGTCAAAACAAGTCAGACTCAAGTGTCTATTACTTACATAGTTCTTTTACCCTTCCTTCTCTTACCTTCATTGATTATTTGTTTGGCAGCCACAGCAGATGACAGATGGATTGGCTCCATGAAGATGCTTTCTGTATCAGTGTCCGATACCAGTGAATACCTGCCAACCAACCACACTGCCTATTAGGCAAATGTTCTCCGCTAGGGTCCCATCTCCAGGACTGCAGCCAGAAGAAAGCAGCAGGGAGCTGGAGCAATGAGGATCTTTTGATGGTAGAAGGGAAGCTCCAGCTCTTCTCCCACCCCTCACCCCCACCCTGCTCTCCAGTGTATCTCTCTCTACAGGCTTCAAATATGCCTGGGCATCCAGTGATTGCAAGATGTAGACAGGGAGTAAACTCCCCTGGGGAGGAGCTGCAGTGGGCCTGGTGGAGGAAGTTTTGGGTAGAGAAGATCAGTGTCTGGTTTGAGACTCCGAGCAGGGAGGATCACAAGGAATAGTCTCACAAGTTGCTTGCACTTAGACATAAACATTCTCCTAATTAGAATTTATTGGAACAATTCAAAACAGATTATGCATGCTAGAAAACTGTTGGGGTATGGTTTGGGGGTTTTGTTCATTTCTTTGGGTTTTTTCTGTTAGCTAATTGCCTACAAGCATCCTTTGAGTTATCACAAGCTGCAAGGCAAACATTAATTTGAAGCCTGTGAATCTCTCCCTCGGTACTCAGTACATTAGTCATTTCATAGCATGAATCAGTGGTCAGTCACTCTACTCACACTTAGTGTTGTCTAACTGCAGGTCAAAGACAACTATGAAACCCACAAACACCTTTGAAGGGAGTTGGAGTTGTTTGACATATAGCATGATTTACTTAAGTTTTTGTTATGCAAAAAAAGGGCCACAGTCCTCAAGTATCTTTTCATCTGGGTCCACCTGTACAGTCCAAGCAAATCTTCTCTTGTTTAGACCACCTTAACAAAATATTTTACAGAGCTTTTTCCCTGAGGTACACCTACATTTCCTTCCAGATAGATGGTACAGATCATTAGGAGAAGTTTGCTGCCATCATAGAAGCTATCCGGCAGTGCAGGCTTGCAGTACTTGTACCACACTGGTCTTGTATAATTAAAGCAGGTGAGGGAGGGTGATTAACGTGCAGTCAGGGTGCAGCAAAATGCTTGGAGAGCTAAACTGCTTTCATTCTCCAGAATCAAAATGGAGGGCACAGCCATCGGAAACCACTTAATGGGCTTGTCTAGGTCATTTAGTTGGGTTTCCAGCACTCGCCAACCGTGACTGAAAGTAATCCTTTTCTAGCTCTTCAAAGGATTTTATGAGATGAGCGAAGGGAGTCTCAGTCTCATTTACAGGAGCTGACACGAATTTGGAGCTATGCCCTGCCTTCAATTCCTTTTGCTGTAAAGGTTGCCTCCAAGCTCAATAAAAAGGTAACAGTTGGTACTAAACTGCCACCACAGCCTCAACACGTTACCTGTAGCTGTCCCAAGCACCCATGAAACACACTGTTGCAGAACTGCCCAAGCCTGCATGCTTCAAGGGCCTTGTTCTGGTTGGGAAAGACCATGGCATGTTCATCATTGCTTTTGACATTGAAAGACAGAAAAAAAAGGGAGAAAAATAACGGTGGGGGGGGAAGGGAAGGGAACTGGAGAGATGCTTCTGTTCGAGTAACTGATGAGCAGTAGGAGAGTCATCTACCAAGTTCAATACATAATTTTACTTTATGTGAGCTCAGTGAACTTCCTAAACAATTTTAAAACGCATGTAGTTAAATGAAATAAGCACTCCATCTTCATCTGTCTGCAGTGCCCCACAGTCCATGGGAAACATTTCATAACCTCCTACTTGCTGAGGGCCACTGGGGCAGGTTCTTTTCAAGCTCGATTCCTACTCCTTGCCTTCAGCCAAAGCACCTCAAAGTGTACAGAAAGCCCTGTAGAGCATTTTGCTTTAGAAAAAGAGTACAAAGGGATGTATTTTTGCTTGTATTAGGAGAAAACACATCTAATCATAATTGTTTTGGTTGAGGTAACTTAATTTCTGCTTGCATTCTGACAGCCTCCCATTCAGTGCCTGAAGCCTATAGCTAAAGAAGGCTCTGAACCAAACCCAAATCTGAAGATCCTCAGTCTTTCTGTGGCTGGGAAAGCCTAATAGGAACACTAAAAAATCCACAGGTCCTTACAATGGACAGAAAGGTGGCACTGAGTTTGGGAAGAGTTGACATCTGTTTCAGAAGTTTCAGCTTGGGTGTGGACATGAGGGGATGAGACTATGAGAATAGCAAACACCACCACTCCATATTAATGCTTTCTGCAATTTATACCCCCTGTGCGCGGCTACACTCTCAGTGGGATGGATCAGTTAGCGCAGGAGTCCCGTCTCTGCAGTCTCTCTCCCTGCTGGCACGCTAACCCCTGCCTCCGGGAGGGGAGGGAAGCCCTGGGCTCCACACTTGATCCAGGTGCTTGGGTGGAAAGAAGGGAAGGGAAGCTGATTGACCACGTGCTACCAGGAGGCCATGGCAGTGCCTGTGGCAAGCATACTCACCGGCTGGGCGAGGGGCTACGGAGATAGTGGGCCTGCACAGCCTTCACATCCGATCCCTCGTCCTCCTCATCGGGCACCACCTGCTCGCTCTCTGAATCTCTGCCGCTGGCCATGGCAGCTGCGAGAGGATCTGCTACAAGGAAAGCACAGCAGAAGGGAGGGCCATTACAGAGGTCCACTTGGGAGGCCATCCCCTGGCCGTGGGGCGGCGGTGGCAGGGTGGGTGCAGCAGAATGGGCTCCCACATCTTGCTCCCACAACCTGGTGAGCAGCCCTTGCCGCCAGCCAGCCGCACGGGCTCCTCTGCCAGGGTGCCGGCTGCTCCCGAGGCCTCGTGCAGCTCCCTGGCTGCTGCCCAGCGAGTGCCGATGCCCTTCTTGCCTGTGAGTAAGCGTGCAGGAAGGCCAGGAAGGAAGGGGTGGTGGGGCAGAAACTCTATCCGTGTGCGGTGGCTGGAAGGAGCTGTACACAGCCAGAGCCGGACTGGAACGAGTGTCGGGGGCAAGAAACATGAGACCTTGTCTCCCCAGAATGAAACGCTCCTAAAGCTCGAGACCGAAGGCGTTTTAAGCCTTGGTACTTTGTCCTTGTAATCCTTTGTGGGGAGGCTGCCGTGCCCACCCTGGGTGTGGGAGAGCAAGGGGGCCATAGCTCAGTTAGGAGCATGAAAACACAGTAGGTGACACTTCCCCAGGTCTGGCCAGAGCGACTCCTGCCTCGCCATGCCACAAGAGCTGGTGGTGGCTTCCAAGGGCCCCAGCAGCCGGCCTCAGGCAGGGGAATCGCAGCTGCATGCCACCAATGGGGCTGAGGAGCGTCTGCCGCTCACGGGGAGGCAGGGGAGCAAGGAAAGGGCACTTACCCCCTGTGCTGGGGCGACTCTGCTGAGGGTCCCTCTTGGAGACACAGTGAAGGAGTCCAGTGAAGAGGGCAGGAAACCTGGCAGGGAACGGTACTGTGGGGAGAGAAATCCGCTGCCCACTCTTGCTCTCTCTGCAGCTACTTCATCGAGGGGCAGGACAACTGTCACCACCAAACCTTTATCAGCTTTCTAAATATAGTGTTGTCCTGACGCTGGCTGCTGGATTGCATGGGGAAAGAATTTAGTGCCTCATATACAGCAGCTGGTCAACCACTTAACTCCTTCCCTGCTGTGGGCTGGATCTCCTGACATTTCCCAGTTGCAGGAGGAGCCCAGAGAAGGGCCCAGAGCCAGTAAGTCTGGACCTCTGCCTGCAGGAAGCCTCCAGGCAAGTGGGATCCCATCATGCCCAACTTGAAATGCTAGTATGACCTTTGATGTCCTTGGGAAATGCAGTGCAGAATGAGCTACTCCAAGCTTACTAGAAGCAAGCTACCTGTCGACTACCTGGACTTCTGTAAGGCCCCCATCTTCAGAGCCATAACGCAATATTTACAGGGCAACCAGGCCATCAGGCCCAGTCAACATGGGTTCATGAAGGGCAGGTCCTGCTTAACTAACCTCATCTCCTTTTATGATAAGGTGACCTGCATGATGGATGAGGGAAAGGCTGTGGATGTTGTGTATCTGGACTTCAGTAAAGCCTTTGATACTGTTCCCTCTGGTATTCTCATAAAAAAACTGGTTGCCCTAGGCCGCCTAGATGGGCGTACACATCGCTGGATTGTGTACTAGCTCGATGGCCTGGCCCAGAGAGTGGTGGTAAATGGTGTTAAATCCAGCTGGTGACCAGTCACAGTGGGGCCACTCCTCTTTAATATCTTTATCAATGATCTTGATGAGGAGATTGAAAACACCCTCAGTAAGTTTGCAGATGACACCAAGTTAGGTGGGTGTATTGATCTGCCTGAGGGCAGGGGGGCCCTTCAGAGGGACCTGGACAGGCTGGACTGATAGGCCATGGTCAGTTGTATGAGTTTTAACAAGGCCAAGTGTCGAGTCCTGCACTTGGGCTGCAGCAACCCCAATGCAAAGATATAGACTTGGGGAGCAGCAGCTGGAAAGCTGCTCTTCAGAAAGAGACCTGGGGGTGTTGATTGACAGCAGGCTGAATATGAGCCAGCAGTGTGCCCAGGTGGTCAGAAAGGCCAATGGCATCTTGGCCTGTATTAGGAATAGTGTGGTCCGCAGGACTAGAGAAGTGATTATCCCACTGTACTTCGGCACTGGTGAGGCCGCATCTTGAGTACTGTGTTCAGTTTTGGGCACCACAGTACAAGAGGGACATTGAGGTTCTGGAGAGGGTGCAGAGAAGGGCAACCAAGCTGGTAAAGGGTCTTGAGAATAGGCCTTATGAGGAATGGCTGAGGGAGTTGGGGTCGTGTAGTCTGAGGAAGAGGAGGCTGAGAAGTGACCTTATTGCTCTTTACAACTACCTGAAAGGGGGTTGTAGGGAAGCGGGTGCTGACCTCTTCTTACATGCCACAACTGACAGGACAAGAGGGAAGGGTTTTAACTTGCTTCAGGGGAGGTTTAGGTTAAACATTAGGAAGAACTTCTACACCAAAAGGGTTGTCAAGGACTGGAACAGGCTGCCCAGAGAGGTGGTTGAGTCACCAACTCTGCATGTGTTCAAAAGCCATCTAGATGAGGTGCTCAGGGATATGGTATAGAAGTGGTCTGGTAGAGATAGATAATGGTTGGACTTGATGAGCTTGAAGGTCCTTTCCAACCACAGCGATTCTGTGATTCTGTGATTCTTACCTCTAAATTGGAGAGACATGGCTTTGACAGATAGACTATTTGATCAATAAGGAATTGGATGGATAGCTGCATCCAGTTACAGTCCAGTGTTGGATCACCAACAAGGTGGTGTCCCTCAGGGTTCTGTATTGGGACTAGTACTGTTCAGTATCTTTGTAAATGACATAGTGGGACTGATTGCACCGTCAGAAACTTTGCAGATGACACCAAGCTGAGTGGTGCAGTTGATTTGGTAGAGGGAAAGGATGCCATCCAGAAGAACATTGACAGCCTTGAGGAATGTGAACCTCATGAAATTCAACAAGGCCGAGTGCAAGGTCCTGTACCTGGGGGCAATCCCTTGTATCAATCCAGGCTGGGGGATGAATGGATTGAGAGCAGTCCTGCAGAGAAGGACTTTGGTGTACTGGTGGATGAAGATCTGGATGTGAGCTGGCAATGTACACTCGCAGCCCAGAACACCAACCATATCCTGGGCTGCATCAAAAGAAGTCTGGCCAGCAGGCTGAGGGAGGTGGTTCTGCCCCTCTACTCCGCTCTAGAGACATCTCACATGGAGTACTTGTTCTGGGTCCGTTTAGCGGTTCAGGGCAGGTCCCCACGGAAACAGAACGTGTGCTCTCCCCCCTCCCTATCCCTTAGTTCCCCCCCAGACAGGTGGGCAAAAAGGGAGATCAGGAGTAAAAAAAAGAGAGAGAGACTTTGCACTGTATTGGAAGTTTAGAAAGATATATATATATATTGTTTAAAAGGGAACAGAAAACAAGAAGGGAAGGTAGATATAGGTACAAAGATGGGGGAAAACACAATAAATGCAATATAATACAAAACCAAAGGTTGGATGGCTTCGGATTCACTGGAGGATGAGGAGTAGTGAGAAAATGGCTCCTGGCCGCATGGAAGGGTCAGCTCCCAGCGTCTCTTCCTCCCACGCTGGAGACCACTTCCTGCCTCCAGTATCCGGTGTGGACAGGAAGGGGGAGGGAATAACTGCTTCCCCCCTGGGACCCTCAGGGTGTCCAACCCCTGCCTGTCCTGGTCCCAAACCTCAAACCATAACAGTACTGTACTGGTGAGGGCCATAAAAATGTAACATCACTGCTATGAAGAAAGGCTGAGAGTGTTGGGGCTCTTCTGTCTGGAGAAGAGAAGGTTCTAGGAAGACCTTATTGCAGCCTTCCAGTACTTAAAGGACATCTTATAAGAAAGACAGAGAGAGACTTTTTACCAAGGCATGTAGTGACAGGATTTTAAACTAAGAAAGTAGATTTAGAATAGATGTAAGGAAGAAATTATTTACTGTGAAGGTGGTGAGACACTGCAACAGGTTGTCCAGAGAAACTGTGGATGCTCCAACATTGTAGTATTCAAGGTCAGGCTGGACAGGATTTTGAGCAACCTGATCTACTGAGACATGTCCCTGCTCATGGCAGGGAAGTTGAACTAGATGACCTTTAAAGGTCCCTTCCAATCAAAACCACTCTGTGGTCGTATGATTGTATGATTAGCTGATTTTTTGTCCTTGGAAGAACTAGGACTGAGGTACACTGTCTTCTCCCATGCCTTTTAAAAGAGGAAACCTCCAGTTCTCATCTCGTGCCTCCCCAGCAAAGCTCATGGGCCAGGCTGGTCAGGGCAGAACCACTGAAAGCCTAAGTGCTATTTACTGGGGACTCCAGTTCTGAGTCATGCAATGACATCCCACTGTTGATTCCTTTTGCAAACAAACAAGCAAACAAGCAAGGAAGTGCCAAAGAGAACTGACCTGTCTCATACCACACATACCTTTGCGGCTGCATCATGCTGAGTGGGGCCTGTGTACCCCCCTTCCTTCTTACTGCATCCCCACATGAGGATGGGGTCACATCTGTAGGGATGCCACATCATGGCTGGGAAGAGCCGTGAAACAGGCACTCAAGTCTTTGTGTGCTCACAGCCTAGCCTTGTGTTTATACAATTTCTGGGGTGAGCAAGTAGGAACAAAAGAAAGTGGTATATTGAATCTCAGCTGTCATATCAAGAGGAGAAATGGATTACTGACTACAGGTTTGAAGAGATCCTAATGGTTTCAGGTACCAAAAGACGATGAATTATGTTGATCCTACAGCTGCCTCCTCTGGGGAATGCAATTTTTAGCCACTTCTGCAATGCAGTGCCACATGTGTTCCTGTTAATTACTGCTAATTGAGGCAGGAAGTGATCTAAAGAGTCCTATGGGCTCCCTTATTATTGGAGAAGAGAGTTTTCAAAGGACCTAAATGTTGTGGTTTATTGACAACCAATAAAACGTGATGCTTTTAAGTCACTGAGCTGCCTCTGAAAATCCTGTTTGTGAATCTTTAGGATACAACTGCATCAGGGGGTGATGATGAGACCTGAAAGCCCTGCCATGCCCACCACAACCATTCACATGTAGAGATGCAGATAGGACCGCATATGTTGCAGACTTGTGGAGAACATACAGAGCGCAGGCAGACTGACAGCTCTTCCTCACTGCTTGTTACAAGCTCTTGCTTTACGGGATCAAGATGACCATGCAGAACAGAGGCGAGGATGCTAGAAATTTTTGCTAATGGACATGAACATGCAAACATGGCAAAAAGTAACAAGCTGTGAGTGGCTGGGCATCTGTCACTGGTGATCAATACATCTGTTCACAGATAAACCCAAACTGAACACGGCCAGGTGCTGTCCTCTTAGGTGGGAAAGATGGGATCTTGTTGGAGGGTTCCTCTTTGTTTGTATGAATTTAACAGGAGTTACTAACATTTCTAGTGTTAGCATGTGGTGAACTGACCCACATATTAAGAACTTCTGCCTTATTAATCCTCATTGGCTTTTATATAGGCAAGCCTTATCAGAGTATGTATTTTTGGCAAGACAATGAAGCCACCTTAGTTTTGTGTTAAAGCTTTTCATGTCAGTGGCAGTTTCACTTAAATAAGCTAACACTATCCCCTAAAAATCCTATAAAGCAGCAAAAAGATTCCCCAGAGCTGCACCCATCAGCAAAAATAAGACTTCAAAGGTTTGCATTGCCCATGGGTCAGTGATGAAGAAGCCGATGTGTGTCAGCCTATGCTAAGGTATAGGCCTGTGTTAGCCTAAGTAGGGCTGTGGCAAACCTTTGGCAGTGTTGCCCGTACCTATGGCAGTTCTTTTAGCTGTGGTGCCAATGCCAGTGAGTTTTGGCAGCTCACTCTAGACAGGGAAAGTTAACCCAGAAAAAAAATTAAAATCTCTTAAAATTGCCACCATTCCTGGTCTTTTTATTTGGGTGGCTCTACTGACTTCTCCTGGGTAAACTGTACGTTTGCCTCCTGCCTCCATCAACGGCTCCTGAAGCCACCAACGAGAACCGTCAGGCAAAAGTGACAGTGTATAAGTGCCTTAATACCTTTTCCAATCCAGGCTTAAATAACTAACAAAAGCGATAAATACGTGCATCTAAAAAAGTGTCTTAATATCAGATTTATGTAAGTATCAGGTGTTGAAGCATATGCTCTCTATGATACCTAGGAAACCAGTCTTATTTAGCTAAGTCTCCAAAACAACACAACATTATCAATCTCAGTGCCAACTTGTTTACTTGTAATGTATCTGAGAGGTAAATAGAGGCAGGGTAAAACTGTTCCCACAGTGAAGCATTCTCACACCAGTATTTCTGCATGGACAGCAGATAAGACAGCCTGACCAAGTTATGGACCATGAGGCAAAATCCAGTTCGTGTCCCTCCTCCCCAGCACAGTGGAACTAGACATATGACAGTATGGTCGGAGAGGATGCACCTTGTTACTTTTTCAGTTAAATGACAAATTTATGTGAAAATACTGCATTTCAGTGTTAACATACAGCACTTAATCTACATATCATCTTTGAGACAGTAAGGTTACTAAGCTCAGACCTGCTTTAAGTATTTGAGGAACTATTGATATAGGCACCATTTTCAGCTTAACTCTGCAAGTTCTCTCTACTGTTCTCTCTCTTTAGTTTCTATTTGAGACTAAACTCCATGGATTTCCATACACTGTGGGATTAACAAGCCTGGTTTCCAACGGATGTGCGTCCTGCAGTCCAGGCGCCCTAACACAATAAACATCCCTCAACTGCTGGGCCCAAGTTGTGGGCCCCAAGTTGTAGTTGACCTGTGAATGAGCTACAACCTAGCAGAATGTTTTGGTTTTTTCTATTGGCTTCATGTTCCAGAAGCAGAGCCTGGCCCACCCATGTCTCTGGGGCTCTGCCCTCACCCAGGTGGTCATGGTTGGGGTGGTGGGCGAGGCCAAGGCTATTTTAACCAGGAGCTGAATAGTCAGAGGAGCTTCCTGTTGGGGCTTGTTGCATCTTCCTGAGTGCTCAGTGGTGTCCTTCCATGTGAGGGGCCACTGAGGAGCCATCTCTGCCTACTGTGTCCAGTAGGCGATGCTAGTACTATAGTGGGCAGCAGAGGAGCTGGGCCTGCAAGAACTTATGCAGGACTGTCTGAAAGAAGATTTGTGAGGGGATGTTGCTGAGTTCAGCGTTGGCCTGTGTGATCAGGCACCTGATGGCCGCATAAAATGATGATGGCTGAACCAGCACAACAATCCTTCACGGAGCCATCAGGTCTTGCCCCCTGTGACAACTCACTATACTGTATTTCATTACCTACCTGCCTGGCTGCAGAAGAGATGAGACAGACCACAGCTAGGTGCATTGGTTGCACAAACATGGATTCCTGGAATGGAAGACAATGGCTAATGCCTAAGAGGTACCAATAATTTAGATTTCTCTCTTATCCTAGCTGGTTAGGACCGTCGATTTTAATGAGACTAAAAGGAACTTCCCATCTTTAAGATTATTTCCTGTCTGTTAAATCTAGCTGAAATCATCAAGTAAATTTTGAAATTATTGGGGGGAAGAGAGGTCATATAAATCATAGAATAGTTTTGGTTGGAAGGGACCTCAAAGATAGCTAACACCTCCCCTGGACCAGGTTGCTCAAAGCCCTATCAAATCTAGTCTTGAACACATCCAGTGATGGAGCATCCACAGCTTCCCTGGGCAACCTGTTCCAGTGTCTCATCACCCTCATAGTGAAGAACTTCTTAATTTCTAATCTAAATCTACCCTGTTCTAATTTGAGCCCATTACTCCTCATCTTATCACTAAGAGCCCTTGTAAAAAGTCCCTCCCCAGCTTTCTTGTAGGCCCCCTTCAGATACTAGAAGGCCGCAATAGATGATAGTCTTATTTCTGTGAAAAGGAGACGGTGTCTGTCTGGGACTGTAACCAGGTTCTTCTAGTGAATTCTCAAAGCTGTTATGTAGAGAACAGAGAATTAAAAGAGGAAATATGGACGGATGGTGTACAGTGATGGCATTTCTGTTACTATCTCTGTTCATCAGATTCAGTTAAAATATTAAATAGGAGCAAAATAAAAAGTGTGGAAGCTAAAGAACCTACATGTCCCTCCCTGGAGGCTGTGAGATAGTCATGAAGATGTTAAAGTCTTTAACGGAGGTAAAAATTTAAGAAGGTCATTGTTGTGAGGAACCTCATCCTTGTGGGCTCCAAAGAGGAGAAAAGAGACTACTGACCTTGCTTCAGTTTTGTCTACATTTTAAGTCATTTGTAGGTAGCATTTAGAGGATAAAAAGCACTTTTTGGAAAAGGCTCTCTTCTCTTTGCAGGGTCCTTGCCATCTCCTAATGCCTGCAGCCTATCAAAGACAAGACACTTAAAGCAGGGTGGCTCTTTCTACTGACTGTCATCATTTGGAATATTGCCAAAGAATATAGTTTCTGTACTTCGATGTGGTTTAATTTGCTCTATACTAACAGTTTGTTTGAAGAGAACTGAGGTTATGTATCAAGCACAGAAGTATAGATTGACCTGTCTATCAGAGGGATTGAATTTCCAGTCACTCATAAATTTCATTGTCTTGGAGGTGTTTTGAACAACTGCCAGAAGGGCAGCCTCTAGTGTGGCTTTTGGCAGGTTTACCGTGCAAGTATGGGGTCAGCACAAGATCAAGATCCGACACCCACTTTTGAGGTAGCCTACTTCAATACTCAAAACAGTTCATCAGTATTATTACTGCATTGTGAGTATGATTAATTTCATCTGAAAATGTCTGAAGACATGAAGTCCCCATCTAAGATGCCTAAAATGATCACTCACACCCTAAAAGTGTCTCAAATGGCTAGAAATAGAGCATAGATAACTACCCCAGATGAAGACATCCCTTGCTGCCTATTGGCAGTGAAGAGTTTAAAAGAGATGCTAGCCAGCTGCACTCAATTAAATGTAATGTCAGATATTTGCCTGAGCTGCCATCAGTCCTCCTTTTATTCTTCAGTCAATTACAGCAGCAGTTAGTTGTGCTTTCAAAGTGCCCATCCAGAATACGTAAGCAGCGTCTGGACTTTCACTGTGCATGCCTCAATGGATACATTGCTAGCATGGTACAAGCCATTGATCAGTTGGTTTATCTAACAGCAGAAAGGTAGAAAGTACCTTTGGGACATATGGTCATTGTACAAGCCACGCACTGGGATGGTTGAACAGCAGGCATAAGAGCGTAAGAACCTGGCTGAGATGCATCTCACTTATATTAGATAATCAATTAGTCATCAAATTCTCATAAATTACATATTCATACAGGTATTTAAAGTAAATGGTGTCAGGCACCTCAGTTCCTTAAAGCCTGGATGTGGGCAGCTGTGTGCACTGTGAAACACTTCAATACCTTTTTAACTCTGGTCCTAGGCTCACCTAATAGATATTTAAGATTAATGAGGCTTATCCTCCCCTAGCTAAATGTCATCACATGCGTGACTTCAGTTGTATTGTACACTCCCAGCCACCACACCCTTCGGTTTGCCTCTTTTCTTGCTTTGTGTACCTGCGTGTTAGGAGAAACTGGGAAAGGCAGTTTAATTGGGGAAGAAAGTTCACTGCTGGGGAAGGAGTTCACAACTCTCCTCTCAGCCCCTAGGCAGAGAGCAGAAAGTGATGTCAAAGCCTACTGGTGATCTGGCTTGTCATTCTGGCTGGGAGGGGAGTGGCAGACTGGAGAAGAAGCACTTTAAAAGAGACTGAGGAAGTGAACCTGCAATGCCACTGTGAAGCAACCCTTCAGCTAAAGCCAATTACTTACCCAGCCACCTAGAGATTACAAGGAAGAGCACCCTGGGGTGAAACAAAGGAGAGATGAGGAAGATGGCAATGAAAATACTTTGGCTGTTCATTTTCAGTGCAAGTAAGTACCAATTTGGTTATGTCCTCAAGGGTTGGGTAGAAGGAAACAACACTACAAAGTCTGAGTATTCTAATTGACTTTGTGTGCTTCTGTTTTGTTTAGCAAAAGTTCCTTCATGTTTATGAGCGGGCAGGTGTGTTTACCATCTCTGTGCTGAATATCCAGACTTACAGGCATCTTCTAAAGCCGCAAGACAGTGTTAGGAAGAGGAAAAGAATGCTATTCTTCATGAGACTGGAAAATATTTTTTAAGACAGTCTCAATTGTTTCCATTAAATACAATATCTGAAGAAGGAACTTCCACAGCTGGAAGTAGGAAAGTCCTTGAGTTTTATTCTTTTTACATAACTCTGCATGTAGCTTCTGTCTCTAAGTCTAAATCCGTATGTACTCCAATACAACCTGTGATCTCTATATATTATTCACATCAAGGAGATGCACAACAATCCCTATCAATGCACCTAAATCAGCTAGCTTGCCCTTGGTCTTCATCACAGACTTGCCCTTCCTCATCCTGCCTTGCAGTGCCTGCAGTCTTAGTTCCACTCCTTCTTGACCTGTCTTGTCTTCTCATACCAATGCTCCTACACCTTCTTCCAGACTTCAAAGCTACACATATGGAAAATGCTTGGGTTTTTTACTAAAAAAAAAACCTGAAAACCTCACTTCAACAGTAAGACCCACAAGAAGGAAATTCACGAAGTTTAACATAACTAGAAAAAGTGGATGTGCTCCATATGCAACAAATGTGACTTGGGTGATGATCTGATGATCATTATGTAAATTGTGTAATGCCATTGGTATTCATTCTCCTTTTTATTTTTCTCACTGTTCACACTGTCCAAATTATAGATAGGAAACTTTTCAGAACAGAAATATGTGTTGGGTGAAGTTCTTCTTGCCCGTTTGGGCAGGACTGAAACGGTAATAATTCAGTGTTAAAATACTGGCCTGTGAAAAAAACTTTTGGAGAAGGTATAGTAGATTCCTGCACTGCAAAGGAGTGGAGAAACTGCATAGCACAAGGCAGCGCAGCGCTGGGATGCCAGAGCTGCCCTGGATGAGCTGCACGAGGGTACTGGCACAGGCTGACTTCTGCTGTGCAGCTCTTCACTGCAGTTACGTGAACTTCATGCTGAAGGAAAAACCCCAGTCATTGTGAATCAAACAAAATATTTACTTTTACTGCAAATTTCACATTTAAGAGGTTTTCCCTCTTCCACTTTGGAATTAGATTTCAGCTAAATTCTGAGGTAAGGTATTGAGGAATTAAAAGTCGGAGCATTTCCTTGTAAAAGTGAAGTAAAACATTTCCACTTTTCCTACTTTTCTCACTAGCCAAATCTACCAAGACAAATCAGCAATAATAATTTTGCTTGATCATAATCTCATTTTTTCAGTAAATGAAATATTCTCTAATTGTTTCCAGCTTTATTAAGTGCCCTTCATTCTGTTTTGCCTCACACTTACTCAGTAAGCAATGTGAAAGCAGACATGTCAGTTTGACTTTTCTTCCTCCTCCGTACAAATGTTTAAGTTGAGCAGAGGGAGATAAAACTTTTCTCCATTTCTTATGTTAACAATTAATATAACATACAAAAAATAACTCTAAGGCTTAAATCTAGGTGATATCATCCCTTCAGTGTAACATAGGCTGTTCATCCTCTCTCCTTTTCTGAAGTTCTTTCAGAATCAGCCCTCCCTTCAGCCATACTTTGAATAGATTGTTTTGTCTCATAAAAAACCCTGAAGAATAAACCCCAATTTTAGACACGCTGACTGTGATTAGATGGCTGTTGGTGACTTTGAGAAGAAGTGCAATGCGGTGAGAAGGGGGAAGGAGGAAATCAGCATGAGTAAATGGCACCTCAGAATGAAACTGCAGCTTCCTTGTGAGCTGGAGGGAGCCCTAACAAGGGAGGAGTGGGAGCCAGAAAGAGATATTGTGGGTGAAAAACAGGAGAGCATCAGAAGTATTCAGGCATTAGGGCTACAGCAACAGATGAATAAGCAGTCTCGCGTGTTACGAGCTGTGCCTCTTGTACACAGTGTTTGGTTCAGCTATTCTTCAACTCTGCGCTAGAGACATGTTTGGAAAAAAACAGAGACAGATCTCACTTATTGTTGGATTTGAGTCATGCAATTGGAAGAAGGAAAAGCACTTGTGAGGGGGAGCCTTAGGGTTGGGCAAGTCTCTGCTGCCTCAGGACAGAGCTGATGACCTGTCAGTGAACCCCCTCTATGGTAGAACTAGATTCTTCATGACAGGAAGTGGGTTTTGCTCCATGTCCTAGTATAGATGGTGACGCTTTTCACCTAAATGCAGGAAAGAGTCTCTACCCAGTCATGACAGGCAATGAGAAAGCTTTCGTAGGTGTCCCTCTTACAGAGGTCATGATGAAAAACACAGTCAGAAAGAGCTCCGGGCCTATGCAAACATGGCCCTTGCACTGGGTGCTCCAGAGCAGGGAAAGACCTGGGAGTGGCTGCAATAAAACCATGCTAGAAATACTTTGCCCTGCTAGTTTCCTTTGCATAGCTGTCAGCAGCTGTAAATGAATTAATCCCCAAGAGAACAGAAGCCACTACCACCACGTCACAGAGGAAGAGAATAAAACGCAACTTATTTACCATGCAAGACCACTGAACAACTCAGTTATGGGATGGGGAATGCAGAACTATGGGAACTTCAGCCAGAAGCCTCCTGCTCTAGTCTCTCACCCACCTTTCCTTACCAGGATGCTAACAAGCACAGAAAGCAGTCTTTGCACTCCTGCTGAAAATGTCTGAAGCTGCTTCTGAAGAAAGCTGTGGAAGGGAGGGCATCCCTGCTCAGCAGCAAGGAAAGAGGGGTGCAGGGAAGGGAAAGGTTTGGCTGCTGTGAAAATTCCCATCCAGCTCCTCTCAGGAGAGGGAAGATGCAGCAGTTCTGCAAGTATAGGCCCTTTCTGAGAAGAGACTTGAAGAACCATTTGCTGTGGAGAACAGACTGGATCCAGGAACATGTTACAGAAGCTTTTCCCTCCCCCAGGGGAGAGCAGACCCCCATGCCAGCTGTTCCATGTTACCCTGTGCAAGTACTTGAGTTGCTACCAGAGGTTCTAGTGCAGTGACAACAAAGCCTTTTGGGTTCCTAAGCTGTTATTTTCTAAGGAATGCTGTTGTTCATTGCTGCTATAGTCAGGGATCTGGTAGTGCTCAACTTGCCAATGGCTTATTTTTATTGACCTAATGCCTATGTCTGTGGATTTTTCCTGTTTAAAAAAGCATGGATTCACAATCAGTTTGCAACTCAAGGTGGAATCTAGACATCCTTTGCTCTCTCTCTTAGACATTACACTTCCTTATGGACCTAATGTGGACAGAGATTTGGCAGAATGAGGACCCAAATCTTGCTAGAGTAGCTTCTCAGTCAAATCCTCTCTGGAGAACACTGAATCAGCCTGTTTCTTCTGGAAGCAAATGTTCACCACTACGCACAGCATGCCCCTCCTGGGGAAAGCATAGATCTCTGTTGTCCACTTTTTTCTGTACTGGGCCATGCTCCTCTTTGCCATGGAAGTGCCTCTGAGCAGCACTCCCTTTCCTGCCTCCCTGCACTCTCTCTAACTGGTTTCAGATTTAGATTTTTTCAAATTAATCAGTTTGGCCCTGTAAAGAAAAAACAAAACAAAAAGCCAAACACCACAGAAGTTGTAAGGAGAAAGCAGGTGTTTCTAAACGTAGGTTCCCCCAGGTATGAAGGTCATCTACAGCAGAGGTAAACCTCCAGCCCAATTCTGAGCATAACTAAGACCTGCCACTAACTAATGCTTGGGTATGCTGAATTAAGCATCAAGTCAAATGGAATACAGTGTACAAGAAACACCTACCCTGAGCTCTGCATGCTTCACCAGGGCACAGAGGCATTCCTGGTTTATTCAACTCTCAGCTACTCCTGTGCTCCACAGGCAGGAGCTACAGTTCTTGGAGAAAGGTAACAACGACCCTACTCATTCTTAAAAACTAACAGCTATTCTTCATTTGTTTCTTTCAAGTTCTCTTTGCTTTTCTAGGTTTTTCTCTTTTCAGGGCATTGCATGAATAGGTTTTGATTCCCTAGAACAAAATGTCACCTCTGTATGGACTTGGATTGAGGCAAGTTATTTGACAGTTTTCCTGATCTCTGAAATTTGACAATAGCAATTTGTTAGTTTAACCTGAATCCATAAGACTGCTGATGCACTTGTATTATCTGTTTATCTGTCTCCCTCTGTACATTTATAACTGTCAAAGGATGTCAGTCACACTGAAAGAAGGCTCAGAAAAAAACCAAACCACAAACATCTTTATAAACTCCATGGCAATATATGTACAGGCAAAGAAAAGGGAAGTGAGGAAAGGAAAGGAGAGTTTCTCTCAGCCACCCTATGCAGCAGCTTCCTATAGTCAATCATCTACAGCATACACCACCTCTTGCTCAGTGGAGAATGTCATGCATGACAGAGGGGATGTGGGGTTGTTGTAGCATGTAAGAAAGCCAAAGAAATAAAATGTGGAATCCAGATGTTGTTAATTTTTCTGACTGCAGAATTTTTTCTCTTCCTAGTTCTGGTGACTACTGATGCCCTCACTGTGGAAGCACCTACCAAGGAAATAAAGGTGGCACGAGGGAACAACGTTACTCTCCGCTGTAATTTTAAAACAGATGCTTCTGTTACCTCAGGAGACATTGTTGTCTGGAAAAAAATCAATAGTCCGGTAAATCAAGTTGCATAAAGAAATATATGATAGGGCATCTAAGAGCAAGGTGGGAGGAGAGGTAGAAGCAGGACTGTGAGTGGGAATGTGTGTTGGAACAAAAAGATTCCTTCAAGACTTCCTTTATCTCAGAACAGTGCAAACAGAAACTCTGATTCTAGTTGCAATTTATCCCAAATCTATTGCATGGTACTAGACAAGCCTCCACCCTTTTCTTTCCTCTCTCTTGGTCTTGCAACTGTGTATTGAGGATATATCACTATGTACTGTGGGTTTACATCTATTAAAATACATGAAAACCCCAGATACTTTATAAAAAAATACGTACATTTTAAGTGTATGTATTATACATATATATTTATATAGATATACATATCTTTGATACCATATAAAAAGTTTTAAGTTGATGACAACAGTACATGAGGAGATTCTTGAGGTCTCCTCCATTCATATGGAGTATTTGAAGGCGGAGACCTCTAAAGTTTCCCTTGACTTCTTGGGAACTAGTGAGAGAAGAAGCAGCCTTGGGAGGTCTCTTTGCAGTAACTGCTAGGGGTTTCTTCTCTGAAGATCCTTGCTGGAAGGAAGCGTGGGATTTTGTGTAATCATAGGGGAATTTGATTGACATATGGATCTTGGACAAGTCTCATGGTGTCCTGTCATGGAAAGGAAAGGTGAATAAGCCCCAGCAAAAGAAATCAGTAGTCTCTGACTTCAGATAAGGTGGGAGAAGGGGATTCCAGACAGAAACCCAGAACCTTCACAATGTCTGTTTTTCTCAGTTTTTCAGCAAACTGGGGCAGTTTAAGGCCCTCTTTTCCAAGCTGCTCTTCTCTTAAGAGTGGGCTAATCCATCGAGTTACGTTGTAGACTCACAGGGAAGAAACTTAAGATTGATCATTTTCCCTTCCTCTCTATCAGAATGATGCTGTCAATAGGTATTTTGATGGACTTGTACAGTATGGCAAGGGCTATGAAAACCGTATACAGTTTATTGGTGATGTAGACAAGGGGGACATCAGTATCACCATCAGTGCAGTGACCATGGAAGACAATGGGACATACGCATGCAGCGTTCGTCTAAGGAACGATCCCCCCAGGCAGACTGCAACCTTGACTCTTTTGGTCCTTGGTAAGCATGACGGAGGCAATATCACATCCATTAGATAAACCACTGTCCTACCTCTAATATCCACATTGGCTTAGACAAGAGGCTTTCTAACAGAAAAAAAATCTTTCCCAGGAAGTCACCATCCACGATTCCATCTTTGGTCTTTTCCTACAACTATGGAAGCAGGTTGGAAGGCTTAGAGCACCCAAGTACCTCAGATACCTGACAGTAGAAAATAGTTGTTAGAGTTGTATAGTTCACTTTCCTAATAACCCTTGCCTCATTATAGGGCATTCCTCATTCCCCCTGTGGCTTGTCGTACTGCCATTATCAAAGGATGAGTTACCCAACACTATTAGACATATCCCCAAAAGCATCTTACAGTTCCTTCTTGTCTGACCAGTGCCAAGAAGGGAGACACAACTCAGAGGCAAGTTCACTCCTGTTCCTTTGAGACAAAGGTGGTGTGAGACCAGCCTCTGTTTAGCAAGAATAAAAACCACAGGTGCGGAGATGGGTTGAAACACAAAACTACTTCTGATTAATAAAATTCCTTCCTTTCTTCTTCCTTCAGTTGCACCATCCAAGCCAGAATGCAAGATTTTGGGGACAGCAGAATATGGACAGACAATCAATCTGACCTGCATTTCTCATGAGGGCTCCCCAAAGCCCAGATATACGTGGCAAAGCTTCAATGTACAAAATGAGCCCCGTGTACTACAAACAACAGAAGGTATGGGAAATTCAAAGACATCGAGTCAGGGTTGGAAATATTTTGAAATGCAAATACAAAAATACACATCAGGATTTTTCTAGGAAGTTCTCTGACCAGGATTTTGAAAAGTTGTCCTTTTGGTACAAGACACACTCACAAGTAACTCAGCAAGGGAAAAAGGACTGTTACCTGAAGTAACAACAGTCAGTAAGATTTTCACTTCAGCTCTCACCTGGCGAGAAAGCTGTCTTACTCTGGAAGCAGCCAGAAATAATTACTTCTCAATTGCTGAGCGTAAGCAGGGCATAACACAATGAGTAACACTGAGTTTTCAAACTGGTGTGTCTTTACATCCCAGCTTGCTCGACAACAACCAGGTTGCTTTCTGGGGTGAAGGCGAACAAAAGTTGGCTCTGGAAGCTACTTTCCTTCCAGAGATGACTCTTCACCTAGAGGAAGGTGGTATGAGGAAGAGTTACACCAGCACAAAAGAGGCTTCTGGTTCTTCAGGATGGCCACACAGGCCCCAGTATTTTATTTGTTTTCATTTTAAGTCAGAATCTGGAAAAAAAAGGAACTGAATTTCCACGATAGGACCTTTGGTAGATCTATTCACATAGAAATGAGGGTTTAATACTCTCACTCAAAGTGTAGTAGTGACAGAGGACTATCTGAACCTGCCCTTCCTGGTTTAACTTATTGTAGCATCGCTCTGGAGGTAAACTAAATATGATTAGACCCGCCAGCATATTCCACACTCACTAGCCGATTCTTGCACAAATTATGCAAAAGACGAAGTATCTCCAGGAACACAAACCTTATTCATGTGACTGGCCACTAAGTGGTGCCAGCACATCACGCACAACCTGGAACATACCGGGAGTCAGAGCAGCAGCTGCCTGCCTGCTTCTGCCATCACCCTCTCCCTCCCTGGGATGGGAGTCTTTTCTGATCCATTTCCACCTCATTTCTGCTTTCATCAGAGCATCACCAGATGTCCAAGTAGTGTGCCAACCGTGCCCTTCTGCCCCAGGCTGGCTGGACGCCCTACGGTTGCTGCAAGCAATTCTTTGCTATGCTGAGTACCTGCGCTGAACAAGTCCCAGTGCTGCAGCATATGCAGAATCCCCATAGGAGCCACTCCAAAACTGATGGTATCTGACCCACATTTTTGACAATTTGACTCACCAGTCGATTAGTTTTTATTTAATATAGGAGGATTTACAGTGTGGTTATAGACTATAACTCTGAGAGCTATAAACATCCCACTGAAGGAAAAAAGAGACGTAAACACTGACAGTATGTAGAGGCTTAAAAGAAAAAAAAAGTCAAGCATGAAGTCTTATTTTTTTGTTTTCATGCTCTTTTACTACCTGGCGCTAGGCGCCAGCACAGATTAAACACAATCTCAGTCCCATGAGTGGGCTGGAAAGAAGGAAAGTAAGTGAGATCACAGGGAATAAAATAGGGAAGTCACTGAAGAGTATTGAGAGCCTTTTGCTTTTCGAGCAGGAATCTGGACCTTTATCAGCAGATCACAAGGAAAAAGCATGGACTACACATACAAATGTCAGCTACAGATGTAACAAACAAAAACTGATGGCTTGAGCAGAGAGACCTGAGCTTTAGCATGGGGTTCTGAGCTCTTTTAGGCTCAACACAAAACATCAGCATCACAGCAATCCCATGTCACTGCATTTCTTCTTCATTTATTTTCATAGCCTGTGTGGCCTCTCCTAGACTAGGAAAGTATTTGCCCCACTGCTAAATAATTCGGATCTGAAATCCTAAGAGCTGGAGGATTGAAGAGCTTTTTTCATTTTAGAAGTTAATTCATCAGAAGGCCAGTTCTCAAAGCCAGGTGCCGGTTTGGACCATTTTGTATTTCTCAGCAAAACCCAATGCAGAAAAGCTTTCACTACGTACACATACCTCTTTATCTTCCACCTACAATTTTCTTTCTAAAAGGAATGTTCAAATGCCACATGTTCCCCGTAATCAAAGCAGCACACTTCCGTTTGTCCTCCCACAAATCACACTAAAACCCAGGGACTAGCGTGGCAGCTCCCGAGCAAGACAGAGCAATCCATCAGCTTTAATAACCTCTCAACACTCCCACTACCCTGGGCTGGAATTGAAGAGCTGCTGTCCCCACTTCCTTCCCTGCTTTAATTCTTGTCTTTTTTGGGCTGGATTTGTGTTTCACAACAGGAGAACTAATAACTCTGAAGAACGTCTCGGCGGATACCTCTGGCTTTTACATCTGCACTTCAACAAACATTGTGGGAAAGGAATTTTGCAACATGACAGTCAGCGTTGTGCCACGTAAGAGAGGGGGTTGCTTACTGGAAGAGTAGTACCAGAGAAGGTGCCCTAGCAAATGTCAAAGGGTTATCGAAAGTAATGCAGACTTAAGTATAAAATTCTGCTTTCTGTCAAAAATAAATAAACAAACAAAACACCCCACTTCTTTTTTTTTACGAGTTCTGCATTGGTTTACATGCTAATAGAGCACTCACTAACTCACAGGGTTGGTTCACAGATGACAAAAAATGTGTAGAGTGAGATAGGCCTGAGCCCCCAAAGTCTGAAATTAAACTGTATCAACAAACTACAGTGGTTGTTCAGATCCAGGGGCTCCTTCTTATCACTCCTTATCTGCTCCTGCAGACTCTCCAGCTACCCAGTACAGAATTCATTCCAGTTGCTATAGTCAAATAAATGTGATTTCCCTTCAGTTGAGATCTAGTAGCGCGATCTGGTATGAGGTGGTGGGATTTGAATTCCAGTGATTGTGCTAATTGCATTTGATATCATTCTCACTGCAACGGGCTAATTCTTTTCTTCCTGTATAGCATCCATGAACATAGCACTTTACGCTGGCATCATCGGTGGAGCTATTGCTGCAATTGTAGTTATTGGTATCTTAGCCTATTGCTGCTGCTGTCGGGGGGAGAAGGAAAAGGACTACGAGATGACGTAAGTACTTTTCTCTAGAGAAGTGAATGGAACATATGAAGGGTTCATGTTCTTCCTCTGGCATCAACATATGCAGTGGAAAGCATGGGAGAAAAAGAAACCAAAGGCAGTGTGCACTGCCATCTCCTTTTGGTTTCTACCTTAGTGGCTCCTATCCCTTCTCATGGAGTATGCTCAGTATTACCTGTCCCCTTTGCGGTCTCTGGGTAGAACCCAAACTGTCAAACCTTGGAACTGAATTAGCATGCCTAGGTCAGCCAAGCAGGCACAGCTACTCGATAAGCATAGCCCAGACTGCTGCTCATTTCTCCGAGTCCCGACAGTTGTTTCTGCCCCTGCTAGCCTAAATCCCCACGAGGCTCTGTACTCAGAATTATGACTCCAAGATAGAAACCTTTTGCTTATTCTCATGATGGAAATGGACCACCGGAAGAAAAGTCAGATGAGAAGGTGACACCAGTCACCCCTTCTCTACATACATGCTATGGACAAAAAGTAGCTCACAGCCCTCTTGCATCACCAGTAAGATTTAATCTAGGGACTTCAGTTTGGTACATTTCCAGGTCAGCTTAGAGCGGTCTAAAACCATTCTAACACAAAATCTCTTCAGTAAAACTTCTAGCTGCTTTTAATCAACATTTGTACTCCTAAATAATGTTTTAGGGAGCGAGAAGATAGAAATGAACCTTACGGTGAGACAACTACAAGGAATCAGAGAGCAGAGGATGATGTTGAAGATGAATGAAGCAAGCAGGGGGCCAATGACATCTTCAGGATTTGCTGAGGCACAGACACCACTGTAGAAAAGAAATCAATCCCTCTTTCTTACTGCAAGAAGGTTTTTAGGAATAATAAAATGACAGCTAATGGCTCTACCTTCAAGTTCTGGGAAAGAATACACTTGTCTCCCTGGAAAGAAGTGCTTAACATACAGTGAGTACTGATACATAACCTCATAGCAGAAAAACCCATGTGAAGCACTGTTTCACCCAGTCGTCAAAAAACCCCCAGTCTTCTAGACTTCCCACTTTCTGCAAAAAAGATGCCAGTCAGGTCTATTTGGAGAACAGAGTTACTGTTGTATCCCCAGATCCACAGAAAGTTTCAAGGTCACCAACTGCAAGCCGTCAAGGAAGGCTGGTTTTGTTCATGGTGTTATGCGAATGTCACTGGCACTGTCCAGTATAGAAATTATTTTATGCAGACCAAAGCAAGCTGATCTTTAAGGATATTTTATTAAATGTTGCTTTTTGTATATATTATACATGCACATATAAATAAAAAGATGGGAAAAATTCACAGATGACCAAAGTCTGCTGTTTGGAACAACACTGCATACTAATGGAATGGATAGATTTGTAATTGGCAGCTGATAAGATTTAGAAACAGTCTAGTAGCCTACATACTGTCAGATTCCTGAACTTATGAGTTCCAGCTCGCAGAGTTCCTAAGTACTAATTTTCATTACATTCTCCTTTCCTCCTGACTGTTGCATGGGCAAGTCGGAAACAGTCCATTGCTCCTGCTGCTGCTTCTGAAAAAATGACAGCGTGACAGCATGTACATGGCAAGCACATCTTTTATAAAAAGAAAAAAAACAAAAGGAGGGGAAAGGAATAAAAGTACCTTTTTCTTCAAAACTGTAACAATTGAATCAGAAGCACTGTATGTGCAAAACGTGTGCAAACGTGGAGAGAACTCCCATCACTACTATCTCATCTTTGGAAAAGAAGGGACTGTCTTTGTCCAAAACACTGTCAACGTGGTATTAATGCTAAATAAGAGCTGTTTGGTTTTTGGTAGGTTTTTTTTTTTAGCTTGTTTGTTTTTTACAGTATGGTATCTATCCTTGCAAAGCTCTCTATCACATCTTCAACTTCAGGAGTTTCAGAAACTTACTGCAATGCCTCCCACGTGCCCCTTATCCCAAATAGTTACTTTCAAATCTCTAACAAAAATCTGGAACACAACTTTAAAGAAGAACCAGTAACCCTCCTACACATGGGCAGCATTTTCCAGATTTTGAACTATGCAAATCAGACCACCAGAACTGTTATTCTGGCTTGCTTGCTTTGTTTTACATGGTACTTAAAATACAGTTATTCACTTGAACTAATAACAACTGCAAGACCAACAACTAGAGTTCTTTATAAAGCACATACAAACCCAAATCTCTCCAGCAATGAATAACCTGAAACCCAACTCAGCAAGACATTTTGAGGACCTATTCCTGTGCTTAGTTTAGATGCATGACAAAACACTGCAAATATGGATGACTAGAAAAGAATTTGCACACTGAAGGCAGAAGGCAGATAAAAAACAAGGTGCAGAGCTTAGAAAAGCACTGATATGTATTTTATTCTCTTTTGTAACAAGCAAAGAATTATCTAATTGGCATTGTAACCAGTTTTTACTGTGAAACAAAAGCCATTTCTTTTATGAATGTTACAAAGATTAGTCAGCACTCCACGTTCCCTCACGAGCACCTATACCCTGGGACTGAAGAGGGCTTCTGTTGAGGGATAATAATGTGGATTCTCAAAGATCTCAACTGGGAAGACCAGTGAAAGGACTTGACAATTATCCGAAGTATTTATGGGCAGAAACTAGCTCTCTAACCCATTTTAACATTGTGTTACCTATCCCATACTCCTCAGTCTTAGGATATATGAAGCTTAATTGCTGCTTGTCAGCTGAAGCCTTGAAGTAACATTTGCACATTGGTCATTTTAACTGTAAAGAAAAATGCAGATTAGCAAACCTGCCTTAAGTTATCTGAACAAACCAGCCACAAAATACAGAAAAGGTTACATAATGACCCTCAAACCCATGAATTCAAATCTCTGTAAGCAAGTACCATAGGAACTAGCTGGGGAAAAGCAGGAGAGTCAAGCTTGACAACCATTAAAGCATTACTTATGTTCTGCAACATTAAGCTCAGTTTGACACCAGGAAATAAACTAAGCAATAGGACATAGAGAGGTGGTTGAGATATTTCTGTGCTGTTTATAACTTTTATCCTTTTTTTTTTTTTTTTAAGACTACATTTTGGAAGTTGCGTGTTTATCAGAATGCTACACGTGTTTTTCCTCAACCAACTTGTTAACGTCAGGCAGCCAGAAATGCACATATTTAAATTCCTATCTTGCTCCAAGGTTTTCCTGCAACTGAATTAATTATTTCTGTGTCTTGTATGTCTTTTGAAATGGGAGGAACTCCAAGAGCCTGTAGTAGACCCACAACTTTAAACAAAATTAAAGAAGCACCAACATATTTGGGGGGAAAATGGGGAAAGCCAGCAATACTTACTTAATTCCAAAGAATTAATTATGTATACCCAACTTCAGTACTGCATTCCCACCTAAATTAATGACCAGGCAGAAAAGTCAAGTCCTACTTTACCCTTTACACAGCCCATTGTAAATTACTGTCTAGTTATGTTCAATTTTGACATGGAAGAATATCCATGTATCATATTTATCTGTGCATGAAGAGGAAGAACCAGAAAACAAGGATTTAAAGCCCTCACCAAACCGTTTTTCCACCTGCATGACTACTAAGGTCTGCTACCCCAAGTGGAATAACCACCACAGTAAGTTTTCGAAGCATCATTACTTAGCAAGATTCGTTTTGGCATGCATACTGAGAGAGTAATTTAAAAACACCTTTTTTTCCTTCTGACCCTACCTCAGAAACCTGCAACAGGCCATTTACTCTATAATGCAGCAAATGAAGGAAGCAAAGAAGTCCGCTTCATCAGTCTTGGACCCAAAGTAGGCAAGACAGAAAACTTGCACGCACTTTGAAAACCTGGCTCAGCCTGCACTGCTCAAAACGGTCACATTACCCAGGACTATACCACCTTTCCCTCTCGTGTTTAAAGGGGAGGAACATCTCCCCAGTACACCGCTTCTTCACTTCCCAGCTTTAACTGTTTTCATTCACATTAACATCTCCACTTGCTTATAACACTCTGAAGACAATATACTATATGGCTTACTGGGGAAAAAAACCCAAAGTTTGTTATTTGTTCCTAGTATCAGTCACTTAGCTTTTAAGATTTATTCCTATCAAGGCACTTCTCATCCAAGGATCTCAAAGGTCTACTGACTATTGCAAGCAAATCACTATCATTTATGAGTGACGAAGTGATGGGACAAAAGTGAAATGACCTGGAGACACAGATCACCACAATGTAGGAGAAGCATGGAGGTCAGGAGGAGAGGGGATTGCTAGTCCTCCAGTACACCCCCTGCAAGGCAAGTGTTCTCATCAACACCCTTGTTACTATTTCACCTCCCAAATTACCTTTTCTTTCTTGTTCCCTTCTTAGTTTTAGGCTTCCTTCCTGGCAAAGTTGCTCTCCTGCCAGTCCTGACTGTACTGTTGCAAAGGACTCTTCCTTCCTAGGTGCAGGACTTTGCTGCATTTCATAAGGCTCCTATCAGTCCACTCCTCCAGCCTCTTCAGGTTCCTCTGTGTAACAGTCCTGATCTCAAGCATTTCAGTTGGTCTCTCCAATTCGGTGTTTTCTGCAGGCAAGAGTGTACTACTTCACCTCCAGATCACTGCTAAAGACACTAAACAGGCCATAGTATAGAATTCTCCAGCACTCCACTCGTTACTGGCCTCCACATAGAGTGTAACCAGATTTTTACCCATCTGGTTGTACACCCATCTTAGACTGTAACATCCCAACTTGGATACAAGCATACTGTGAGACTGTACTGAAAGCTTTGCTGAAGTCACTACTGACCATGCCTGTTCCTCCTTTATTCGCAAACCTGTCATGGAAACCAACCAGGATGGTCAGGCATGATTTAGCCCTGGCAAATCCATGTTGACTGTTTCTAGTCCCCCCCAAAATGTGTTCCAAGAGGACTCAACTCAGATTTTCCAAGAAGGCCAGTGGGAGTTGAGAAGCCCATGATTTCCTAGATTATCCCCTTGATAAATGAGTGCAGTATTTGCCTTCCATTGCTGTAGGCTTTCTTTGCTCTCTGTAACTTTTCAAAGGTGAGAGAAGAGCCTTGCAAAGACATCAGGCAGCTTTCTTAGCATCCCCAGATGCAGCTCATCTGGCTCTATAGACTTGTACGGGTCTAGAAATCCAAACTGATCCTTGACTTGCTCTTCAGCCACTGCCGATGTTCTCCTCGCTGAACCCTTCCTGACTATAGAGATTTGAGTGTCCTTCTTAGAAAAGACTGCAACAAATAAGGTAACGAGCACTTCAGCCTTATCTGTTTTACTCCAGCCATGTTACTAAAATCACTCACACCATTCAGCACCAGGATCACTTTTTCCTTGTTCAGTCTTTTACTCCTAACAAAATCATAAAAGCTCTTCTTGTTGACCTTGATCCCTTGCAGGCATCAACTCCAGGTAAGCTTTAGCTTTCCAAACACCATCCCCATAGGCCTGGCCAGTGTTTGTGGATTCTTCCTTTGTAGCCCCCACCTGCTTCTACACCCTCTATACTGCACTAGGACTAGGGTGCAGCCATGAGTTCTCTGTAAAGACAAGACAGTCCCCTGATCGCTCTACCTGTGTTCCTGGACTGTTCTTGCATTTGGAGGTTGTTCCTGATGAACTGACAGCCTTAATGTACTCCTCTGTTCTTCAGAGCTGCCCCCCAGGGAGCTGCCCCTACCTATTTCCCGCATAACCCCCAGGGTCTGCTCTCCCTGCCTTCCTCACTCTTCTCAGGATTTTGAGAAGCATTTCCAGTACTACAGGGACACAGAAGCTGGCACTGCCACTGCTTATTTCAGGATTCAGTACAGGGCACAATTCAGAACTAATCAGACAGACAAGAGTTAATTATCTCACAATTCTTGTTGCTAGAGTAACAGCACTACTTTTCTATTTATTTGTATCATCTGCTGCAAGAAAGACACCAAGGCAGTCTTCTATCTGAAGAAGTTCATCGTACAATGAGCAAACCATCAAGATTAATTCTGGATGCGTTGGAACCAGTACTAAATTTACTGTAGTCCAACATAAGGGAATTTGGAACTTATCTCTCCTGCCTTTCACCTGTTCGCTAGGGAGTGAGGGGAATTGTTTGAAAATGGTAATTAGAGAAGCTTGTGGAAGCTTCTAAGATAGAACCAAGGAAATGCAAGGGAACAGAGATAATACAGGGTTAGACCAATATTAAAGTGCTTGCAGATTTCTTCATTTTATTCAATCATTGCAACAACAATTAATTGGCAGCTCATTCTAGGGTGAAAGTGAGAGATGATAATCCTGCAGAAGACATCGAGAGGGCAGAAACCAGGTAACAAGCTTGTTATTCCCCTGAGCCACTACAGTACATTTACTCAGCCAAATGGAGGGGTGTTGTGGAAGCCTTTGCAGTAGCTGCATACACCTCTAGCCGTCAACCAGAAATCAAAAACTCCGTTTCACACATATCATATATTTGTGTCACTTAACTTTTGGGGAAAGTTTGAAGTCTTTCTAGGGGAAAGAATTAGCACCTTTTAATTCTACTAAGGGGTCAAAAAGCACAGCCCCTCTGTGTTAATTATGTAGGTTTCCAAAAATGTATGAGGAACAGAAATCAACAGCTATTTTGCAAGGAAATCCAGACGGGGCTTCCTTGAATACAGGTTTTCATTCACCTGACACAAACTTTTGTTTGGAAGACTCTGACCTTCAGCACAACATCACCTGACTGCAATGGCTCAAGACCTATGGTCCCTGAAATGGAAGCAAGTTTTCTATTTGGGTATGATTCAGCACAGACCTCACTCTAGGAAGCTGGCAAAGAACACACCCGATAGAAGTATCAACCATGCCATTTGATCAAGGACCACAGCACTGCTTCCTTCAGCTTCACATGTACACCAACAGCCCAACCCAACACCCAGAAAAGATGCTCCACCCAGAAAATCCCCACCAACTTACTGCCTTCCTTCTGCCTTCTACATCATACTGAGATATAATAAAGATTAACCTTGTTTTAGACACAGGAGAGGTTTACCAGGCTTCCATTCACACACACCACGTACTGTCCAGCCTGTTTTCTCACACCTGGGAGGCGAGAAGTGAGAGTTGCCCTGCACGTGAGAGAGCTGCTCTGGGGATGGACAACCAGCCAGCCAGCCAGGAGCTCTTGGGTTAGACCGAGAACAGACCAACGTGGGTGACATTCTAGCAGCTGCCTGCTGTAGACAGCTGTCCTGGTTTGAGTTAGAACCAAACTAATTCTGTTCAGGGATTTTACTTTTCATCTGAGTCTCTTCTAACCAACTGCACTTTCTGAAGCTAAGAGCATGTTTTTGCAGACAGCGTCTGCTTCTAGCAGTGATAACACTTGATGTTTAGAGTTACTCCCAAGGACTGGTGTGCAGACCAAGGTCACTGCTAACTCTTGTTCGCATTGGGGGGTGCAGAAAGTGAAAGGCCGCAGCTGCGGGGAGGAGCGGCCAGGACAGGTGACACTAAACTGACCAACGAGGGATTCCAGCCCATATACGTCATATTCAGTAGAAAGCTGAGGGATCATGAGGGTCTCAACCCTTCCTGTTGGCCCTTCACTGGCCTTCACTTCCCATCTGCCTTTGGGACCCTTNAGCCTCAGTGGTGACAGTGACTTAATTGCCATCAGAAGGTGGTTGGGTTCAATACTGCTTTTGTATATATTTGCATATATCCCATTTAATTATTATTATCTTCATTAAGGCTGTTTTAGTTTTCTAATCCAGAAGCCGCTCTCTCATTCCCTTCCTCTCCCATTTGGGAGCGGAGGGGGCCATAAGTCTCCCTCCCTTATCCTCTTTCTCATCCTCTCTTTGGGGGTGGAAAGAGGGGTTAACAGAGCCTCTGTTGTAGATCTGGTGGATTGAACCTAAACCTCAACAGATTTATTAGCGCCCAACATGGGGCATGATCAGAGCTTTCATAAATTGCCCAGTTTGAAGTCCAGTTTGCTCAGTTGAGAGAGTATCACCTTTTTTTTTTTTTCTGAGAGTCTTTAAGGATCACAAATTAAACCAAACCTCTTAAATCACGTCGTTGTTGAGAGCAAAATCATACAGTATACTTTCAGAATGTGTTTCTGAGCTAAGAGCCATACTGTGGCCTTATCTGCCATTTGCACTTGGCTACCATTTACTTGTCTGCCTGAAAGTGAAGGGTTCCGAACGCTGGGCGAAAGCCGCTGCTCTGCTGGGGTGTTTGTCAGTGGTTGGGCTGCACGGGGCAACGGGTACATCTCTGTCCTACTGGCATCGTGTAGTGGATCATGCTAATACGTTTACTTTTAGTTTTAACTTGGGAAATTTTATGTTTCCCCATTATGCTAACGTGGCTCTATTAGATTTTGGGATTCCATTTAATAGGGAGGATAGAGGATATGATTATGAAAAAATATTTTAATTATCATTCAATTAGCATTGAATATATTTCCGATTCTCTTTATTGAAACGCACAGGAGGTAGCAGCAGGGACAAGTAACCTGGGAGAAATAGAGAGATGCTGTGTGAGAGTGCAGGTATAGGGCTAGCAAAGCCAAAGTCCACCCAAAGCTACATCTGGTGAAGCACACAAAGGGCAACAAGAATCTCTGTGGGTGCATCTGAATGGGAATGGGGATCTGGTTGTAAAGCACATGGAGAAGGTTAAACACTGAATGCCTTCTTCACCTTAATCCTTCCAAAACAAATTTCCAATTAAATTGAAGACATCAAACCCACGTATCACTGCATCTACAGCATGTATGTATGTAAGAGAACATTTATGCTACATCAGAATAGAGACAGTGGTCAAATAGGAACTTCTTCACACACCTGGTTTCTATAGTTTATTGAAAGCAGATAGCGGACAAGCCAGAAATGTGTACACAACAGTCAAATTTATAATTTCTACTACACAGAGGCAGTAACTGCTGCTTACTCTACAGGAACAGGCTTTCTTTTTCAATGTCAGTTATATATTTTGAATAGAATGTAAAACAATGTGATTACAGGTTAATATACTGATGTCATAGACTAGATCAGCAAAGTTATCATCACAGTCCATGGCGCTTTCCTGACCCTCAGGCAACTGTTCCAGCCAAAACCTTTATAGTAGAGAGTAGTAACGCACAATCCAACCACTTGTCTACTACTTATGTAACAGGAACAAAAATTCCTACTGACTTCCTAACATGTATGCAAAACCAGGATTACTTCTACCCATTACTGTCACGCAACTGAGTAAGCTACACTCATAGGAGGACAGAAAGTCAGGTCTGATAGAACCTGTTAGATGTCTCCTTTACAAAAACAGTTCCATTTGTATGGTACCTACACTTAATACAGACGGTATTAAGTTACTGCTAACTTTTTAACACATAGAAAGCGCATGTTTAAAGCTCCCAGGCTGCATCAGTCAAACTCTGCTCAAGAGCCATTCTGCCTTTACTTAATTTCCCCTTCAGAATTCCATCATGCATGTGGGGAGAACCTTGTTCCAATTTTGACCCACAGTTTGTGCCTTACCAGTACTGTTACGTGCACTGAAGATGTGTGCTAAGGTTGCAAGTCACCATCTTTCCCTCACCTTCACTTTTTCAAAGGTGAGAAGCATTACAGTATTGTGCTTATTAAGCAGTATTTAATTTTCAAGAAATCAGAGTTTCAAATGGCAAAACAGCCAGGGAAGCAGAGCTCCAACATCAAAGGACTTTCCATCATTCTCCAACAGCTGTTGGGGATTCTCCTCAATATATGTAGAACAGTAGTACTGAATGGGCTACATCAAGTTAGCTTTACTCATTCTTGTTATATAGATCTTACAGTTCTCATGACAGAAAACACTACAGGTTGTTGGTTATTATAGGAAGACAGTTACAGCCCAAGTTAACAGCCCCCTGCCTGCAGCATATAACTAGATCTTCTACAGCTTATGTAGTATTTGAAGTTACAGGTGATAAGGTGTGACCTGGAGAACCCCAGTGTTGTATTTCTCCATTTCTGCTCAGATTCTTTATCTTGAAGATAGACAATACCTTAATCACAGTAACAAACGCTCTTAGGTTTGTGTACTTACACTGACACTGAATAAATATTTTAATAACAATGAATCCTCTTCATAAGAAATGAAACATGAAAATTTAATTGCAACATTGATGTCTGAAAATAATTCAAAGATTACAGTTCTACATGTTTTGAAATGTCAACGCAGCAACGGCTGTCAGTTCAGAAACTCAAAACTCAAACAACTCTATTCCAATGCAGAGAAGCCTTAACTACTACTAAACAGACACTCTTACTGTTACAACATTCCCAGATGTTAAATCTCAGTCCTGTTGGTAAATCTCAGCCTTCGAGGTTTATCATCCCTTATCTGGTGAAATGTAGAAGGCAGAACAACAGCCCCAAAGGAAGAAAATACAGAATAATTGAAGAAAACTCAGTGACATAAGCAAACTGTTAAGTAAGAGGCATCAAAATGGCTCAGTGATCCTGCAATACTGGAAGAAGGGCCTGAACTGGCCTTACAGCAACTTATTTTGACATACTGATAAGCACGCTCAATTTTATTCATAAATGCGTTGACCTATTTTTTTTTCTTTCCCTCCTATTATCCAAAAGGATGAACTACCCCATTTTGAGTTTCAGTTTTTACAAGGAATGAAATAAATATCTTCTTGCAGTTAGTTGCTATGGAAATAGCATTTCACAACTGGACCTCTGTTGGAGCAAAATGCAGAAGCAACTCAAAAAAAATAAGCTCTTATTTGAGAATCTGTTGCTTAAAGACACATGGACTAAGAAAGAGGCTCAGGCAACAAAGACAGTTTTGGGGACTAGTCCAAGGCTTGCACCTCCATAAAATGGGGTGCGTAACTTCCCAGTGATGCGTCAGACAGTCCACCATTTTTTATGTGCCCTCAAATAATCGTGACTGTTACCTACCCAGCCTGACTAAACTTGTAAAACTATATCTGCAGATTAACGTAGCAGTTTAAATTTGCTATTCCTTTCCCAAAAAAAGCCCCCCCAAAACCATAACATCTACACTCCTGTTCAGTCTGTAAGTTCGAGGGACATGCATTTTTTAAACAGAAAACTGATCGAAAGAGAAAAAAAATACCTACTTGTTCCTGATGCGTACAGCCTGTGCCTCTAAAAGAACATTACTAAATGGATAAATTTGCCAACATCTTTCTTCCAAGACATTCATAGAAGGTCTGCTTTTTTGCACTGAATGACCACCAAATTCTTCGTTGCTTGAACTGACAGATTATAGCAAACCTTTGAGACTGTTATACCTGCCCTTAGGGCGGCCCTTCATACCCTCAATGGTTGCCTCCACCATTTTTTGGGGAGAGTGTTATACACTGAAATTCCATCTTTCACATGCACAAAAGGGGAAGGAGGTTAATAAAGAAGAAATAAAGCACTTGTTTAAAGTCACAATGGCCACTAAAGAATTCTTCTAATCCAATGATACTAACTGATCTTGAATTTACACTCAATCCATTAAGAAACAAAAACACATGCCGTACTAGTTCTAAAAAGAGGATGCAACTGTCAGGTCCCTTCAAAACAAGTCTTCCTGGAGATAATAAACAAAATTTTCATCTTACTTAAACCCAGTCACCAGTTTTATCGTTCTAAGGAGAACTTGTATTGTCAAGAGCTGCACGTAAGATGAAAAACTGTAGCCTGGAGGAACTGTTGGTTATCTTAGTGAAACAATAAAAATCAGAATTTACATTGGTCCTGGATGTGAAAAAGATTTTCAATTACTGGAACACTTGTACAGATCAGATCCAAATTTCAGCAATTGAGTAATTCCTCTTCCTCGCGTTGTACTTGTTCCATAAGGGGAAGTCTTCACACCACATGGAGAATCACCTATGAAATTAGTTTGCTAATTATATCAGCCTTTAAAGCTTGCATAAATTAATGGAATTGTTCTTCATATGCCATGGAGCTGAACCTATTCAATTCCCTAATACAAAAGTGTCAGAGACAGGGGTTGTGTCCTCTATACACATCCTCTATAAACATCAAGACCATAAGATCTCATGATCTTAAAATTGAACAGTTCTGAAGTTTAATTCAGCACGAATTTTATATGCAAGAAAATAAGCTGCAAACTGAGAATGCCTGCACTTATTTGTCTTGCAAACTTGATCCTGTTCCTCTGAAGATGAGCCATGAACTGCCCAGGTGAACCAAGCTCATATGCCTTCTATTTAAAATAGAATGAGTTAAGAGCAAGGCGAGTATTTTAAAGATGGGCCTGCCTTAAAGCACCTAAGCATCTGAGAACAGATTCCACATAGCAGAAGAATAATGGGGTATAAATCAGAGAGCGACAATTATAAGCAAAACTAAATTTTGAGAGATCTTTTTGACCATAAGATTGTCTCCAGTAAGAAAAGGACAGGTCTTTATGTTTACGTGTTCAGAAACACAGTGAAATCTGTATGCAGGAACAAACACAACTCATTTAAGCAACATTTAAGCCCAGAAATTTGAAAAAGCAACAACTGGATTAAGTTTAAATACCTCTTTCCCTGTACAAATGTGAAAGTTTCAAACTCACAATTAGAAGGGACAAACTCTTGATCCTGACTCGGGGAAGTGATATGTCTGTCACATCTAGACTTCTCAGCCTTCATTTTCTGTATGAAGAAATAAATATTCAAAATAACATACATGTGCAGTACACACAACTGTTCATGAAACCTACAAATGGTAAAACAAACAAACAAACAAACCCACAAGAAATTACTCAACTCCTGATTATTTGTCTTTCATCAGTCTGCCCAATATATGCCACAAAAGACAGCATCCAGAGAGAAAACAAGCAGTTAACCTGAAATTGGCAAGTTTGAACACTCCACTTAAAGAGAAATAAAATAGGATACCAGTTTAAAGATCCTGACCTGAAAACGTTGAGCATCCAGTATCACCATGTTGGTATTTGTGCTTTGACCATACGCAGAGTCTTGAGGAGGCAGGTGAGCTGCTGTCAGTGAGACTCCATACACACTAGCTAAGGATGTACTGATACAGTAACTTGACCAAGAAAAAAAGGAAAAACAAGAGAAGTTCGGCTAGAAGAGCTGTAATGCTCATGTATGGAAGCACAGTATTTTTAGTTCTTCAACTGGCAAACAAAAGCAACCACAGACTGAGATGCACAGAGCAGATGACAGAGGGCAGAAGGACATCATCACAGCAGCTAAATAGTTACCCTGCTAATAGTTCGAAGAATACCCCCCATAACAGTTCAAAGGCCAGCAGCCTACTCTACAACTACACACGAAATTAAAACAACCGCTTCCCCACACTATCCACTTAGAAGTGCAAAAAGCAACTTTTTTTCTCTGGAAGGCATAGCAGCACACAGGAAGAGTTTTTTTATTTATTATCTCTCTCAAAGTACTCCTATTCCTGACTGAGATCTTAAATGGCATTTCCTCGTTCCCCAACTATTTACTTTCCTTTTCCCCACACCACAAAGATTATAGAACCTTATGTATCTACATTATATGTATGGCAGTATAAAAGTTTCCAGAGTAAGAGATACACTAGACTGTACTGAGAATTTCTCATGAAATACAGGTATACTAGATGTCTGAAGAAAAACAGTGTAATTAGCACAGAAATGTAATTAACACTTCTTCTCAACTCTCCAACAGTAAGTGGAGGTAGTGAAATGATGACCACAGAGTGATGGACATTGCTGTCACAGAAGTTACATTACACCTAAGCGCTAAGACTTAGAGCATACTGCCAAGCCATACTAACAACAAGGAAAGTTACAAAAAGAACAAAATCTTGGGGGTGGATGGAATAAATAAAACTCAAGATCGAGAACTACAGTGCTCCAGGCAGTCACAGAAGCCAGAGCCAAAAAAAAAGTACATCTATAACAAAATTAAAAAAATCATACAGGAGGTAACTCCTTCGCAATACTCACGCCATCTTCTTACAGGACGCCAAAGCACAGCAGGCTATTTCGCTCTCTTCGTGCCACTTGCACCTACATGAAAGAAAGTTCAGGCTTACTTCAGAAGCATCCAAATCATTAATCAACACGCATAGCTGGTTTGGTCAGAAGGAACAGGAACAAATATTAAAGATCTTATCTTTTTGTTTCAGTGACCATATAGTACCTTTAAAATTTCAGAGGACCAGTGTTCAGTAACTCTAGTTTTTGTGCCACAAGATCTACATGGTTTATGCAGAGTTAAAAGCTATGCTTAAAGGGCAACCTCCTTCATGCTGAGGTGGGGGAACGGGAGAAAAGCAAATCCCAAGAGACAAATGGAATTTAAAGGTAACAATTTGAAGTGGTTCCTCTTAGTATAAGCATCTCCACTTTCCTCTCCAAATGTGGGTTTTCAAGCACATTTTTCCATTCTTGTTAAGGTCTCACTCTGGAGTGAAGACACTCATGGAAATGGAAAACTGCCTGACTATAAAAAGATAAAGTGACACTGATTATCCCAAAGGATCTTAAAATCCACACTGTAAGCAGACTTCTATGAATTTTTTTTAAAGATCTACTAAAATTCAAGATCAAATTATTGGTTCTTACTTAAAACAGCAGCAGAGGGAAACTTAAAGTGCATTTCTAAGTTAACTGTGTCATTGCTAAATATTCCCCTGCAACACCACAAGCTACACACCACTTCTTTGTACAAACACAGAAGAATCTCAAAGGAAAAGCTTTACCATTCAAGACACATAAGAAAAAGAAAAAATCCTACAAAGTAAGATTCTCAATACGTAATAAAGAACATTCATTCCAGAAGAAAAAGTACAGGATCTAGCTTAATGCTTATGCTTGAGAACTTGATTTATACCACTGGCAAACATATCTGGTCCCTCATCACAGTAGCAGCATGAGGCATCTGATGTATAGCAACAGCCAGGTCCCATCTGAATTGCACTCGTAAGAGACTCTGAATCTTCTCACTTCTGTGATTTCCACTTAAATACCACAATATGTTTCGTTCCCATTTTTTACCCCCTCCTTTAAAATAGATATCAGACTCAGCATTAAAAAGCCATCTATCTTTACGCTTCTTTTGGGAAGGTATTTTTCATTTCCGGTTGTGCTCATGACGTGAGAAGAAACATTTCTGATTAGAAGGTCTGCAGAACACTCTAGCCTAGCAGCATACAAGCTGTTTGTAGGGCACCAAGACATGTCAGGCTACCACGTTTCCACAAAGAAAAACCCAACATACCTGGTATTAGCGCAGAAATCCCACAGGCAGGCATCCAGCTCTCTACACACCCAGGTCTTGGATGGCTCCTTTTGGTATTTCTTCCGGTACAGTTCTATTACCAGGTCTTCTACAGCATGGAGTTCCAGATGGCTCTCAATGCCTATAGCTCAGCGAAAATCCAGGTCAGGAGAACAATACAGTCAGTGAACACTCTGCTCAGCTCACTTCTCGAGTCAGCCCCTCTTCATTGCCCAGCCTCTTACCAGAGCATCAAAGCTCCTGTAAACCTGAACAAGTTATTCCACCAGTGGTTTTAATAAAACCAGTCTTCCTAGCAAAGTGGGCTGTCCTATATTACCATAATTTTCTCCACCTCGCTAATTACATATCCTACTTGCAGGCCATCTCTTCCCAGAAGCTGTTAGTTTTCCCAGGTGTTACCACACACTCACCTTCACGGTCATCTCACTGCCTCTAGTGCTCCTTTAACTGGCTGAGCAAGAAACAGCACGTTATTCTACAGATGGGCTCATTAGCCAGCTAGCTGTTCGTGCTGCTGTTTTACTGTCACTGATGGGGACGAAAGTAAGAGGGAGAAGCACTCAAAGCAGTTCTAGCTACCAGTACCAGCTTTTACGACACTTCTGACACCCGAAGATTTTTCAGACAAATACATAATCTGTAATCATACATGATTACATAAGCCTTCTTTCTTGGGGGGGAGGAGGGAAGGGGACAGGGGAAGGTCAAAAATGATCCATTTCCCACCTGTTACACTAGCCATTCGCTTGAGACACCAGTTTATTTGGAATCTGTCATCAGACTAGAGGAAAGAAAATTTCAGTCACATTGAAGAAGTACAGTATGTAATTCTGACATTGGAAAGACTTCTGACTACATCTGAAAAAATCACCTCCAAAACAAGATACCATGTTTGTGGGACTCAATGTACACTCTTCCTGAAAATTAGCCTGAAGAAGAAACAAATGCCACGGAGGCTTTCAAACCAAACCCCAGAAGAAACTTTAACCTGGCCACAAACATTAGTCCAAAGGTTAACCCATACGACAGATATCTGTTAAGTGCTCTGAGATATTTTTTTCATGCATATTTCTTCAGAGTCCTGTGTTTATGGATGGAGCCCAAGATTTCGACCCTTACGGCCTTTTTAAGGAGTAAAATCAGGTTCGAATGGAATCAAAACATAATACAGCTCTCACGGAGCTTAAACATCTCTGAATCCTAATTTCTCAGTTTGCTCACTGGCAAATGAAACTTCAGCAAAAATTAGGAGGTATTGTATTCTCATGGAGAAAAGAGTCACAAAACCAACCCTCAGAAAAGCAGAGTTGTGTGACTATTACTCAGGACAACCAATTCAGGTCAATCTTAAAAGCCCTTAACCTAAGTCCAAACAATATTAGAGACCAAGAGAAATGTTTATCAGTAGACTACAGCCAAAAGTGCAGGTTACAAATAAGAAGGCAGAAAATTAGTTACTCTGCTTCATAAAAAGGTTAGCTTCTAAGGGCCATTTCCTCCTGCACAGAACTGGGAAACTTTGAAAAAGAGTGGTTTTTTTCCCCACTCATTTGCACACTGATTAGTTTTAGAGTGAAGTACCTCCTTAGTCATCTGACAGAAGTGATATTAGAGGTTTTGATTTAGATCATCTTACTTTGACCATACCCTGCAGTAGAAGTGAGGCCAAACCCCTCTGGCTGGCTGGGCAAACTCAAGAAGTTCCTGTAAGACAACTGCGTAACAAGTACGTGGAAGATGAAATCCAGATATAGGGATCTTATGAGTGGCATCACCTAATGAAAGGGGGAGGGGGCAAGAAAGAAAGAAAAAAAGAATCCAAGTTGTGAGAAGTCCTGTTTCCTTAAATGATATAGTTCCCCTCTTCTTTATATCTTTTCATACAAATACAGGTAGACACGCAAACACACACACCTCCTCTTCTCTACAGGCAGTGTCTGTGATGAAGCTGTCAAAATCTTGCTTCCATTAGCAGAAGACTTGTGGGCCCGGGAGGTGAGCAAACACATGCACACACTTACCCCTTTTGAAAGGCCATTATCTGAGTATTTGACATGGGCCAGGTTTGTTCCCTCTGCACACAAGGGGAGGAAGTGTCCTCATAGAAACAAACTGGAATCTATAAACACTACTTCAGAGTCACAAGGGAAACAAGGAAATCCAAGCCAGACACAACAATGGTATAAATACTTTAACTTTGTTGATATATGTAAAGCTGCAAAACACAACTTTTAAATACAAACTATTATCTATGAGTTACCCTGTTAGGGATTAGCACTTCACGCTGAAGACATACATGAGGACTATCAAGGGAGGGTCACTCTGCTCACACGGGCTTGAAAGCATTTAAAGCCATACAAAGTTGTCACATTTAAGAAGAACATACCGCAGTGATTATTGAATTAAAACAGGAAGACAGAATATAAATAGCATACAAACGCAAAACCACTTTAGGTTCGTTTGCTCTGCCATTCGTGTGTGGAAGAAACACATAAAAGGTGACTGCGACAAGCTGCTCTGTCACTCCTTTCTCTTTGAAACTTGGTAAGTTACCAGAAGGAGAAACTGTAGACTTACAAAAACATTTAGATACAGACAAGTGGAGTCTAAAACTGTACACCTTTGCATATTATTCTTTTTCTCCATTGATACTCACTAGCAGCCTGGCAGTGGTACCGAAAACCATACGGTGGTAATTCTGCAGAAGAGCAGGGGAGCAGGAGAGAAAAAGAATGATCATCATCCAACATCCACAATGACAGCTCCTTAACTCTCAACTATACACCATAGTTTTATGTACAGAAAGGAACAGCTTCATCTTTCCCTGTGGCCTTGTACAAGTGTCACATCTATTTTTGACAAAGTTATTTTCAGTTATATGCATTAAAAAAAAAAGTATATTGTATAGTGCGTGTGTTTTAGGTCCAATCAAGACAAACATTCATTAGCATGAAATAGAAAGCATAAACATCTGAAAGTCCTCCTGGATTTCTTCTACCCTCTTTCAAGCTTCACGCAGTTCTGATGCTTAACCCCATCAGGTCTATCAGCACTGCTCTGACATTTTAAGACATCCAACCACTTAAATAAATAAGCCTGTTTTGATACTAGAAATCTAATCTAGGCAGCAGTAAGTGACAACAAAACCTCCCTCTCACCCCAAGGCAAGGTGCACTACATCTTGTCTCCTTTCCTTGGAACTCACCTGGATCTATAAAGTGATGGAAATCAGCTATTATACCATCCTGTAGGGAGTACTTGACACACCCAATCTCACAAGGAAGGAAGCGCTGTCCACAGTGGGACGGCATCTTGCCATGGCTGTAAATGTTCAGGAAGTAGAAGATGTCTGTAACCACAGCTGAAAGAAAAACCAAACCATTTTCAGAAGAACCACCAAAGGTTACAGCAAGCTGCCCTGGTCTCACCTATCTAGTAAAAGCTTCAACGCACTTTATCACAAGTCAGTGAAGTAAGGTAATGACCAAGTAAAACACACAGATCTTGCTCTGTATCTGAGATTACAAGGTAACTAGTACTTATGCAACAGTCAGACATATCAGCAGTCCTGGTACACCTTCCCTAGATGCTACTGTACGTAGAGATCAGGGCAAAAACCACTCCAAAATAAAAGCAATTAAAAATAAAACCCAAAACAAAAATTAAACCCCAAACCCACAAGAAGGCCCAGAATCCAATATGAACTTCTATTCCTTTGTATGATAGGTCTCTTCACCCTTCAGGAAAATAAGGTTAGGGAAAAAATCAGTAACTCTAAAGCAGCCTCACAAGCTCAATTCACTAACTTGCAGAAGTTAAATGAACTAGTAATAATCTTCAGCAGTAACAGGAGATGAGAAGTCCGCTAATTAAAAGGATTTCTTCTCCTTTGCTAAATGAGCTCCCAAAGAAGGTGGCAAGAGTACCCGAGGTAAATGTTAAGAAAAAAATTTATTGTTTACTAATTTTTAAAGTATCCAACTATAAAAAAAAAATTTCACAATACACCTTAATCCTTCCCTTCATGAATGTCACATAACATTCTCACTGAAGTTTAAGGTAGGTATTTAAATCTTAGCCTTAAGTTCTGCCTCTCATCAAAAAATCCCACTTGTTCTACTAAATCATAGACATGTATAACTGGTTTTATGCAGAAAAAAATGCTGTATGCCAGACTTTATAGCATTTAACATCAGTTGTCCTAAGCTAATGCTGGTGCTCTCTTACATAGGTCTGAAATTCTACATGCTGCAGGGTCATAGGAAAGATACCGCTCCTACTTCAGTCTGAACTGCTGTCCTTACGGAAAAATGGATATACCTACAGGGAACCATGCCAGACTTACCGAGAAATATTATGGAGCAGCATCATAAAATGTATCTCAGTTATTCTTTAGCATTAGCCCTCTCATTCAGTTTAATGATCAATCCTGTCAGCTCAAGCCACCATGATAAACCTGATCAAATTTGCATCACAATGACAGGGGAGCATGACCTCTGGCAGGAAGGACGCTAACAGGTATCACACTTTTATAGAGCTATTCTTTCCTGCCTCTCCATAACCATGACAACCTGAAAATAGTTCAAGGGCCTTGTTAGGTAAAAGGCTTGAGCTGAGGCTTAAGCACACAGCAGATACAGCTACAAGAAACTGGCTGCTTGACTTACCATGCAAGCACTACCATTTATTCTTTTTCAGAATCATGTAATATTCATTGGGGAAAAAAATTACAAATGTGTTCGTTACTCAACTTAAAACATCCATTTGAAGAGGGGGTACAGATAAGGAAGGTTTAGTTTTCAGGAGCTCTTTCAATAAGGAAGCAAGCCCAGGATGTAACAAAAGCACCGACAAAGTACATGTTTCCTTCTTTTATTCTCCCAAAGGGGCTAGGTCATCATTTTAATTAACACCTCTTCCATACAAATTTTGAACTTCCAATATCCAACAACTCCCCACCCTTTAAAATTGGTATGAGTATTCTTTTATGTTGAACTTGGGTTAGGCCTTGTAAATCATAAATGTAAGAGTTAAGAGTTATCTTTTTCTTAAAAACCTTGAAATAATATTAAAGAAACTATCCGTGGCTATACTTGCATCAAGGTAAAAACCAGAGGATACAATTATCTCAGGAAGGAGAGGGACATCTGCACTGACTTCCCTTGATACCACAAAAGACCTTTTTGCAGCAGTAACCATTAGTTTAAAAGAAACAGTTCACACAAATGGCTATTAGTAAAATGTGAACAACACGTATAGGTATCGGTGAGATTATCTATAAAGGGCAAGCTTTTAACTCCCAGCACCAACTGCTTTAAAATGACTATACCCTCATCATTCTTCCAACACATAGCAGAAGCATCTGAAAGAGAAGTAACACCAGGCATCTTTGTGGTCAGGCAAGCAGGAACTGGATCAGCCAGATTACACGTCTGGAAAAGATGAGAAAGTTAAAAAAAAAAATCAAGAGCCTACTAACCCCCAATAAAGTCCTTCACCTCCTTATATTAGAGGAAAATACAACATTGACTAACAGTTATGGTTAGGTGGAACAACTCTGCAGGATATACAGAAGTGCCTGTGTACTCGCAGACTGAGAAGGCAAGATTTCTCTCCTAAGTAAAAGGGAGATAGGCATCTTAGAACCTTGGTCAACTCAATACAACTGGAAAGAACTACAGCTCAATTTACAAAACAATTTTAAATTTTTTTTTTTTAATTATATTGTTAGGTTCAACCACTTTTTGAACCTGCCTTGTGACAGGCAAGGAACTTTTCAAACTGGAATTTCAAATCTTCTTCCATAAACTTCATGGAAAAGCTTGACACATGTTAGCTATCTTTGACTAGGAATCAAATTCATGAAAAGCTGATAAGGCCTCAAGGAAGTCATCAGATTGCTCTGGCACAGAGCAAGTAAGAGTGGCACACATGCCCATTAAGCATTGCAAAAGCATGCGTGAATAATGCATTTTTAAGAGGACAGGAAGAGAAACCTGGCAGGCTTACAGAATTCAATTACTCAAGACCCAAGTTAGGAATAACATCCACATCTAGGTATGCTAATTCCAGATGACCATCTTAGAAATTTGTTGATCATCAGTTTGAACTATTTAAAATGAGGAATTAGCTCCGCTGAAGTAAGCTTAGGTCATCTCCAGAAGACAAAGAAGACCTTTCACTGCACAAAATAACAAAGGTTGTCTGTGTAAAGATGTGTGATTAATAAACTGAGATCACATACAATCTCATACATACACACTTCCATATTTCCACTGAAAGACAATAAGGATGATGTTCTTTATTTTGGTAAAGCAATTTTTCCTGTCCCTGATTACAGCTTCCTAAAAGGTGATAGGAAATACAGAAACCTCCAGTTACAGCTTTGTTGTCATTTCACACAGCTCTCCATTATATATGAAAACAGACCTTTACTATCCCTAGCCTGCTAAATAACACAAGATGATCATGTTTTAAATCGCCCTTTCTCATATAGGCAGTCCTCCAAAATCAGAAAACATTGCCTAAAATCTCCTTACTAGCCTAGGTGGACTAATTTAACTACTACAGATTTACTAGTTACTCCAAACTATGATCATCCTGTCATTCCCTCCAGCACCACGTAACTGTTTTAAAGTCCTAAAATTTACCCTTACCAGTAATTCGCAGTTCATAGTCAGTATCTATTCATATGGGATGAAGAAGTAAACGTAGTAGTATCCATTAAATCAATCGGGCTCTTTGCTTTGACACACACGTTTTTACACTGTCAACCAATACTGGAATAAAATAAGCTTTCTCACATAATTCAAAATCCGAACCAAACTATCCTTCAGGGAACTGCTGGGAGAGGGAGAGAAAGACAGAAGGAAAAAAAAGAAAAAAAAAGAGAAAAAAAAAAAAGACACACACCTTTTCAAGACAGTAAATAGTAGAAGGGACTTGTTTAGCACTATTTCAGACCACAACCACACTCAGCTTAGCCTAACTGCTTAGTTCTACATTGTGGGATTTTTGTCCTCCATCGTAGCATTACTATTCTCTCCGTAATCAAACCAACCTAAAAATAATGGCAAGATATAATTATTCTTTTGTGTGTGTAGGTTGCAACATTTCATTGACTTTGTCCACCACACAGCCATTCAAGAATGCCAAATCAGCTGCATACAAAATGTGCTTTCAGGCCGTCAGACAAGAACCACTTAAATTAAGGACATCCACAAACCAAAAGCTATACAAATCCACGACCGGGCGTCATATCAATTTACAGTACTGTAACTAAACAACTTTGTCAGTCACTGCAAAATATTGTTGAAAGTAAGAGTAAGATCTTAGAGAACTACATTTTACTTGGTAACACAACCCAAAAGAACAAGCTGTGATGGTTTAAAATGGTTTAGAGTCTTCTTACCTTCAATTAAAACCAGAACAATTTTCTGCATAACCTTCGTACCAGTACGGACTACCACAGCAGCCATAACCCCCAGAGGCTGGAGGCTCTGGAGAACAGGTGACCTTCCATAGCATCACAGCTGACTAAACCCCAACACTACTTACTCCCTCTCCTACTTTAGCTACATGGAAGGGGGGTCCTTTCTCAGCATTTACCTGGTCTTTTGCTGCTTTCTGAGAACGTTTCTTTTCATTCCGCTTACGAGCCTTCTCTTTATATGTCATCTTTTCTTCCTTAGTCAGCAACTTGAAGGAAAGCAAATTGTTTAACAAAGATTTTAACTGCTTCCTTCTAGTAGTCCCACAAACCAACAAACTCTAAGAAATTAATTGTGCATTTCCAACGGACATTATCAACACCTGGCAAGAACTGCCACCTGCTAGCACTGACTCAAACAGCTCTGGCAGCTTCCTCCCTAACAAAGCCGTAAGCTTTGGCTGAAAACACCCTGCAAGCACCTGCTTCTGAAGCATCCTCAGAGGAGGGCGAACGGGCACTGCCCCACCACCACCACCCGAAACCACTCTTGCCGGCTGGGGATGCCACTGCCCATGGCACACCGGCCAGAGCCGTCCCCTCACAGCGGAGGGGAGGACGGCGTGGCTTGTGCTGCTCAGCTCGGGCCGGCTGAGGCCACTCACGATGCCCATTTGAACAGCTGAACACACAGCAGCGGAGCCGCCAGTCAATTTCTCCTCCAAGAAGGGCCGCGCTGACATCTTGTCCCCCACCCAACCGGCACCGGGACACCACACAGACCCACCCCATAGGTGCTGCTTCCCCCCCAGCATGAGGCAGGTGAGCTGTCTCCCACAGCCCCACCACATCGCGGGCCTCCCCCCTGCCCTCCC
>VZZY01002648.1:88585-142972 GCA_013400335.1 Eurystomus gularis
CCCGGCCGCCCACCCGGAACAATTGCAGGAACTTCTCCTTTGCCGGTGTCCCGGCCGCACACGCCGTCCAGCAGAGGTGTGCGAGGAGCGGGCTGCCCTGCCTGTGCCCCGGCTTGCAGGGGGCAGGAGCCGGCCTTCCTGGGGATGGTGCGGCTGTGCCCGGGCCCGTGTGAGCGCAGGACGGGACTGCCCCGCCAGCGCCCCTCGCCCGCCACCTTTTGCTTGGCCGGCTCCCGGAGAGGCCGGACGAGCCCTCCCCACGCCGGGGAGAGAGGAGAGCGGGCTCTGCGGTGGGGAGAGGGCAGGGGGAGCGAGCTGGAAAGGGGGTGGGTCTGAGAGGTGAGCAGCGAGGAGAGAGGAGGGCAGGGATCACAGGGCAGCCCGGGGTCGGGGCGAACGAGGCAGCCTCGCCAGGCCGGCTGCAGAATCTGCCGCCGCTGAAGCCGGTGCAGCAGCCGGGCACAGGCAGGAGCAGGAGGCTTTAGGAGAAGCTGCAGCAGGCTGACTTAGCCAGGCAGGCTGGTTACGAGGTTGAAGGAAGAAACAGACACACTTGGATTAAGTGGCATATATTTCCCACCACCAGCAATGTATCCCACAAAAACGACCTCAGGCTCTTCCCTCTTCCTATTCAGATTTAGGATTCACAAGCAGTAAATTCGGCTTTTAGTCATAACACCTCTCTCCCACCACCCACCCACCCCTTTCCTTGCTTTTTCACTCTGAGTCATCTTCAGCACTGGTGCCTGCCTACTGCTCCCTTCCAGGGTTTCACGGCCTCAGCTGGGGCTTCAGCAGCTTCCAGCTCATCCTCCCTCCTTGCCTCCCTCCCTGCCATTTGGCTGCTTCCGAACATATCCCGCTTCACTGAGTTGGTCTGGAGTGCCAGCGCACCCACAACTACCACTCCTTTCCTGCTAGCCTTAGTAGTATGCTGATAAATAGCATCCTGGGACTGCTAAGGGACTACAGGGTGTAGATAAACATGACATTACATTCCTCCCTCTTTTTAAAGAGCTTCATTATCTGGACAAGCCTGGCTAGATCAGGACTCTTCCATCAAGCTAAAAGGCTGGGCTGTTGACACCTTTCTCCCTCCGTTAAAGGTAGTTCATTATTACTGGCAGCGACTGCTGTTCGGAGCATGCAAGGTCTGTGCAGAGAGAGAGATACCGCTGCAGTAGGAAGACCTTCCAGTCTCCTCTAGTCCTGGGCTTTTGAGACAGGACTGTCGGCTGCTGGTGCTGTCGACTGCCGGCAGGCAAAGGCTTCCGGCAGGCAACAGGTTAGCCATAGCCCTGTGTTGAGAAATGGAGGCAGCTGGGTTCAGCTTGCTCTCCTCCAGCCTCTGCGCCCAGCAATAGAGCTTTTTCGTGGCTGAGAGAAAGCAAATAAGCAAAAGTGTGAGTGAGTGAGTGTGAGCGTGTACGTGTGTGCACAGAAGAGGGAGAGAGGCTAGCAAACACGGATTCAAGATTTTCCTCTCCCCAGTGACGGTGCAAAGGAATGAAAGGTCTGCGTCAAGGTAAGGAGCCTTAATCCAGCCACAGTGGTACACTGCGCTCTGGGAAAGAGAAGTGGGGGTTGGGAGGTGGAGAGGCCAGGGTAGGAGACAGAGTGCAAGATGGGGAGGAAGCAGGGAGACAAAAGGGAGCAAGAAAGAGAGAGAGGCTCTCGCCCCCTTCTCTCCCCTCCTCCCTCCTCGAGGTGGGCTGAGAAATTTCTAATCAGCACTCACAGTTTCTTCCCTTCCAGCAATAATTCCTCTCTGTCCTTTGTTTGTCTTTAATTTTTGGCTCTCACATTTATCTTTTGTTTGGTTTTGTGCGTTATGACTTCTTACTGCAATTTCAAAAAATCCTGTGTGAGGTAGACTGGATTTGGTTCAGCTTCCCTTCCTCTTGCCCAGGTCTCCCACATGCCTAAAGCTAGTGTTTTAATAACAACAGCAAAAGGATGAAGAGCAGGTCATCTTTTTTTCCTTCCAGTGAAGTGACACAAGTTAGGAAATGTGTGGGACTTTGTTCTTCTCGCTGTAGAAAAAAGAAGGCACAATTTATCAAGTATCCTTAAGCCCCCGTGTAAAGCTGGTTCTTGTAAACTAGCAAGTGCAGCTTGATTCTGGAATGAGCCCTCCCCTCATGTTTACCATTATTAATGCTGTAATTCCTAATGCATTTAAAACTAGAGAGAGGTGTTGCACTGGAGACTGAAATCCAGTTTTACCCACAGAGCAAGCAGAGCAAATGTTTTTTCCACCTCACAACCTGGGCTAAGCTTGGAAAGATTACAGTTAGGAGACTGTGCACATTGAATTGTGATCTTCTCTTCCCTTTAAGTAATTTTTCACCAATGATTTAGCATCGGTACCTATTTACTCACCCACTGCAGTGTGAAGGTATAGTACAAAGGCCGGTAGATTTACTGCCTCTGCTTTCCCAGCCACAGTTTAGGAGAGCAGGCAGAGGGGGGCACGCTGGAGCACAGTTGTGCTTTGCTGTTTCCTGGCCAACTGAGCAGAGTTCTTGGGAAGGCAGGGAACTGGATTGACTCTTTTGTCTGCCCTGATTTAAGCTATTCGTCTGACTTCCCTTAACTGGCTGCACACAGTGTAAGCATAGTGTAATTGGGAAGAAATCTCATCTTTTTCTTGCTTTTTATTCCTGTGAGGTCCCCTTGAGTGGGACTGACACCAGTGGAAATCCCAGTGCCATCCCAAGGGCAGGTATTACGGTGGTATAAGGCTTGGAAAAACTCTCCCAATTTCTTTTCCTTTGTTCTCAGGCTGACCAAGTGCTGAGTGATAGTTCTGGGAATGATTTCTGGGATGGTGAACCAAGGCTGTAAAGCAGGACCCATCTGATAACTACAACAGCTGTCAGACAGTAATAAGTCAGGATGGATTTGATCTGGTGGCCAAAGCTGAGATAATTTGCCTGAGAACACCCAGGGTAACTTTTGTGAATGTGTGAAAGGGGCAGGTCGTAAGGGAGTGTAATGAGTGCAGAGAAGCTGGTGAAGAGAGAGAGATATCTAGAAAAGCCTGTGAAATGTCCTGAGCTCTTGTGAAGGCCCCTACGCAGTTTTTGCCGTTTCAGGCCTGTGTACTTCCCTGGAGAAGTCACGAGCCTGGGTGACAGCATCACAGAGAATGGGAAAGAGCAAGGAATAATCCAATGTCTGCTGCAGTCAGTTTGGAGAGTCTAGGCTGTGTCCTGTATGGGGCGTTTTTCTGTTGAGGCTCTGTGCTGCGGGTGCTGGGTGTGCAAGGCCATTTTCTCCAGCTGCTTTGGTTTTGCTCCCTTTCAGGTTAAGCAGTTAAGGAGCTGAAACTCTGGTTTTACAGCTCCATAGCAAAATGTAGTGCTGTGCTTTCACCTCAGCTGCAGCTGACCTATTTAGGCATTAGTTTCTTGCTGGCTAAAAAAGTTCACAATTAGTGGCCGCGAAACTAAGAACACAAGTCTGATAGGAACCAGACCAAGATACTCAATTAATTTCCCATAAGCCACTCAACACAATCTGATAGTTATTGCTTTTGCTGATAAATTGCATGGGTTGGATTTAGTCCAGCAAGAGTAGGTGAGAATCTATACCACAGCATCTCAGTGATCCCACTGGCTCGCCATTCACCTGTTTACACATCTGTTTATCACCTCTGACTTTGCAGTCTCGAAGCCCAGATCTTGCACTTCCTGATTCAGGCTTGATCCACATTTGAAAGTGTGGCTGATATGAAAGTGTGGATGGTGTGCTTGTATTCAGCACAGCCGGAAAGAACATTTTATTTGATGCATAGTAGCCAAGGCACAAACCGGAAAGATATAGTATCCTTTTGCCCAACTATCCTAGGAGCACCATCTCTTACCAGTGAATGTACTTTTCCTGAGTAGTTTTCCTGAAGTGCCTGGTTCAGGGCCCAAGGACTTATGTTCTCCTGCGTGCACAACTGCCTCTCCTATCAGTAAAGGTGCATAAAATTGGAGGGTGTAATTTTTGTAGCTTCATAGCATCAGCTGTACTGCCTCAGGCAGGTGTGAGCGTGAGCCCAAAAATTGCGAAGAAAGAGATGTGATACACGCACAGACAGGGAGACCCATACAGACCCGAAGAATAATGTGCACTGCCTTCTCTTGGACTCAGATCTGACGTGCTAGAAGGATGCTGTCTGAGACCTATTACACTGAACTACAGTATTTGACTTTGCCGTTATTTACAGGAATTAGTGCTTCAGATAACTTTATTCTAACTAGATGATCTTTAAGGTCCCTTCCAACCCAAACCGTTCTATGATTCTATTCATAAAGGCTAACTTAAGGCTCTCATCTCTCAATTGCCTTCTCTCCTTTACTCTTGGAAGGAGCTTATGGAGATCAGGCTCACAAGGCTCAAATGCGCCCTTACAAATATCCCCTCTATAATCGCTTCCTGGAATTTTCTTTAATCACCACTAAAATGTATTAGCGATAGCTTGTGTGTAGTGTTGATTGCATAGTTTGAATGCATAATCTAAGGATAGTTTAGGAAAATAATCAGAGAAAGGAGACAAATACACATTGCTGATGAGAAACAGACAAACCCCATACAATTATTTCTGAAGTGTGTTTATTTTTAAGCCCTTTCTCTGGGAGTGTGCAGACACAGACACACAAAACCGTTGATTCTTTTTATTTTCTGAGACTTAAGTATATCTGTGTTTTTAAGATGTACCTGATTAATATTTGCAGACCTTTTTTGAGGATTTAAGAGAACAAGAAAGAAGGAAAGCAAAATTGTCACATAGTCATGAGACTCCCACAAGCTAGATTTTTCTTATGAAAGTTCAAACATTGTGAAATTCACAATGAACAGGTTGCTTCTCTGGAGTGCAGGAATTACATTTCCATGATGATTTGAAATAAGGGCTAATCTTGCTCTGTCTACATTAGTCAAAACATAGCAGCACATTTCAGTTTCTTTTTAGTCCTACTTGTATTAAACTAGATAAAGAGCTACCATGGTGCTGTCACTGAGCTTGTCATCCCTTTTCACGTTTCACTCTTTTTTGCTGTATAAACAGCCCAGAATTCTGTCCTGTGATATACCTGAGGCTTTTCTTGTCTTGGCTAGTCTCCTGAAGATTTTTGAGGTCAGTGGTTTCTTCTTGAAGTTGAGGAGGTCGTAAGCAGACCTCTGTAATTCGTGTGTATGGACATAACTGATAGGTATGAAGCCACCATCTTGTCTTCAGGCAGCTGAACATCCTGGTGGCCTTTTTGTTGGACGCTGTTACAGTAGTGACATACTACATGAATCGATCCCGATCTTTTTTTTTTTTGGCAGAGGAAGTAACAGGTGTATAATTTCCCAGTTCAGCCATACATAATTATATGTAATTTGACTTAAATAGATCTAGAATTTCCACTGCTCCAATCTCTCAGTCTGAAGCACTATGTTGCTCTTAAATGCTATTTCTGGAAAGGATCCAAAAATAATACTTCAAAAGTTAATAAAGAGCTTGGGATAGGATATAGAAGATGCCAGATAATTTACTGCACATCTCCCAAATGCTTTTGGGTAGAAAAAGAATTCCTGTGTTTTCCCAAAAGCTGCTTTGCTTTTCCTTTCTTTTCTTGATATAGACATTCACATGGGGGTAGGGTGGGGAAAGTTAGTCAGATGAGAATTTGCTAAAGCTCAGCTAATCATTTATTAAAGCGGTCCTTGGCTTGCCAAACTCATTAATCTCATTAACAGGGAAGGAGGGCTATGGTGCATGGTTAGCTGAAAGCACTGTGTTTACTAAGCAGCGTACTTCGTTCACAAGGGAAAGATTTAAATATTCACTGTGTCACTGTTGTATCCCTGAAGCTGAAGTAATGTGATGAGTCACTTGATCAGCTCATGTCACATGCTGTCTTTGGCCACAGGCTACGGGGTCAGGCATAGAGTTGGCAGATACAGGTCTGACCTGGACCCCTTTGGTTTTCAAGGTGTTCATCATGTCTCTTGTATTCAGATGCAAGGTGGGAAGCAACTCCTCTTTGGTGAGGAGAGAATAAGTTAATGTCACCATTTAGTTCACCTTGAGAAGCAAGTGGGTGATACTGGCGTTAGTGTCACGTGGCCCCCATGTTTCTGCTCCTCTAGTCCCTGGGAACAGGAGGCCTGGCAGAAACGTCCCAGCTGCCACTTCTTGAGTTATCTCTTTGCCTATGCCTTGGGAAAGCGGAGGAGCTGCCTCATGCCCCTGCCTCTCCTGTGGGAGCATCTTGTTGGGGCCTCAGCTGTGTTTTGTGGTACTCTGGGGAACACCCATACTTCAGCAGTTAGATTTGGGTCCAGGCACTTCTGGCAAAACTGATGACATCTCCTGTGCAACTTCCACATTGCACAGGTATGACATGTGTGATGTCCTGCATTCATTATGCGCATAATATACCATTCCTGTATAAATGCCATAACACCCTTGTGCACTGCGAGGCTTCAAATTGTGGTTCCCAGGGTCAAATCCTGCCTAGGTCAGTAACTCTTTGTTAGTATCAGTGACTATCTTGCTTCTCTGAAGTATGCTTTTCCCTAGGTTCTGTCCACACAGTGTTTTTATCCCCTGACCGATATTTATAGACATCATTGTGATTTATAGTTTGGACATTGACAACTTGTTGAAATGGATATTCAGTATTGGTCCAGCCTCTTCACTTTCTTTTGGTTCCGATTCCTGATCATGAGATCTCTGCTTGCTTTTGCTTTTCAGTTCTGCAGCTGTCTCCAGCTTGACCTTGTCCCTTCATGCCTACTGTTGTCATACTCTTGATGCATTTATTGCTCTCTGTCTGCTTTAAGCTCCAGTGCTTCAGTCTATGCCTTTTTTTTACCCATCCTAAAGATATCTCCTGTCATTTCACTTTCTTTTGCCAGCTTCCATCTCTTTTTCATCTCTAGTTTCTGGAGCGGGTGGGGTTTTTTTGCTGACTCCATTTTCTCTCATCTCTCCATCATTTCTTAATCTCCAACCTGGCTCCAGCCCTTTGGAATTATTCTGACCTATGCTGAAACACCTTCAGTTTCTTCCAGCTGAATGTAAACTTCCTGTTTCCATGATTGTCATCCTGCTTATCTTTCTGTTCCCTATACTTACCCTGATACTTTATCCTTACTCTGTTTTGTTATTTCTTGGCATTTGCCCTTCTCTCCTACTGCTTTCCAACGTCAGGAAGCCTCTCTTTGTCCTCAGTCTTTCATCCCTCCCTAAGTTTCCCTTTGGTCCATCAGCCCCTCCTGATGTTCTGTAAATATTCTCTTCTGCTATATTCTCTTGAATGTTTCTTTGTTTTGTCCTCTTTTTCACTGTGTGCTGTTCTGGACCTTGGAGGGTGGTGGTAGCTGGGTGTAGGGAGCTGCCATGGCCAACATTTGTCCCCTGGAAACTAGCTCCCTTTTCTCATATGAACTGGCACTGTCGGGCCCTGCTGCCCCTCAGCTGCAGAGAGTGCTCCTGGTTACAAACTTAACTTTTGTGCTCCTGGACTGTTCCAGTTTCTCCACAAGCTGGCACATCCCTGCTTGGGAAAGTGTCAGCGTGTGTTTCCAAGTTGTGTAAGTGCTCTCAGTCATGGCTGCCTGCAGCGCAAGAAGGAAGGAAGCAATGAAGGGCATGTGTGGGAGGTTTTGGCCATTCCCCCGCGGGTAGATAGAGTACCTCACTCTCCCAGAGGCTCTCTGCTGGTATTGCTCACTGACTCTCGGCTTCTCCCTAAGCTACACAAGGATGTGGCAGCAGTCCCATGTGTCTTCTCTGAGGCCTTAATACATCAGCTCCAGGCTGCAGGTCTCCCATCAGCTGGCAGAAAAACATTATGTGCAGAGATCCATCTCTTCCCTGGGAATGTGAAAAACTTGAGTGTTTGGGCCATTTTTCTCCGCACCTCCCACATAGAGCAATTTCTCTCAGTGCTACATGCCAGCCCTGGCAGGAGCTGTGCAATTTGGATCTACTCCTTCATGCAGCTCTAGAGTTTGGCAGAGTAAGCAGCACTAACTGGGCACCAGTGCACAACGGCCTAGGCACTGTGTGCTGCCCAACTTTCAAAGTGGAGGTGTGATGCCACTGAAATTGGGAGGGGGATGAGTTACTCTGCTGTGAGCTTAGGATCAGTCCCCTTGGCTGACCTGATGTAGAAGTGGAGTATGGCCATCCCTAAAATATCTCTTTCTCGTCTGTGAACCTGCCACAGAAGCTGTCAATCATCACAGCACCGTGTTAGGGTCTCTACAGAGTGTGAGGATCCTACACTTGAGCCTTCAGCCCCATCATGCTGTATTTTTCCTTGTAGGCTGTAGGCTATGAAAAAAGCAAACTTCTGCTGCCAACATCCGTGCTTACATACATTGAGGATTATTGCACTCTAGCACCTGAAACAGATGGACATTTTAATTTTATGTACGTGGGGAGAATGATGCTATGATAAAATGCAGTAGCTTCCTCTGCAAGCAATGCTAAAGCGTATGACACTCATGTTTTTGTCTTTTAGCTGAGGTGGAAGGGTTGCAGGTCACCGTGCCTGAGAAGAAGAAGGTGGCCATGTTGTTTCAGCCTGCTCTGCTCCGCTGCCATTTCTCTACTTCTTCCACCCAACCAGCTGTGGTACAGTGGAGGTTTAAATCTTACTGCCAGGACCGGATGGGAGAAGCTTTGGGTATGGTGACTTCTGGTTTACAAACGATGAGCAAGAGGAACCTAGACTGGGATCCCTACCTGGACTGTGTGGACAGCAGGAGGACAGTCCGTGTCGTGGCTTCCAAACAAGGATCTGCCATCACTATAGGGGACTTCTATAAGGAAAGAGATGTCAGCATTGTTCACGGTAACTCTCCTACCCTGGTGATGCTTGGTGGGGGTTGGAATGGACCCTTAGCAATCTGGGATACTGGAGGCTGGTGGTGATTGTTCAGCTAACTCCCTTAGAAAAGGCTGCTGGAAGGGGGCTGTAGACCCAGAGTTTGTTTCCTTTGGTGCTTCCCTTCATCTGATTCCATGTAGGTCTCCAGTCCTGATACAGTATTCTTTCCCTTTGATGAAGCGGAAGGTTTTTATTCCTGGCCTCTGCATATTGCTCTGTATGTAGATTTTCTTTTAACAAAGGAGTGCCAGCAAGGGAGGTATGAATTTGGTTTCGTGGGCTAGATTTTTCTTCCTTGCAAACTCCACTGACTTTTTTCCAGTTCTGAAATACTAAAATTATCTTACACCTCAAGTTTGCTCAACTCTGGAATTCACCAGCTTACCCCGTCATGAATCTAAACCCACACAGCCTTGGGCAGTGTGAAGGGAAGAGATTCCCATGGGGCAAAGTCAAGTTGGGTGGAGATAGGGAGGTGGCAGGAAGGCTGCATGAGAAACCTTGTTTCTCAGAAGTACAAGGCTTCTGCTTGACTCAGGAGCTCACCTATCCAGAAGTGGAAGCACCTTAGTGTGGAGAGCATATGATCAGCCTGAGCAAGAGTGAGTGTTTTCCTTTATCTCTGCGTAACCTCTTTGGTGGATGACTGAAGTGCTGTAGAGAAGGCATTGTCTAAGTCTTTCTTGTATGGAAATGACTATGGTTGGGACACCAGGCCTTAGGAGATAGGTAGGACAGAAAGTGACATTAGTTACCCTTTCTGTTCTTGGCACTTGCTGAGTGAGCCACTCTTGCGGCGTGACCTGTCTTCCCACTTGCAGCGACAGAGTCCTGAGCCTGTTGTTTTTTCCTGAATACTGTCATATTCTGGATAAGGTTAAGCCCTCTTCTTAGTAAGGAATTTAAATGTATTTGGGACACCACGGAGACAGACCCAGTGCTTTCAGCACTCCACTCTTACTATAGGTGTTGGAGGGAAAGACTGACTTTTCTTTTTTGCCTTTCAGATGCAGACCTTCAGATTGGGAAGCTGATGTGGGGAGACAGTGGGCTCTATTACTGCCTTATTATCACACCAGATGACGTGGAGGGCAAGAATGAAGAGTCGGTGGAGCTGCTTGTGCTTGGTAAGCTTTCTTGCCAAATTGCTTTTTCAGCAGATAGATAGCTGATGTATCTTTCCTTCTGCTCTCTCACTCTTCATATCTGTGCACCATATTACTATGGGTGTAAGATCTATGTAAAACAGTCTCCACAGTACCTTCACCATTGCCTTGCACCTTGTGCAGTCATTCACACCTAAGCAAAGTGGGTGGCAAACTCTACTAAACCAGAATAGTAGTGTTTACACCCACACTGCTCACACATCACACAGGCGTAAATGACTACAGAAAGTGCAGGGCTGTGGAGAGTCAGAACCCTTGTTTTTAAGGCATAAAACAATAAACTTACAGCAAAGTGAACACTTGAGACAGAGTCTTTTTAAAACAGACACCCAGAAGACATAAATCGTGTGCTTTGCAGTCTTTTAACATTCCCTTTGTCACACTCTTCTGAGCTGTGAGGATGTCAAGATGCACCGTTTTTATCTGCTTGAGTGTGTCAGTTTGGGAGATTTTTCTGTGTGTCTGATAGTACTTGTCCGGTTAGAGGTGCAGTTTCACAGTCACCCTACTCAGGTGCAGGCTGGTGCTGCTACTAAAAGGACCTGTCCTCTCTGTGGTGTGCTTGCTTGGCTTTGCTTCTGTTAAGCTCCCTTGAGTAGTGTGGTGAGCAGGATCAGCTTCTTTCCTGTTTGCAGGGTTAGCTTTCAGTGATGGCTTCCAGCTCACTGTAAAGGTCAAAAAAGCACCCACCCCAGCTAGGGGATAAAAGCGGAGTGGAGTGGGTCTTTCAGGAACATTTGTTGACATTGCCTTGAGCCAGCTGTAGTACTTCACCTCTAGGCTGCCCCAGGAGAGTAAGATGAGTTTTTTCCAACTAACCTTAAGACCTGCTGACAGCAGTGTTTGTCTGGTCAGCATGCTTGCAAGGTTCTTGGGCGTACAGATTTTGTACATCCTGTGAAGGAATTGTTAAAAAGCTTGGTAAGATGTTGGTCAAGCAATGGACAATTGGAGAATGGGTCCCTCCAGAAAACAGTGTCACACTCCTGTCTAAATCCACAGTACGACTGTGTATCCTGTTAGTTAATAACAGGCGCAAGACTGACCTATGTTAGTTCAGGTGAGGTTATCTCTGCCGGGTGACAGTTGTAGTTGTTACATAGCCTCTCCAGAGGAGCTGTCCGTGGCTGTGTGGTGATGGGCTCATGAATTTTGTCCCTTCTTCACCTTCCTGTCCAGGATTTGGTGTCTTCCACTTACATGTCTACAACTGTGCTCAGACACCAGTAATGAAACAGTGCCATGGTAACAGGAAGAATCTGGTTTTCTGTGTGTACAGAAGACTATGTGAGGAGGAAAACAAGAAAAACAAAGAAATCCCCTCCTCTGAAGCTGGCTTGATGCTGTCCCCAGCCCCAGTTTGTTGTGGTTATTTTGGGAAGAAACAGGTAGCTCAGGCTGTGTTTACCTTGACCACATCTGCTCTTCTGTTCACTACAGCCTATAAGTCTGACCTTGCACTTTGTGCAGCTCTCTGCCAAGTTTGGCAGCGGCATGAAAGCATACTTGTCGTGGGCATACTTTGTTCTGCCTCATGCTGTTTGGCGCAGCTTGTGTGTGTTTCTTTTCCTGGGTAGTATGTATGGAGGCAGCATTCTAGCTTTTGGGGCGATTCCAGGTTACCTACCCATTTTCCTTCCTACCTTCCCCTTCCTGCTTTATCCTTTTCCTTCTGCCTTTGCTGGTATTTTTTTTCTTCCTTTTCCTTTCCCCATTGACGGCTTAAAGGAGGAAGCAGCCAGTGCTGAAAATACCAGTTCTTAATATTCTAGCATCTTCTGGGATGTTTTTTATTCTATCCGACTCTTTGGAGGGAGAGAGTGAGTACAGATGTAGGTTGGAGCGATCTCTCGGTCCTAGGAGATGTGTGGTAAGAGGGTTTTGTTTGCTCTTTTGCTCTTTTCTGCTCTTTGGGTGGAACCCAGATTCCCTGTTGGAGCGGTTGGAGCAGTGGAGAGATTGTGTCTGTGAAAGACGCTATGATTCTCACAGCACATTGCTGTTTGCTCCTTGCTGACGATGGACTTCCAAGATACAATTTATATTGCATATTTTAGGGTTGTTGCATGATTTAAGCATAGATTAGGATTTTGAACAGAGTAGAGGTTCTACCAGCTCATGTTATCATTTGGGGGAAGACAGAAAAAACAGAATGGTAAAGGAAATAGGAAAATATCCCTTCTAGTGGTTTCATATTAATGCCAAGATAAAAGGTATGTTTAGGTTAGAGAAAGATCCTGCTAGACAGGAGAGTTTAGTGTCACACAGAAGACTTGAGAGGTCTGGGAGACAAAAACAGTAGATAACGAATAGCATCAATAAATTAATGGAAATTTGCTTAGCTAAAAGTGGAGGATCCTGCTTTTATACAGTGAAGTGCACCACTAAAATTTGGTCAAAAGCTGCTTTATTACAGCTTTGAGCAAAATCCAAAACGTGAGCAAATCATGGTATTCCTTTTTTCGTAGGGAAGCAATCATAGACTTCCAGTGTAGTAGCCAGTCAGCCTGGGTCATGATGGTATTGCATGTTGAGTTCTGTCACCTGGATGTGTCATGTTGGCACACACACAAAGTGGCTGGACAACTCTATGTAGCATCAGAGAATTCCACGTGCTGTCTTTATTTCAGGCCTATTTCAGAAAAGCAAATAAGCATTTAATTATCCATTTGTGCTCAGCATAGGATTGATAAAGCATACCTGATGTTAAGCATGTGCTTATGTGCTTTGCTGAAAAGACCATTGAGTAAGTTGTGCTTAGTCAGGGACTTTAACCCTCTCTAATGGAATCAAGCGCAGGCAGGGAAAGAGGGATTGTAACCTCCGTGCCTCAGAAACACAGAAGGAGATTGGCTGGTAGTTGAGCCTCCTGTAGAGTAAGGAAAGAAGTGAAATTAAAAAGTACTAGTAGTCTTTTATTAAATATTTGTATTTTGGTGGCATTTGCAATCCCCTGACTGGGTTTGAGTATGCTGGAAACTGTATGAACTCTGCTTCTACTGTGGCAGGACTAGACTAGTAAAGAGCTTAGTAATTCCACAACAGGGGTCCAGTGATGCTCTCTGCACTTCTGTGTGTTACTGGAAGTGTAGAACCCTTTGCTAACATTACACCTGGGCTAGTGAATCCATTTGCAACCTTACACATTTTTATTTTTTAGAGCTAATGTGATTGAATCGAAAAGGCTGAAACCTACATTTAAGAAAGTCCATATTTCTGTCTTAGTAGCTAGCAGCTGAGTGTCCTGCTTCTTGAAACACAAGACAGTGCTATTAATCAGATTGTTATTCGTAGCCCCTGTGCTATGAATTGCCCCTTTTTGTAGGAGGATGTCAGTGATTTTCGGTAAAGTCATTCATTGCAGCCTGTGTGGAAGGGAACTGCAAGTGTACCCGTGCAGTGGATGCAGAGTGCCTGGAGTAACCTTTGAATTAGAAGTATGAGGCAGTGTCAGCAGATAGCCCATCCTAGCTTCATGTGACCCAGGAAGCTGTCTAGCTTAACTGCATGGGGCTGGGTATAACCCAGTAAGGCTTTCTAGAGCCAGAATTTACTGATTGGGTGCAAGGTCCTGTGAAAGGGGCTGTACTGCTCCCTTCCCAAGCTGGTGCAACTATGGAGCAACGGCTGTAGGTATAGCTAGGTGCAGCTGGCAAGCTCGGCAGGGTTTGTATTACGGGATTTTACATGGCTTAGATATGCTCCATGGAATGGTGGCTTCATTCCCAAGGATGTGTCAAGTTCCTGGAAGAGGTAGGAAAGTGATCCACTAACCCCAGTTCTTGGTTTGATACTTGGGTTAGTGATCCATGTGCTTTGCTAGACAGCTATTGCCTGCTTTTCTTCCATCCAATTCGGCAGTTAATACTACATAAACTATATATTAATGACATATTATTTTATAATTAATCTTTCAGAAGCTTCAACTTCTGCTGTTGTTATGCTTTAAATAGCAACAATTGACACTTGAGGTTTTTGTTGATTTCCAAACGCTGGTAGTGCTTACTGACATCTTTGGTAGTTGGTATTACTAGCCAACAGCATTATAGGCTAACCCCCAAATTTGTCAAGTCTGACACCCATAGGTAGGAAAGAATGTAGATACTTGTACACACAGCATATTGCACAGTAATTAATGTACTAATAGAGACATGCGTTGGCTTTCAGAGAGGATAAATCTCTACTGGGACGTGTGTGTAATGCTCACAATGTTAATAAGACAGTTCTTACTCAGCAAAGTGACTCAACAGCTGGTATAAATATAGCCAGGTTTGGAGTCTCTTGTGTGCCAGGAGAGACTGTATTATAAAAGTTGATGTGGTTTCGGAGACGGAAAAGTTCTTGGCAGAATTTTCCCTTACAAGATGATGGTTTTAGGATTTTGTTCTGTTTTGCTGAAAAGCTGCCAGTAGCATCCAAGCCAGTACTTGGTCACGGCAGTTGGCAGAGATGTCAGTGCTATTGGCCATGTGTTGGGGATGAGAGATCTCCGGCCAGATCTCAGCCAGGGAGGTGTCTGTAAGCAGCTTCACGCTAGAGCTCTCTGACCTTGAGCTGTGCCTTCGTGACTGAAGGCGGGTAGTGCCAGCAGGCGAAGGAAGTGATCAGCACGGGAGGCCTCCACTTAAAAATTCAGGAAAGATGTTGATGCCAGGAAGGCCACTGGTGTCCTCCCACTCCTGAAGTGCTTGTCCTGTCCTCACTAGGCGCTGCTGCCCTGCCCTGGACCACTGTGCTGCTGCCTTTGTAATCCAGGTCCAATACCAATTGTCCTAGCTTGGCCTACTCCTAGTTATTTATTTCACACCACTTAGAAGCGCTACTTGTTGCCAAGGTTTTTTACCCCTCTTTGCCTCCTTATTTGCCAGTGAGAGCCACACGCTGCTCACAAAGGAGACTGGCTTGATGAAAAGACCTCCCTTACTAAGGTAGCCATGGCAACAGCCTCCTTGGAGGTCTTTGTTGCCTGCTAAAACTTTGATCTCCAAGAAGGGCTGCTGCTGTTTCTCCGTCCAATTGAAAAGAAGGATGGGAAGAAAGGATAAAGTTTACTCCAAGCAGAGGGAGCATGGAGGAACTTACTACAGAGCCATGCTCTCTCAATAAATCTCACAGCGGCTTCCTTGGAAGAGCGTCTGATTTACAAGGGCCACACTTCCTCTCCTGTGCTCCCCAGCCTCCCCTCAGGGTGTGTCCTGTGCCAGGGGTCTCTTGTGGTGGCAAAGCTTGGCAAATTTTTCTATCACTGAGAAAGAAATAGTTCCCTTTAGAGCTGCTGCCTCCCATGATCCCCCTGCTGCAGGTTGGGCTGTGGAAGCAACCCTCAACAGGGAAAGCAGTTCAACAGTTATTCCCGTATTTACCCAATATTTATCACATTTATGCAATTGCCAGTATTTACCACGTTCCCATATTTACCCAATTGCCATGTTCCTGACTGCACCTGCGCCTACTTTATTCATGTCATCGTTTCTTCTCAGCTGCACCACTTACCCTAATTATTTTTGTGTCTCTTCTCTGCAGACTGCCTGCTAATTGTCTGCTTGACTCCAGGTCCTCCCTGATCTGCTGCTGTTTGCTGTCTCGCTCTGTCACCCGCCTGCCTCCTGTGTATTAGCTGTATCTCTGCACCTTATGGAGCTGCTCTGCCCCTGCTCAGAGCTTTTCCTCTCTCATTCCTCCTCCCGCCTTCTCCCACTGCACTCTGTCAGTGCAGACTCAGGGCTCCTGGGCTCCCTTGCACTTCAAGGCTGGCTGGGACCTGAGGCATGTGGGGTGCCCAGTGAGAGTCCAGTGTGGGTGGGTAAAGCCCTGCAGCAGCACGGTGGGAATAGAGACAGGAGCATGTCCCAGATCCGTACCGGAACGAGGACAAGCTCCTAGCTCCAACAGAGCCACCTGGGACAACCCTGGTAAACGGGGCCATCGTTTATTCCCTGTGTTGCGTGGGGGTTTCTGCTGGGGTTCAGTGGTGAGAGCTTGCACAGAGGACACGTAGCCCTTGCGGGTGGAGGCACAGAGCCGATCTGTGCCCAGCTGCATCTCAGGGTGCCTGCCTGTGGTCCTCTTTCTCAGGCTGGCAGAGCTGCCCTGCAGAGGTGGTGTGGCCAGATGGTTTCTTGGCAGGATGCTTTACTAAATTGTTTTCTCTCCACCCATTCCTATCTAGCCCCAGCCTTCCACCTCAAAACAAAAAACAACCCAAAAAACCAAGAGTGAAGTGATGTGAGCTTAATGCCCATGGAGGGAGCAGCCGGCCATGGATGCTGTGGGCACCTCCTGGCTGGTGTTTCAGCCATGAATCCAAAAGGAGGCCTTGCGCACTGAAACCCTGCCACAGCTTCGGGCACTGTGTGACCCACGGTGGGGACATCCTGGGCTCCCCTCCACTGGTGACAGAGTGGCTTTGGGGTGCGCCTGTGCTTGGGCCAGGCTGGCACAGGACAGGCACGCAAGAATCAGTGGTGGCCCTTGTCTCCCGCAACCTGTCCCCGAGCCACCCTGTCCCTGCACTGCCTGTCTGCCTGTTTTTGCTCCACTTGTTGCTGGCAGCGGGAGAAAAGTTGCCTTCAATGAGGGGCAGTGGTGAGGAGCCTCCCGTTGCCGTGGCAACCGCAGGGCCACCATAGCGGTGGGCAGCCCCCTCCTGGTGGCTTCACCCACAGCATGATGTGGGGAAGGGTTATCAGTGAATTAATTGGGCCCAGGACAGGGAGGGGGGAGGTACAGCAGTCCAGAAGCAAGCTTTGTGCGTCCTGGCTGTCAGTTGGGCTAGTGAAGGCGGGAGAGTTCAGGCTGAGCCGTGGTGGGGCTGGCAGCGGCCTCGGCGCTCCCAGGCTTTGTGCATTCCCCGCTGGTGGCTCCGCGGCCCTCAGGGCTGTGCGAGGCCCACTGGTGGGGAAGAGGGAGCAAATTCCCCAAGCAGAGATTCAGCAGAGCCAAATGTGGCTGCACAAGCAGGGAAATACTTAACTGCTCACAGGTAGCACAGAGGAACTACTTTGGTTGTCTTTGTAATGAGTTACCAAGTTCTCAAGTACTGTGGTTTTTGAGGGATGGTTCTTCTCCCTTGAACACATGGTTCCTCCTGGAGATCAGGAGGCACTATAAGACCCAGCGCTAGCAGGGATCAAGGCTCTTTGAGTAGTTTCAAAGTAAAGCAGGTGCCTATTTGAACTCATGAGATGGAGCTTCTGCTCTTTATAGGTGTCAGTCCCTTACCTCTGGTACCACAAATTCCAGCCCTAAATTAGCTATACACTTCCAGCTATTTGTCCATTGGCTTCTGCTCTCAGACTAGGGCTGCACATGAGCTTGTGTGGAGATAACACCTGGGAAGCAAGCTGCTTGCCCATGTCTGCCTGTTATGTTCTGCGTGCGTGTGGTTCACATGTACGTTGTTCACATACATGCACACACACACAGAGTCCTATGCAAGAATTGCATATTTTTTTGTGCGTGCCAGGAAATAAGGAATATATTTAATATGCACGTGGAACATAATGTACATCTAGCATACTGTGACACAAGGCATACATTTGGCAGGCATGTTCGGGGCCCGCTTGTGGCACCCAAGACTTAAGCCACATGTGTTGTATACATGCCTATATCTTGTCAGCAGAAAGCATACATGAGCTTTACATACATCCCATAACAAGCTAGCTGTGAGCAGTTGGGGCCTTCAATCCTTCCAGAAAATGGACTGCAAAGATTGTAATGAAACTCTTTGTATATGTAGATGAAAATGTTGCAGTAGACTGATGGCAAGAGTCCTTCTTCAAAGTAGTAAATTTTCTGAAGTATCAGCATTGTATCTTTTACTAAGGCTTCAGGAGCACCGCATCATGATGGCGTTACTGTGAGTACTAGACAGCTTTGATGAGTTCCAACTGGTTGCAAAGCACCGCCTGCATTCACAGTATGTTTATTATGGCTCCAGGAGGCATCCTTGTGGATTTTTGATCGCTGCAGAACCTTTGCTGAAGCACTGGGAAAAAATAGATGGTGGGACTTTGATTATAACACGCTTCAAGAACAGACTAGAGGCCAAGGAACTTGGGATCCAGTTAATCATTGCGTCTGAGTGCTGCTTAGTGCAGGACCTGAAGGGCATGTGGGGAGGTTAAAGGTAGCTTTCTACCACTTTCGCACTGGCTTGCCCATAGCTGCTTCTGTTAAATCCACAATGTATGTCTCTTTTCAGAGTACAGCTCTCCTACCTTATGCATGTCTTTAATAAACCTGGCATGATCCTGGTGCTATGTAAAAGACGATGCAGCACAGCTCCACACAGAGCTGTTCTGTGGATGCACAGGTGTGTGTAAATTGTAGCTGAACACTGTGCAGGATGTTTGCTGTGTAGTAGAAAATCTCCCAGACATTCAGTGCCAAAACAAGTAGGCACCAAGCTGCCTTTGGGATTGGATTTCGTTTGTATTCAGTAATAAATTAGAAGCTGACTTGCCTTTTTTTTTTTTTTTTTTTCTTTTGCAAAGTGATTCCACAAATTTCTGTGCAAATCCTTCCCTGGTTGGTTTGCTTTGCCTTGTGTCAAACAATCTCACAAAGTTGCTCATGCATCTTGAAATAAGTTGCACATACTCACTTCAAGACCCCTTTCCTGGAGGTGTCTCTGCAGTTGCAGAGCCCCACACAGACAGCACCACCCATGGATGTTGGATGCATGTGCCTGATTTGTCAAGGGCCTTGGGTTAGACATGTTTCACATCCATCCAAACTATATCAGTACATTTTTAAAGTAAGCTAAATCCTTCTCTTTGAAGGCTGTTGTGCATTTCCAGGAGTTTTTGCATGTGTAGAGCATAACTCCAGAAAGATGTTACCATGTTACCACACTAAGGGGACCTCCTTCTTCTTGTCATTTTGTGCCTAGATTGGAGAAGCTCTGTTCCAGATTCTTTTCCCCCAGCTCTGCTGATAAAGATAAAATGCAAGGATGCAGAAGTGCAAAGGCAGACACCAGGCATCAAGCAGGATGACATCTGTGGTTGATAGGAATTCACTTAACAGAGTGCAAGTGGGCTGATGAGGAAGGGGACTGGAGGCTGAGGCAGGGGCTGGGGAGTGTGTTTTTCTTGCAGTAACCTCTTTCCTTGTTCTCCTCCTTCTGTCTTTTCTAGGCAGGACAGGGCTGCTTGCTGATCTCTTGCCCAGTTTTGCTGTGGAGATTATGCCAGGTATTCAGTCATTTCACCCTTCAATCACCCAGTCCTCTGTCATCTTGTCTGTTTATCCTTCTGCAGCATCTTTATGTGGTGTACATTTCACTCTTACGTGTGTTTTATTGGGGTGAAAAGAGAAAAGCCTATCGCTTACTGGGAAAGTGTGATGGCTTGAGATCTGAGAGCTGATGCTGGGACTTGGGGGAGGAGTGATCGTGCTGGGAGCCAACATACAAACATGGTTGATGTCATACCAGGATCAGTGTGAAAGCAGAAATGCCAGCACTGTTCAGGGGAGGTTTTATGTCAAGATCTCTGCTCTCCCCTGGTAGCAGAAAAGTAACGCCACTCCAGCTTGTGCGACCTCGGCAGCCTCGTGTGCCTGTATGGTTTCTATGTCAGCTGCTCTTACGCAGGAGCAACTTGCACTCCCCAGACCCTGACCTGTGGGTACTGTTATAGCCATCACCACAGATGGTAGCACTGGAGGTGCTAGAAATAGAGCACTGGTTAGCAACCAACCCATCAGTGGCACAGCCACCTGCTGTGTGCTGCATGGCCAGGACATTATCTAGGTAACACCAGGTGGCTGGACCAGACATGAAAGCTCTGTGCCCATGATAAATCCGTTGCTAGCCAAACAAATGAGAGCCCTTCGTTCTGGCACTCCTTGCAGAGGAAACGGAGACTGCGCAACAGATTGTCCTTGAAAGGGAAAAGCTGTGAAAACATTTAGCCCTTGAGTCATCTGATCCCCCCCTGATGGTGCCCAAGGAGTTTTGTTTTCACACATTTGTGCAAAAATGCACCTCCACATAAATGTGTGAAGCTATTTTCAAGTCTGTCCCAGAGATGCACACAGAGAGAAGGCAGATGCTCCCCCACCTCCAGTGTAACCCAGAGCTCCCTGGAAGTTCAGCATGGCAGAAGAGGGATTGGTGTCTTCAGCACAGACAGAAGTTGATTCTCTGTTGCCTAACACTTTTTTCCCCCCCACTATTTACAGTTTTATTGAATGGGTATACGTTTTGCCAATTACCCAGCTCAGCATAAAGAACGCGGCAGAAGACAGATGCATAAACAGATGTAGATTTTATTATCTATCTCCATGGAGCGCAGGGATGGTATAGCATAGCCAGCAACAGAAGGAATAAACCCGCTCACTGTGGGTGATATAACAAAAGGAAAAACAAACCAAACCACAACCTCAGTAACAGAAGGAGAAAGGAACCAAGCCGTAAATTCAACAACAGAGGGAGAAACTAACCACACTCCGAATACCACCAGAGCCATGCACAGACCACCCCAGCAAATGCCAGAGAGGTGCATTAGCAGGACACGATGCATTCCGTAGAAATACATGACTAAACTGCGGCAGATACCAAAGGGATAGACAATCAAATCCGTTACCCTTGTCTTTTCTGGTGTTCCTGTCAAATCCGTTACCCGTGTCCTTTCTGGTGTTCCTGTCAAATCCATTACCCTTGTCTTCTCTGATGTTCTTGTCCTGTCCTGCTGTTGCTGGGGAGTCCCGGTTGCAGCAAGTGGTCGGGGGGCGTTTCTGGTAACGGGTGAAATCTTGCATGGTGCGTCCACCTGCAGGTCAGCTTCCAAAGTTCACTGCAAGTGGGACCAGCTTTTATACTGTTGGATAAACAATTCAGGTTGCATAGGCAGTCCTCAAAAATAACTGCAAAAGCGGGACACCTTCTATTTTTTCCTCCTTATTGGGTTTCGTCTGAGGTCGGCCAAGCCTGGGAAGAAAGTCAAAGAGGAGGAGATACCTTTATCTGTTTTGGTTTTAAATTGTCCATTTTTCAGGATAGCTGTGTGTCTGTTCTCACAGCTAATCAGCTAGTTTCCCAGCAGAGAAAACTCCTCTGCTGGTTTCAGTCATACTGTCCGGTTGTGAAATTCATCCATATGTCAACTTCAATTCAGAGCCTATTGCTCAGGCCCTAGCACTTCTGTATAAAACCCTTGTCTATTGGCTGGGTAGCTTTCCTGTACCCTCACTGCATGGATAGAATGAAGAAAGTGTAAAAGGCAGCAGCAAACCACATTTCAGCTGTTAGCATTGCCTGTTACCTGAATAGACAAATGCAGATGCTCCTGCAAGTACAAAACAGTAGCTTCCAGACAGCAAGGACATGTAGCATTTCAACTGGGTGGTCATTTGAATCTCAGGGTTATACAGTTGTATCTGGAACTGGTTGAATCCTAGTTTTGTGCTTAAGGGAGGAGCCAGCAGGCTCTTTTGCTGTTTCCTTAACTTCATCAGAGAAGCAGATGGTCTGACTTCCTGTGAAGTAAAATCCTTCCTGATTCATAGGTCCCTGTGACTGGGACACTGATTTCAAACGTCCGCTCCTGGTGCTGAGTAAGCATCTTGCAATGTACAATGCACCTACTAACCTGACCTCCTTTTGTTCTCCTAGAATACTTTCAGAGAGACCACGGGTATGCTTAAAGCGGACTTGCTGTTTGGTTTTTCTTCTCTGCAGGGCTTTTTGTCCTTTATGGAGTGGCTCTGAACTGTTCACTGACAGCTCCGGAGATCTGACCTCTGAGCTTCACTGCATAGCTGTGGCTGTCCACCTCAGTCATTGCAATACAATTTCACCACCTTCTCTGTATCAGTGATGGTTGTAGACAACAAGATAAGAACATGACAAAAGACAAAGCTGCTGAGCTGTTGTCCTGCTCGAATTGGCATGGATTAGGAAGTGCAGGACTGGAAAGGGCAGTCTGGCTCGCTATCTCACTCGCTATCCTGAGCGCTATGCAATTTCATCCTTTTCATAAACTTAGCGGCCTTAACAGTAGTAGTCTGAGTTTGGCCTTTCTCTCTCCCATTGGATAATTTGCTTTGATGTGCGTCTTCAACCTTTCATCTACATTACTCATAACCTGTTAATGCCCATTTATGTAAGACCTTTAGCTATAACACCTTTTCCTCCTTGGATTCACGCTCCTAGCATATTTACAGGCAGCAGCTATGTCTGCTGTCTGCTTTCTTTTTAATAGACTAACACAGCAAGCTTCAGCTGCCCTGCTGCAAGGCAGTCTGTCGAGTCCCTTCATCCCCTCAAATCCCTGCTTCGCATCAGCTCCAACCTGAATTAATCTTCTCTTGCACAAAGATGACCAGAGCTGTATAACATCAGTAACTGCAGATGAAGTTATGTGGAGGCCTTGTATGATGGCATTAATATTTCTTTAACGATACTGGAAACTCCTTGTCTATTTCTTGTAGGATTACATTTGCCATTTTTGTGGCTGTATTGCATAAGTGGTTACAGTTGTCCTGTGATGGAATAGTATATGGGATCATTTCTTTTGGTTTGGGTTAGGGTTTTTTTTTCAGTTGTTTTTGACTAATTAAGTCCTGTTCAGAACAGAAATTGTTCTTAATTTTTGGATGTATGACCTTGAAAGTATCACTGCATACCTTGAGGTATTGCTACATTTTATGTTTCTTATTCTAGGCTCAAGGACAACTGGCCCTTTCTATAACATATCCCAGTCTTCATCTTTAGTGACAATGCTTCCCTACCTCTTACCCTCGAGATACATTAACACATTCTTATCTGTGTCAAGGTCATTAATGAAAACATTAAATAAGATAGCTCCTAGAACCAGCACGTGAGGAACTGTTTCAGTAATCTCCTCTTACCTCTTACTTCTCCATTGATGAATGCTTCCCTCCAACCATTTCCTTATTCATTAGCTGAATTTTTCTCAGCATATAGTAACTTCGCCAAAAAAAAATCTTCCACAAGGACCAAAATGATCTACAAATTTAAATGAAATTCATCTGGTTTGGCCAAAAAGGAAATAAAATATTCAAAAAAACATAAAACGTTTCACTTGACACTTCTGAAACGAAGTGTTTTGATTTGTAAATGCCAGATCTTTCACTGACTTTTTAAAGGAGATTTTAAGTTCTAGCTTAAGAATAGCATTCAAGTTTGTAAAAGGATTAAGGGAAGTTCCAACAAAGCAGAGAATTTTACTTTTTTCCAAACCATGCTGTGGATGAATAAAAAAATTACACTTCTTATTGTTGCATTTTGCTAAGTACTAGAGAGAACTTCTGTTTTGACACAGCGCAACATTTTTCCTTTTCAGCTTAGCAGTGCAGGCGAGTGTGATTCTGTACTTGTATTGCAATCCTTCTATCAATAATTCCTCATCTTAAATAGTAATGTACCAGGAGACCCCTTAGTGAACATTGGACTTCTGTTTGAAGACAAGCGTCTGCTGCTTTTTTTGTCTCTGGGGTGGGGGTAAACCCTACCCCACTGCAAAGCAGCCCCACCACTTCCTTCTTTGCTTTCTTCTAATCTTTCCAAGGTGGTCGAATAACCACCTGGGTACACCTGGAGTCTTTCCCCACCAGCTATCTGACTTCTAGATAGGTTGGTGCATCTCTCTGATGTTAAACCAACTCCAGGCCTTCTATATGTTCAGAGTCTTTACATTCCTTGGTCCAGATGTGTTCACTGACCATTCATTCCCTTAATCCAGGGAATTCCTGTGTGGCAGTAGGTGCAGCCCTGTGCATGCAAACTCCTACAAAAGGCAGAGTGGCTGGATGGAGAGCTGGGAGCTGCCGTGGCGAGGGCTGGGCACCTGCTCCTGCCATGGCTGCTAGTGGAAATTTCCCAGCAGCAAAGTTTGAGAAACTTTGTCTTGCTCCCCTTCCCATTCAAACCCCATCCTGGCTTTTATGGGCCAGTTCTTCTGTGCTTTAGTTTGTAGGGTGTTTTTCAGTTGCTCCCTTTCAGGGCCTGACAAGACATCATCTGAGGCTTCAGCAGAGGGAAAAAAAAAAAAAAAGAGAAGTGGTTGTTAGGTTTCCTGGCTGGCTGCAGTGCCTGAATAGGATGTTCGTTCGGCACATTCAAAAGAATAATTGCATGCGTGGGCCTAGTTGCGAAGGGGCAGGCCTGGCACATTTACTGGGCTATTTATAGCGTGCTTTTCACCATCGTTTGTCCCATTAAAACTAGAATGTGGGTAGGGAACAAACAGAAGCAGGGCATCAACATGGCCAGGAAGAATGAGTCTTTCATGAGATCCAAATGCTAATGGAGCATGTTATGCGGTGTTTGCACAGGTCTGCTGTGGGGTGAAGGGTTTCTGTGCTGGGGAACCAGAGCTCCTGCCTCTGCTGCTCAACTCTCAGCCAGCCAGAGATGTCGCAAGAAGGGACCACATTTCTGTAGCTCCATTTCTCACTGTCATGTGCCGTTTCTGCTTCAACATAGACATAGTCCTAGATCCTCAGGGAGTCCACTTCTGTTATTCACCTGTCTGTTTTTGTCCCTGTGCTCTGCCCTGGGAGGACGTTGCTGATGTTCCTTTCCATAGTGATTGCAATCTTGTAAGTATATCCCTTTCTCCCCTTGTTTTCCAGAGTGGGTCTTTGTGGGCCTGGTGATCCTGGGAGCATTCCTGTTCTTCCTGCTGGTGGGAATCTGCTGGTGCCAGTGCTGCCCACACAGCTGCTGCTGTTATGTCCGCTGCCCCTGCTGTCCCGAGTCCTGCTGCTGTCCCCGGGCATGTGAGTGTCCCTGTTCAAGCCTGGTGCAAATCTTCTCATGCACTTCTGCTCCCTGACAGAACAGGAGGAGAATCTGCTAATATTGCTTCCTTTGCCCTGAGCATTTTGCTTGACTAAAGAACTAATTCTTAGGAGGTGAACCATCTGACCTATTGCTGAATGGTTGAGCGCTCAAAGTTAATTACAAATGTGATTCCCTGAGCCCTCCCTGCCTTGGCAGCTGTGCCTGCTTCTTCAGAGTGTCATGCTCCCCTTCCAAAGTTGCTGTTGTGTCAGAGGGCGTTGTGGGTCAGAGCTAAGAGCTTCCCGGGAGGTTTCTTCCCAGCAATGCAAAGCAGCTGCCCTCTACGACAGCACAAAAATCCTTGCAACCCATCAAGATTCCTGGTCAGGCACAAGCAGATCTGTCAAGTTTCATGAGCCTCATCCCTGCTACTTGAGTCATTGGTTGTTCTTGAAGCTGAACTGCCACTAACCCGTGGCAGGGGTAATGCTAGCTGTAACATGCTGAATGTCCTTCGGTTACTGGGCACCTTGCAGTGCTCATCTGACCTGCCATGTGCATTTTTTAATCTCCCCTCAGTGCCCTTTGAGGCTTGAGAGAAATTCATATTGGTCCTCATCATTTAATTTGTCCAGTTGTCTCCTGCTGGGTTGTCACCACTATTGGTGATGTGCGGGTTTCAGCCACATGCTGTGTGGGTCTGTCGGAGGCTGATGTGATGCTGACTGCTGTTCTTTTTTCTTTTTCAGTGTATGTAGCAGGCAAGGCAGCAAAAGCTGGGTACCCTCCTGTAGTCTCTTCCATGCCAGGTCCATACTACATACCCAGTGTTCCTGTAACTGGTGTCCCATCTCCTGCCGTGCTAATGGATAAATCACACCCCCCTCCTTTAGCCCCAAGTGATGCCAGCGGAGGAAGCCAAAATGGTAATTTGCAGTGCAAGGCACAATGTTCAGTCCTCTTACTGCGAGCAGGGCTGGGAGAGGGAGGAATGATTGTCACTAACAGAGTGGTATGAATGGAAGAAACACAGAGAAACTGCATTTTAATCCTGACTCTGATAATGACATTTGCATGCCTTAGGGCCACTTGGTCCAACTTTTCTAGTGCTGTCACCGCAGTGTCAGTTTTTTGGGTACCTAATTAGGTCATCAGAGAATGGGAGGCCAAGTTTATGCCTGGGACCCCTCTCATTACTCCTGCAAACACTTACTTGTGGTGGACAAAAGGATGAAGATGATTCCAGGGGAGCAGAGTCAGTGGCCATTTTTGCCTTAGGGCTGATGCCTCGCAGGCTGCTCTTAGCGGTAAACTTGTTCTTCCTACCCTTTGTAGGGTGCTGCTTGCCCTTCAGCAGCAGTTTTTGTTGCAGCATGTTTTACTATCGCCATGGCATTTTGGGCACAGCGACACACTCCCTCAGCTTTTCTGCCCAAAAGCATTTGGGGCTGGACCCCCTCCCCTACCTTACACAAGTCAGTAGGTCACTTTTTTAGTGCAGTCTTTGCATTTGTGACATGTGAGTGATAAAAGGCTTCTAACTAGAAAGAGGTTGTGGATCAATGTCAGACACAGAGTATCACTATGATGACTCTATCTTGGTGAGGGTCACTTCTCCCCGCTGCAAAGGAAGCTGCCATCAAGGAAAGACAGGGTAGCTACTTAGCCACATGCTGGCATTTCAGGATCAGAGTGGCTGTCTAAATTCAAACATGCTGCACCAGAAGTGACTCTCACTAATATGGCATCACCAGACTGACACAGTATGTTTGCCATTGATCCAGCCACATCTCTGATTTCAAAGGACCACACTAATTATCAACTATTAAATTTGCTCATGAAAATGTGTTGATAAGACATGAAAAGCCAAGATCAAGTAGCATAATCAAATAATTAAAGCTCTTGGAACAATCCTACACATCCTTCTGCTGCCCCAGTCAGTATATTAATCCTTTTGGAATTACAAAAAGTATTTTCCTTCAGCAATCATACATATTTTTCCCCACTGAAATCGAAACAGAGCTCTGGAGTGGACCATTTGGAAATAAGAAGTCAGTCAATCACTGATCCACAGCAGAATGTATCCAGTTCAAAAACCTTTGTCAGAACATGATGAATGGCAGCCCAGTGCTTAATTTTTTTCTCCTGTGAAAAATGTCACTGCCTGTAGAGCATGGTGTTGAGTATAGGGACTCCAGGGATTTTTTAAGAGTCAGATCACAGCCCAAGTCTCGTCTCTGCTGTATGTTACTAGCAGAGCACAAATGCAGGATGAAAAACTGTGGATGTGTTTGGTAAGCAAATGGAACAGCTCGTAGCATCCTGTGTTCATTACACAGAAAGATGCGTTTATAATATAATCCAAATCAGATGGCTGGACTTAATTCCTCAGTTCAGGACTTGACAGAAAATACTACCTATTGTAAATAAAACCATTATTATAGAGTTGTAACTTGTGGCTAGACAGCAAAGGTTCTTAAGCTTTTTTATATTTTTAATGAATATTTTTTGCAATAATATGGACAAACCCTTAGTTTAGAACACGCATCTGTTGTTCAAGGTGTTCCTTGAACTGTGGAGCTAAGGAAGGGTGATACCCTGCACCCTGCTCCTTTTAAGGTCCTCCACAATGCCAGAATATCCCCTAATTACAGGCTGTAAAAGAGAAAACATTATGTAGCTGTTCCAAGCTCCTTATTTCTGGTTGGCCAGACAGCAAGCTAAACAAAACAGGTAATGGTTGAGTTTATAATAAAGGCCTTTTCTCAGAGGGAGAACTAATTACAGTCTCTGCATCCGCCATGCAGCCAGCGTAGATCTGAGCTGAAACTTGGTTTATCTTTCTGTCAAGTTTATTTAAAAAAATGGGATTAGAAGTGCTAGGGGAGATAGACTGGAGGATTCTGTAATCCTGGCTGCCAGGCTAAAAAGGACAGCCTTTGCCCTAGATAGTTCATGTGCTTATAAATGACCCCTTTGAGGTGATCTAGTGAGCAAACTCAAGCATGAGGATATTTAGAAAACTTGTCTAGGGTTACATAAAAGCCATGTGACAAAGCTTCAGTGAAGCCTGGGAACTCTATCCTAAACTTAGGGCTGAAAAGGGAAAAAAACCTTTCAGCTCTCTTATTTTCAGCTCTCTTATTTAGAAGAGAGCAACATGGCAACACAGAAGTTAGGATGTATGCTCTGTCTGTTCTAAGTGCAGTGGTTACCTGGAGACTCTTGCATAGATTCCTTAAACCATGCACACAGGGAAGCTTTTGATCCAAGAGCTGGACTTCAGGCCTTTAGTGTGGAAAGTGTATAAGGATGAGACATGCTTTGCTTCCTAACCACGCTTGTCTGAAAAAATAGTAGTGCTGTCCTTTCTGGGGAGGGAAACAGCTTACAGTTTTGGCTGACTTGGTTCCACCCACAGAAGAATAAAAAAAGTGTCTAGTTAAACACAAATTAAACATCAGAAGTTTATGAACTGTTCAGGAGAAGAAAATATGGTCTAACAGGGAAGAATGTTCCATTCCCTTAGACTTCAGTGAACAGTTCTGGACAAGTGATTATGCTCTGTGCATCTTTATTCCCTTGTAATTAGGATGGGCCTAAAAATACTCAGACCTTATCAAAGGGTTATGGCAGTTTACAGATGAAGAAGGGTGTGAGGAGGAGGCAATATTCTCTTTGGTTCTCACACAGAGGAATAATAAAGAGATGTAATAAGTTGAGCATTCAATATAATTGTGAGAAGTATTTAGTAAATGTGGAGACAAAATATGCTTCATCGTTAATGGAAAATGCTTCTTATGAGCTGTTCTTGGTCATCTTTTCAGATTTAAATCCAAAGTTAATTTCTAGATGCTTGCAGAATTAACCAAAAAATTCATTTGCCTTTTGATACACAGCTGCAATAACAAGTTGAGCATGAAGCCTAGCTAATTCTCCCATCAGTTCCAGGAGCTATAGATGTTGCCCAAATAGATGTTTGGCACAGCCTCAGCATGATTAGTGGCTCTGGGGAAACACAGTCTGGAAGCTGCCTGTTCAAGTTCCGCAAAGGTTATTAGTAGGTCACAGTAATTCACAGCTGATGGTTGTTTGCTGGCCTGTGTGTAAATGAAGTGGCAGCTTAGCTGAGCTCGTAGTAGATACATTAGAAGAAAGACTAGAGAGAGGCCTCTTTCCTGGCAAGGTACCAGGCAGAGGTCAGTCACGATGGTGAATTGGAGAAATCACCTTGCTGTTGCTCCTGCAGTGCAGCAGGAGTCATTGCTTCTGAGGCCAGTTAGTCCAGCCCCTGTTCATAGCATCAGCCTCACTTCAAGAGACATGATGGTCTTCCACTTCAGAAGGCAGAGGCGGGGTTCCTTGTGTTCTGTAAATCCCTGTGTGCATTTGCAGTCATTGTGTGCGTGTGCATGGAGATAATAAAACAGAGCAAAACTCCAGGCTGCCATCAGCTGAGATATCTGGAGACAGGTTGAAAGCAGGACCCTGATAGGCTCATTCTCTGTTTTAACATCTAATACCTTTCCCAAGTACAAGGTAATGCTTCAGGATGTAGTTACGCACCGTACCTGTGCACAGTCCAAACCCATGGTAAAGCACTTTCCTCCTGAAGCAATTTGCAGGATTATTACAGGAATCATTCTACCCATTTCTATGGCACAGCCATTCCTGAGGCAGAGCATGGTTATTTAATAGTGCACAGACACATGCACAGCAGTTTAGGACAGAAGGTGCCTAAGAATACCTCTGCCAAGTCCTTGTTCAGCCCACACAGCGCATACTATGCACCGTACTATCAAACCCATATGTTGGTAGCTTGATGTATCGGGGTGTGGGATAAAACAGAAAGAACAGGTTGGCTCAGAACCACCGTCCAAGTATTTAAATCGTGCCACAGGAGGAGCACTCATGCAACACTGCACAATTCATACAAGGGAACATATTAACCCCGTGTGAGGCAGACAGGTTCCATATTACAGTGCCAAGTGAATTGTCCTCACAACAGTTCTCTAACGAGGCTGAATTTGAGGCTTGTAGTCCTCTTTTGTACTTAGACTTGTATTTCTGTCAGTCTTGAAATAGCCCCAGGCTGAGACCTTTCTTAAATAATCTGCTATAAAAGTGTTGGCACCGAACAAATGAGAAAAGAAACAGACTTCAGGATGACTCTATGAGAGTTAAAACTGAAGACGTTTATTATCAGAAATGGCCGCGTTTTATACACTCCAAGCCTTAAGGCACGACCTCCTAGCGTTGTCCATCAGAAAGCTGCTAAAAGCAATTCGCTCAATGCTCTGTCCCTATGCTTCTTTGAAGATGCTGATTGGCTAATGATTAAGCTGTGACTCCTGCTGTGTTTGCTCATCTCTTGCTAGGCTTCTGCCTTGTGGAATGTGCTCCTTCAGTCTCTTATCACCTTCTCTCCCTGGGACTTTTCAGCCTCAGGGCTTCCCGGGCTCTTTCAGGGATACATCATTATCTGTTCAAGGTTAAGGTCCATCTCTGAGTCCTCAGACCAGCTGCAGACTCCCACATAAAAGCTTTATTTTCTTCAAAGTCCTGATAGGTGGAGTTCTCTGCTTGATGACTATAGACCTGTCTTAAGGCAGTCAGGCTGTTGGTAGGATCAGCAGGTAAAGTGTGCATGGAGCCAGCCTGCCAGAGTTAGAGCTGCTGTGGCACGAGGTGTGTAGGGGCTTCTGTTCTATGCACAGGAGTGTGGAAAACCCAACAAGGCTGTCCAGGCTTCCCCTGCAAATGGAGTAATCCCAGGAGTCAAGCATTTAATGTCTGTGTAAGACATACCTTTTCTGTAAAATGAAGCATGTAAAGAATGCCAGAGCAGGCAGTTTCAGTTACCCAGTGACCTGATTGGCCCCATCACTGGATTCGATACAAATCTCAAAGCAGTGTGATGTGCTTTGTGGGACTTCCTCTGTTTCCTTCTGTATTCTCTGGAGTTTCTCCTACCACATGCTTTTCAACCTGTGGGAGCAGAATTCATAGGGATGGGAGGGTGGAGTGGTCCTGCAGAGTGACAGTTCCCAAATGCTCAGCCACCCACTTCCCCTGTAGACTGAGAGTTTACGGCCCCTGCTGCATAGAGGGAGGAAGCCTGATCCTCTAGGACTGCTTCTCCCATACCTGATAAATTCTTTCTGTAGTGCTGAGGAAGGAGAAATGAGTGCTACTTTTCTCTCTGCCATCCTCTATGGGAGGTGGAATCACTGTGGCAATGACACCACTTAATGCAGTTGATCATACAGATTGGGCATTTCCAAACCGTTTTTGCTGTTACTGCAAAACTGTAGAAATTATGTCGCTTCTCACAACTTCACATCCCACGTTACAGACAAATTTCTTGTGAAGCAAGGACTGACTCACTGTTTTGGAAGAGGCAGCCTACCTGCCTGCAGATGTGAGCTCAACTATAGAAGCAATATTGTTGGAAATTCTCCTTGGACTGTTTCCCTCTAATGCTTTGCTTTTCTCCATAGCAGTGCGCAAAGGGTACAGGATCCAGACTGACAAGGAAAGGGACTCTATGAAGGTGCTGTACTACGTTGAGAAAGAACTGGCTCAGTTTGACCCAGCTAGAAGGATGCGAGAACGATGTAAGGAATAAGCATGGTTTAATTTTTTTTTTCACTGTTCTGACAAAGACTGGAAATTCATAGGAAAAAGTTCACTGACTTTGCCTTAGAGACAGCCTCTAGGATATGATGTTCAGGACATGGTACTTGAGGCAGGTAAAGTCTAGAGTTTAGGCATCAACAGGTATGTTCTGATCTGCTGCTTACCTAACCATCCTTAATTAGAGCAAACAAGGTGAGGGATACTCAGCTGCTCATGAAAATTGTCCACTTGGCTTATTAAACTTTTGGATCATCAACATCTGAAAAGCCAAGTCCATAGTCATGCCTTCTACAGCCTGTGGTGTGATAATAGCTGGGATGTTGTCTTCACAATTTCTACATGTCTTACAGTGTGGTGGCTGTAAATTCCCAGCATAGCAAAAGAGGAAAGGGATGGTTTTATTGAAAGCATGTTTTATGGGCTGCAATGACCACAGTGTGGTTTGAAGGATGTAGAAAGGTAGTTTGGAGTGGCTGTTGCCCTGCAGAAAGAGCAGGAACTACAAGAAAGAGACAAGAAACCAGGGGATTGTCACATTTTTTGATACTGGTCAACATAAGATCAGAGGTGGTACATGCACTGGTACTAACAGTTTAGCAGTCAGACAACTGCAGGTGAAGGGGAGGAAGATGGTGAATAGGGACATGATGCAAACTCAGAACTGAGCTTCTGTGTGGAACTCCTCGCTGTCTTCTGCTAGCTTCTTGCAAGCGTTATTTCTCTAAATAAAGGCTGAGGCTGCTCTTAATGAGTGCCAGAATACAAACCCAAGTGAGGTTTTTCCACATCAGGAGGCACAGGTGCAGTGGCAGGACAGTGTGTGTGCGTGAGGAGAGCTTGCAGGGCTGCCCTTTGTCCTCTAGCTGTTTTGTGCAGAGGACAGCAGCAGGCTGTGGGCTCCATTCTTCTGGGCACCATCTGACTCATGCAGAGCTAATCCATGTTAGGCACTGGTAGAGGCTCATTTAAAACGGACGTGTGAGATCCTGCAAATCAATGAAGGTAAGGGCTTTAGAGAATGACACTACATCAAAGCTTTGTACGGATTAGGCATAACTAACAAATTATATATACTTCTAAAACAGTCATTGCTGAACACACTGTCTTCTCCACCCACAAGATTTACTATAAAAAGACCTCTCCACGTTGGTATGTCAGGCCTCCAGATGTCAGTGTGCTTGATGGGGTAGAGACTGACAGTGATTCAGACAGTCTCTTACTTCTTTTCTGATCTTTTTTTGAGGGGGTTGTTTTTGTTTTAGCTGGGCAAGTCAGGCCAAATCCAGAGCCAGCCTGTCTCACACCAGGAAAGGGGGAGGTGGCACAACTGCTGTGATGATGTGCCACCAGGCTCAGCGCACACCTCCTGAGGGTAGAGAGCTCAGCAGGGCTGAGGGGGAATTTCTGCATGAAGGATGAACTCAGTTATCTGGAACACAGGCATCTGGCACCATTTGTGATACCCTTATAATATCCTACCTGGCTGCCAGTTCAGAAGACCTATAGGTCTAACAGCCACTCTATGTCCAAACTGAGCCCCAGGAGTCTTGGGCAGGATTAGTCAAGACTTCGGAGAAGGGCCTTGGATTCCATTTTTATATTTTTCTAGCAGAGGGAAGCTCCACTTCTTTCTGAAAAAGCTGCAGCTGGGCCCACCACAGCCTTCCTGTCCTCCCTTCTCACACATGGTATGAGGTGATGCCTGTCTCATTTCTTCTCTGCAACCTCCCCTGCAGATAACAACACCGTCTCTGAACTCAGCTCTTTACATGAAGAGGACTTGAACTTCCGGCAGCCCTACCGCCAGGTGCGAAGGAAACCTCTGCCTCCTTCGGGGGACCTGGATGGTGATGCTGAATACTGGGCAGGAGTGCTTGGCGGGGGCAGCACGTCAAGATCACAGGCTGTCTCTGATTACAGAGATGAGCGGGACAGTTTCCGGCACAGGTGAGGAGTGCCATGTTGGGGGGCAGCTATATCTGGCAAAGTAGTAAAGAAAGGAGAAGAGACAGATGGACTGCTGACTCTTCTCCATTTCCTGCTGCTCTGGTTCTGCTTAGCAGGACAGAGGGGTTAGAGAGAAACGTGAAATCTGGAGATGTCATTAGGTGAGGTCAGAATTAATCTGATTTCCACAACCTGCTGAAGCCTACCCAGCTGGGCAGAGCTAGTACCTGCCCCATTCCAGGTGGGATGTAAAAGTGAGATCAATAGGAAACCAAGCCACCCTTCCCAAGGTGCTCTCTGGAGATTCGTACCTGATCCTTCCAGCACTTCCCAGTGCTGGTGCACTTTATTAGGAGTCACATCATGGTGCTTTGGTGCAGCAAGACCTGTATTCCAGGTCTAAAGGACTAGCACTCTGGTGCCTAGAAGAGAGATACCACATCCTTCCCTAACATTCCAGCAGGCCAGTCTCCCAAAAACATGGCTGGGATTTCCATCCCTGGCTACTGGGCTGTTCTGCCAGCTCGCTCTCTTTAAACCTGCTGCAAAATTGCCCTGCTGTGAGTTTCTGTAGCTGGGTTCTTGGGTTTTCCCAGGAGGACATACACCTACATGCTTTGAGGCCAAGGAGAAGCAAGTCGAGCCTGCATACTGGAGAACAAGGGGGGTGCACTCTGGGGTAACGTGAGACATGCAGACTCTGAGCTCTCTGCACTAAGCTGCCTTTACAGTCGGCAGAGAGAAGCAGGGATTTAGAGGCTGTGATACATCTCCTAGAAGGTGATGAGAACAGGTTAGATGATTCATGCCCCAGGAGTGCATGTTTCCCTCCATTGTCTGTGAAGGTAGCCAAGGGGATGAGCGCAGCTGAATCCTGCCTTCTAACACTATGTCCTCCTTCCTCCAGCCAGCAGAGATCCAAGTCTGAGATGTTGTCCCGTAAGAGTTTCTCTGTGGGGGTGCCGGCCGTCTCTATGGATGAGCTGGCAGCCTTTGCAGAGTCCTACAGCCAGCGGAGCCGGCGGGCAGACAGCCAGGAAACTCGGCGTTTTGAGCGGTCAGAGTCGCACGGTGGCCGCAGTGGAGGGCTGCCCCACCAAGATAGCTCCATGGAGGAGTACTACACCAAGCGTAGCAGAGGGAACCGGGAGCCACTGACGGACTCGGATCGGGGCTGGTCATACAGCCCACCCCGGAGACGGGCCCATGAGGAGAAGCACCTGCCCAGGTTGGTGAGCCGGACACCCGGAGGGAGTCAGAAATATGATCACTCCTACCTCAGCAGCGTCTTGGAGAGGAAATCCCGGAGCTACGATGAGAGTGGTGACCATAGTGAAACCCCCTCAAAGCTGAGCTCACAGCCCAGCCAGAGAGGAGGGGGAACATATTATGCCTGGTCACCGCCCTCTACCTACAAAGCTGAGAAGTCGCAACAGCAGTCGCAGCAGCCACCACCATCACCTGAGCAGGAGGAAGAGGAGGACACCCTGCCCCCGTACAGTGAGAGGGAGCTGAGCCGAGGCCCTTCATACAGAGCCAGGGAGCAGGCCTACCTCAATGCCTCTGACAAGAAGAGGAAGAAGGACCCCAAAAAACCAGTAAGACCATGTCTGGTGCTCCTGATCCAAATAAGTTGAGCTAGGAGCCACTAGGCAGGGGTTACTAACCAGAGTTTATGGGGAGTGGGCCTTTCCAGTAGGGCAGAGCCTGGAGGATGTGGGGTGTGGGGAACCCCAGATAAGGGGAGTCACTGTGGGAGTAGGAAGCCAGAAAGGGAAATAGCTCCTACACAGGACTTCATGATGGTTGGCAGAGCCAGATGTGCCTGGGACTGGGGAGGTAAGGGATGTTTTTGGCATCTGTGGCCTGGTGATCCAAGGAAGTGGGAGTTATCTAGGGTTTAGGAGTATCATGGCAGGGAAAAGGAACTTACCTGCGGCTTACAGAAATTACAGGGCATTGCTTTGGACTTGATGCTTGTTAAGGAAGAGTTGGGAGGCTCTGCTCCTCCTCCTGCCAACTGGACTGGAACAGGGCTAGTAGCAAGGCGCATGGTGTAAGAGACCTCATCTTTCTGAAAAGAGTGAGCTGGCAGACTCTGGTGGGTGCATGCCCATGGGCTTGTGTAGGGGGCCATGCATGCCAAAGGCATTCCTCACACAGGATACCAGCAAGTCCGAAGCATCCTGCCACAGTCCAGGCTAGTGAGGACTGATGAGTGCATGGTTGTTGGGGAAGGGGAGCTGGCTGAAGTCTGCTCCACAAGGGAGACCTCAGCGCTAGAGCAGCTTGGCTGTTAGTGCTGAGCTTCAGGGGCATGTGTGAGAAAGGGGTGTGAGTGGACAAAGCTGTTGCTGTTTGCTTGTGTCTCTGTCAAAACTATGTCTGTCTTTTTGTCCATTCCATAGGTGCTTTCCCACTGACATTTCTCTTCCCTTTTTCCTCTCAGAATGATTTCCCAACAAGGATGTCCCTTGTGGTTTGAAGTTGTGGAGATGCTGTGTTGAAGGGCTGGGTACCATGAGATGACTGCAGTGGATAAAATACAGAGCAACAAGCAAGACGAGCCTCCGTGAACCTTTGCAGCCATCAGCCATGGACTGTTTCAGTTGTTTAATTGGGGGAGCAGAGGCTTTCGTAAGAGACAGACTCCCGTGAACAGCACTCGATCTCAGAGGCTCTGGGAGTTTGCCAGGAAAATGAGGCCAGGACTCTCTTTGGCACCCTGTTTTCCAGTGCCCTCCATTCTTGCACTGGAAGGCAGCCACGTCTTTACTGACCCTGCAGTCCTGAGCTACAAGCGAGGCTGCCATTGTGCCTCTTGCCCTGTCTCATGTGCAGAGAGAGGCCTGTGTGCGTACCTCTTGCTCTCTCTGTCTCCTCAGTTCTCTGGATCAAAATTGCCTGCAAACTTAGAGCCTATTCTGGATCATCCCCATGCTGGGAGGAGGCCTTGTTCGTACAGCTGCAGGCTGCCTCCAGCTGATCGGGCCCTAAATTGTGAAAGAAAACCTACATCCTTTCAGACACTATAGAAGAGGACTGACGAGGTGTTACTTTGACAAGGGCTGAACAGAGAGAGAGAGTTACAGGCTGGTTTGTTCAATATATTTAGTTCTGTTCATTGTGTGATGAGAGTTGCAGGGAAGATTGATGTATTGTTTTGAAAGTGGATCAAAGTAGCTTTTATTGTGATGAGAGCATGATGTGTTTTTTTCCCCCATCCCCAACTGTGATTTGTTTTGATACAGTTGCATTTCCTTGCAGCTGAGCTATGACCCTGTAGAGCTTCAAGCTAGAATATCTACTCCACCGTATCATAAGCAGTGCTCTGGCCTTGCTGGTGCTCTGCTTCCAGTACCACCAGACATCTCTGCATAGTGAGCGGCTTTCTTGTTTTCAAGAAGCAGTGAGAGGACAGCTGCAGATCTTTATTCTGTGCCACTGCTATTACTCCTTTCTGGTCATTGTTCCCAGACACGGAAGAGAGCGGTAACAGAAACAAACAAACAAACAAGAAAAAGAATTAACACTGCGGATGAACACAAGCTTTGAAAGTCACCTTTTTCACTTACAACCATTTCATTCACTTCAGTTGTGACATGGTTTTAGTGGCTGTTGTCTCAGGAACAGGTGAACTCAGAAGTGAGTGCTTAATACCATTTGGAAGCCTGACATTCTGGTTTTCTTAGGGTGTAATGCAGTCATTTCTTTAATTTTTAGCTGCTAAAATCATAACGTGAAGGAAGATGATGGGAACATTTTAAGGTTCAGTGTCTTGATCTTTATTACACCTAGAAACAACTTAGTGCCCGGTAGGTTATGGACATTGACAGCTTCTGAAATACCATCTCTGCTGTTACTCTGGAAATCTGGGGAGCTGTCTGGCCTGAGGTTCTCACTCTGGCAGTACTGTTCTGAATACAAGATTTATTAACATCACTGCAGTTCTCCATGGAAATGATAGATTCATTTCTGTATTACTCCTTTGCCAGATCAGTTCACTGGGAATGGTCAGTGGAGAGGAAGAATCATCTCCATAGATTTGGTGACAGTGCAGTTTTCATGCTAGAAGGTGTATTGATGAAAGGATGGCTTGCTTCTCCTATGCTCCTCTGGCAATGACTGTAGTTTTGGAAATCCCAGTCTTGGGTCTTCCTGGCCAGAGAAGGATTAGCCTGCAGGGGCATGCAATCATGGAATAACAGAATGGTTTGTGCAGAAAGGGATCCTTAAAGATCATCTAGTTTCAACCTCCCTGCCATGGGCAGGGACATTTTCCACTAGATAGGTTGCTCAAAGCCCCATCCAGCCTGGCCTTGAACACTTCCAATGACGGGGCATCCATGACTTCTCCTGGTAACCTTCCAGTGTCACCACCTTCATAGTAAATAATTTCTTCCTTATATCTAATCTAAATCTACCCTCTTTCCATTTAAAACCATTGTCCCTGGTAAAAAGTCTCGCTTCATCTTTCTTGTAAGATCCCCTTTAAGCACTGAAGGGCTGCAAGGAGGTCTGCCCAGAGCCTTCTCTTCTCCAGGCTGAACAACCCCAACTCTCTCAGCCTGTCCTCATAGGGGAGGTGCTCCAGCCTCCTGGTCATCTTTGTGGCCTTCCTCTGGACCTGCTTGAGCAGGCTCGTGTCTTTTTTGTGCTGGTGGCCCCAGAGCTGGACACGGTACTCCAGGTGAGGTCTCATGAGAGTGGAGTAGAGGGGCAGAATTGTCTCCCTGACATGCTGGCTTGTGTCCCAGTTTTCATCTGTACTGTCCTCAAATTCACAGGGCTGCTTTCAACCCTTCATCCCCAGCCTGTATTGATACTGGGGGTTGCCCTGACTTGGGTGCAGGATCTTGCATTTGGTCTTGTTGAACCTCCTAAGCTTCACATGGGCCCATTCCTCAAGCCTGTCAGGGTCCCTCTGGATGGCATCCTGTCCCTCTAGCAAATCAGCTGCACCAGTCAACTTGGTGTCACCCACAAACTTGCTCAGGGTGCACTCAGTCCCACTGTCTGTCATTAATAGAGACTGAACAGTATCAGTCTTAATGCAGACCCTTGAGGGACACCACTTGTTACTAATGTCCATTTGGACATTGAGTTGTTGACCACAACTCTCTGGATGCGGCCATCCAGCCAATTCCTTATTCATTGAATAGTCCATCCATCAAACCCATATTTCCAATTTAGAGGTAAGGATGTTGTGTGGAACTCTGTCAAAAGCCTAACGGAAGTCAAGGTAGGTGACTTCAGTTGCTCCTCCCCTTTTCCACCAACACAGCCACTCCATCGTAAAAGACCTCCAGATAGTCAGGCACAATTTGCCCTTTGTTAAGCTGTGGTGGTTGTTTCTAATCACCTCCCTGCCATCCGTATGCCTTGGCATAGCTTCCAGGAGCATCTGTTTCATGATCTTACTGGGCATGGAGGTGAGGCTGACTGGTCAGTAGTTCCCAGGATCTTCCTTTTTACCCTTGTTATTTAAATGGGTAAGATTTCTCTTTTTCCAGTCACTGGGGCCTGACTGCCTGACCACCATGGCTTTTCAAATAGGGAGAGCAGCTCAGCACTACATTTGCCAGCTACGTGCCAACTACATCTACTTGTATTATGGCTGGAGACACGAAACTTTCAAGTATTTTCATCTTTTCTCATCTTTCATGTATGTCCCTAGGAAAATCGCAGCACAGTTAACAAGAGGTAGGCAGGGGTTGCCATCTGAGGTCTCCATGGCATTGAAAAGTCTACAGAGCTACACTACATGCCATTTTAAATTAAACATTTTATCCCTGACATACAAAGATACTAGCAGCAAGAAATGTTGATGTTCTGTTAGTCTGAAAACCTTGGGAACCCCTATGCCATTAATTTTGAGGGAATTTAGCCTGCTCTCTTTTCTATGACGCATCCAGCAGACCCAGGAAACATTACACAGAAACTTGAAAGTGCATCTGCAACAATGACTATGTTAGAAAGGGGCCAAAACAGTGATTTAACATCCTCTGAATACCTGTATCTTGTGAATCATGCTGAAAGCCAGAGCATCACAATCGCCTTCTCATTTCAGTTATGTCCGTCCCTTGTCTCAGTCACTGAAGTTTATTTGATCAAGCCCTCAGGAATGAGCTGTGCTGTTGTGGTGAATAAAAATACAGGCCTTCCCCGCATTTATGGGATTCAGTTCTGTTTGCTTGATGCTGGTACTTTGGGGCATTCGTACACTATGTGTAAGAAGTTGTCATTTATGTATCTAGCTTATAAATAAGTAGTTGCAAGCTAATTCTCTTAAGAAAACTATTTTCATTGTAGAATCAACTGTTTATAAGAACTGTATAATGTTTCTTTTGAATCCAAGTACCTGGAAAAGTACTGAAGATTTTATGACTAGTGATTCTACAAATTTTACCAGATGATAAAAATTTCAGCCTCGTAAAAAAGAGCAGGTCTTAGTTGCCTCAGGTCAGACCTGGGCAGCACCCATCAGTTGGCTCCACCTTGCTCTAAAATCTTAAATTTCATATCTTCCCTGTACAGATCTGAAAGGATTTTCAGTTACTGATAGTATCTGTCCTCAGGCCATCTTTGTTTTTCCCATGAGAATGTGTCTGCAGCAGCACCAAAAAGGACCAAATCAACAAGTAAGAGGTGATGTAACATAGGGCTTCCATCTCTATAGCTACCTAACCCTAGTGACCCATGACTTTTGCAGCAGAGGGGCGTGGGGGGCTGGAGGATGAGAGGAGCTGCTTGTTTCATAAAAGAAGCAATGGTTTGTGTCTCCACCATCTTTCAGAACACCTGCAGAATGCTGGCGCTGGAAAATAATGAGCCTGGTTATTATGGGCTCTCCAACGACAAATTTTCCAGTGATCAATGTTTATTGCTGGCATAAAATTAAAATCCTTTTTCATAAAGGATATGGATGTCTCGGTCATGTCAAGGACACAGTTTTGTGGCCTTAAAATGAAGCATCACAACAGTGACTTGCTAAGACAATGAGATGATGAGTGAATCCTGTAAAAAAAAAAAAAAGCGCGAGCCCTTAGAGCAACAGAAGGATCGAGCATCAGCGGTAAATTTGGTGCAGTCAAAAATGTGATCTGGGCTACTGAAAAGAAGTTTTGACATAATGGAATGGGAGAATGAATATCAATGGTCATGACTCCTTTCCTTTAAAGTACATTGTAAAAATTCCAGTGGGTAGCTTCCGTGTGAATATCCTCAGACCACTCCATTTCCACTGAAATGGAAAATTAACAAGACTAGCACTCTGGATACTTAAAACTTCTGAGAAACTCCAACCATGTATCACTTGAGACAGCCAGAATTACTCAGGTCTTTGTGCTGGCATATAATATAGGGGACTGGAACTGTAAGCATCCCACCACTTGTCACCGTTACAGGTCAGAGATGGCCACCGTTTGTCACTGTTTCTAGGTCAGAGATGGCCACCAGCAGCATGCCCCAGGCCCATCTCACCTTCCAGCCAGCACTGGCAGCTGTCTGCTGAGTTTCTCCAAGAGGTCCCAGCTCCTACTCTGAGGTCTGGGTACCTGCTGCCCATGGGTCAGCAGTTGCACTGCCATGCTGACTTTTTCCTTCAAGATGGCCAATACCAGTTCACCTCTAATATAAGACATACGGTTTTGCAGTCACCAAAGAGGCTTTTACATGCCAACCCTCTCCAGAGTTACCTAAAACTGGCCAGAGAAAGTTATGGGAGGGAAGAGCAAAGGAAGTATTGGGCATTTGAAGATGGAACTGGCCTTTTGCAGGGAAAAGGGGCATTCTCAGAGCATTTTTTGGGGGGAGTTTCAGGAGAGTTAGCCACACGTGGATGCCACCACTGGGCTGTGACCAACTTCCTCTGATAACGGAATGATCTGACATTGCGCAGAAGAGCTTTGCTTGGTCAAGTTGCTGGCCTGCTCCTACAGTCCCAGGCTGTCTTGAGCAAAGTAACTCCTAACTCTCCATACACTCGACGAGGACTATGTCGCTTCTGAACCAAGGTCCCTCCCAAAGCTTCTTTGTGTAGGATAGCCCCTGGGCTGTTCAAATAGAGATCCCTGGGAAGGAGCAATCACAAAACATTCCAGAAGTCAAACTTTGCCACACACACAGGGCACAATGTTTATCACGCATGGGCTATTCTGAAAATAATTTTAATGTCGTGGATAGTGTTTTTCTGAGAAACTGCTTGGAGCCATCTTCCTTTTTCTCCAGGGAACTTTCACACAAAAAATTGGGTGAGAATCTGTTCTGTGTCACTAAGTGCAGGGTTTGGGGCATATGGAAACGGAAACTAAAGGGGCTTTAGCTCTTTTTCTGTCTGGGTCCAGGAGCAAAGAGACCTTCAGCATAAGCTGGGTGCTGCAGATGTGACAGTATGACTCTGGAAATCTCTGGTACAGCACCTCCATCGGGCTATACTGGCCATACATGCTTTCTACAGCAGCTGTGATGTTGAAAGCACCCTCATTGTCACTTGGGGCTCCTAAAGCCCCCTTCCCATTGCCTGGAAGATCAGAAAAGAGGTCTGTGACTGGACAGCTATCATTCATATAATGTGTAATGAAAATACAACGATTTTATAGCTTTTTGGGACACATCCTCATGCCCAGTTACCAAGCATTATACATTTGCCATGTTTGCAGTTTCAAAGTTGTTGCTTTTGAGTTGTCACCATGGAGAATAAAAGCAGGAAAAGCTACTGCCAATCTGCCTTTTTATTAAGCTGCAGGCAAACAATTGGCCTGCTTTTTGCTTAGAAATGAGCAGTTTACATGAGTGGCTTTCAACCCTTTTTGATTAATGGATGATAAGCCAAACATTTTCTGGTGGAGCAGGAGACCCCTTCATACAGTTCATGCCTAGCTCACAGGCAAATTCAGGAGCACATTCTGCCCGGCATCCTTTCACTTAAGAAACCCCTGCAAGTGCCCGATGCAGCCACGCTTCAGAGAAAGGATGAACTCTCCCCTGGTTTTGCAGGCCTGAAAACTTTTTTCCTTGCGGATTTTATTGGTAAACTTTATCTTTTTCCTACAGACATGCTCTTTCCTTTTGGCAGTTTGACCCCTTTGTCCCCTGGACTGATGTCTTAAACAAGCCGCCTCACTCGGATCCTGCCCTCGCCTTACAAACGATGGCTGCGGGCGGCGTTGGCAGATGCAATCTCTACAGCATTTGCACGCCCAGACCCGCATCCGCCGGGCGCTACCAGCGGCCCGGTGCAGCACAAGAGCTGGCAGCTCCCGGCTCCCGCCTGTATTTCCCTGTGCGAGGCACGTCGCCCCGCGGCTCTCCGGTTTCCTCCCCGTGGCAAGGGAAGCGACCCAGGGCCACCTGTTTCCGAGGGCAGTGCTGGCGGAGCCCCAGGCCTCGCTGTGGAGGCCCCTCCAAGCGCCGGGCTGCATCACGGCTCCGCTCGGGTGTCCTGGCTCTACACTGAGCTAACGGCCCAGCTTTATACGCACCCGTGGCAAACACCAGAGGCAGGCGCTACAACGCAGGCTCGATCTTCTCATCCGTAACCCTACCAACCCAACAGCCGTGGCCCGCGGGCCAAAGATACCCGGTAAGCAAGCCGCCTGCGCGGAGCCCCGGCAGCACAGCCGCCCCGCTAACCCCAAACAACACCCCTCACGCCCTCCCGTGCTGGGGAGAGGAGCGGGGGGCAGTCGATCGAGCTCCCGCTCCGCCCGCAGCAGCCCACGGCCGCCGGCGGCCCCGCTCGGCTTNCTAAGCTTAACGCTTGCCTCTGAAAAGCGTCATTAGTCCTTTTTTTTTTCCTTTCCCCCTTCTCCATGTGTGAAGGTGCTCAGTGTTTCTTTGCGCCTTTTTATTCTTCTTCCTTCACTCAGTGCCGCCCCCCCCCTCCAAATCTCAAAACTTACAAGGAGAAGGAAAGGTTCCCATAGCTTGAAGACAGACGCAGGTGAGGAAGACATGTCAACAGAAATACTGAGAGGCCACCCAGCTCTGTGTGAAGTTGCTTTTTGTTGGGGAGATGTTTATGCTAGCAAGGCAGAGGCCAGAGGTGCCCCTACAGCTCCCACGGTAACTTCTGCTTACCCCTCATACAGGTAAGGCTCTTCTGTGTCCAGATCCAGCTGGTCCAGAGCTCTTGGCTGCAGGTACAGGTTTATGATTCAGGGTCATTTTGGAATTAGAGAAATGAGCCTGAAAAAAATTACCCAAAGTGGCACAGGACCACTTGTTACAGGAGGTGTAAGTGCTTTCAGCTAGTCCTCACTGTGTGATAGAAATCCTTTCTGGTTGCACCTCAAATTTGTTTCCATCAGTCCCTAGTCTAGAGCAGGTGATGGTGATTTTCATGTCCCAGTTATTACATACTCTCTTTGAGCAACAGATTACTCTGCACACTTGCCTCTGAATAGGTACTCCATGGTAGCGAGAGTCTGAGCTCCAAATGGATGCATTTTACACTCACAAGCCTGCTAAATGAGTAATTTGTTTAGTCTCTTAAAGTTCCGTGCTTCCTGGCAAAGCCACAATGTGTGTTTCTACAGGCCTCAGTCCTGCTCACCTTGGAACTGCAAATTTTGGCAAGGATTTTAACATCCAGTATGGTGCAGATTAGGTAAAATTGTGGCATAAAAAGCTAAAAGCTTTACCTCTTAGAGGTACATTGCCATGTCCTACCTAAGGACCACCGCGTCTATTTGTCGTCACTAAATTTATGTACAGTCACAGAAGAGACACTTGTAGTCCATGCAAATGGACCTCTGACTGGAGGATGTAGGAGTAAGTACAGGTTAAAGGAAGTCAGCCAAAAGAGAACTGCCAGGGGGCTGGTGGCACTGCAGGATTGTGCCCTGCTGAGGAGGGTGTAGCCCAGTATGACTTGCTACTGCTGGCTGTAGGCTCCCCTTAGGGAGCAGCCCCCTGTCAGCATCTCTGATAAGAGGAATTGGACCCCCTCTCTCATCTTCAGATCTGTAAGATTCTGCAAGAAGGGTGAGGTTACTAAAATGAAGATAACCTCACTTATGTTAGCTCTTTCTGGATTTCTCCTTTGAGTTTTTGACAATCTTAGACTTTGAAAGATAGGCCTGCAGGATTTGAAGGATACTGCCTAAAATGTAGGTCCTACAAATCTTTACACGTGGACTTGGCTCCTATTACTAAGTGTGTGCAGAAAGGATGTGTGGGCCTGGTACCAGGAACATTTTATTTTAGCACTCAGAGCCCCAGCACCTTGAGCTGAAACTATCAGCATAGTCAAGTGCTCAGGCTTTCTGAGAAAGTAAAACTACTCAGATAAGCAAAAACATCCCAATGCAGCCAGTTTACAGAGAGTGCACTGTGCACCCCCAGCAGCCGCAACCAACTGATGCAACTTGAAACCTGCATCTTTGCTGAACTGAGCTTCCAAGACCAAGAGAACACTTGGTCCTGTGCACAAATAGACCTTCACCTGACGACCAGAGTGACAGAACGTGTGTGGGTAGCAGACTCGGAGCCTAAGGTATGTTTTAAGTTGTACCGGGGGAGTGAAACGTGGTTTATTTGTTGGTTTTGGTTTGTTTTATTTTTAAAAAACAGAAATATATATTTATATATAGTAATTTTTGTCTTCACTTCTGAGATGAGAGATCTGAGGCGGCCTTCTGTTCAGGCCAGTATGGTGCCTGAGTGGAAAATTTCAGTCCCCAGCTTCAGTAAGAAGCAACTTAGGCTGGTTCTTGTGAACAGTTGTAAAAGGAGAGTTACTGCAGCAAAGCTTTGTAATCAAGAGGTCTCCATGGACAGCCTGTCATCCTGATGAGAGACACTTATTAATTAAGCAAAGATGCCACGTTGTAGCAGAAATACTTCCTAGGTGTCCCAGCTTCCCTCATTGTATCAATGAGTCTGGAGTTACAGAGCTCCCAACAAGGGGTTTTAGAGAGTTTCAAATTAATTGCAAGTTTAAAAGTTCGACACTTGAGCATGTGCAGCATGGAAGGAACATATTTCAAAATGTGTTTGAAGAACAGTAGCACAGTTTTGTACTCCTGCAAAGATCTTTGAAAGGAAGAGCGCGAGTAGCATCCCAAGTATTGCTGGGGAGAACTGAGATCCATGCACTTCTGTGAAAAGCTCAACATTACTTGCAGGCAACTCAATTAAGAAGCAGCTCTTGCAGCTAAGCTTGACCAATTTCCTGTTTGAACACCTCAGCTACACTGCTCTTGTGATTAAACTTATTATGATTAATGGTCAAAATACTGGACAAACTGTTTAAGCTAATGAGGGGGGACACTGGTGGTTGTGAGGTGAGAGCCTGAAGGAGAAAAAGAAAACAGCTGCCTGCAGATAAGCACTAAATTGCAGCAGAGGAGCAAAGCGAAGGGGAACATGCTAGCGTGCTTCAACACATCAAGTGACAACACAGGCATGCTGCATGAGTATTGATCATCTTACTCAGCTGATTAGTACCCTGAGGTTATATCTACACCAGGGTGTAATATAGCTCCAGGGACTGAACCTGGGTGCTCAGTTTCCAATTATCTGCTCGGCATAATGTATTGGTGTACTACATACTATGCTATATTCTGGAGTAACATTGTTTGCAATAGTCCACATTCAGTAACTGCAATTGCTCCCGAAGGACCACCAGTTGAACAATGTACCACCAGGGTACCATGTGAGAGCTACATGTCTAGGAGACTAGGGGTACCAAAACAAACATCTGGTCTGGGCCATGTCTAGTTAGATGGGAACCTGGCATTTTTGGAACATGAAAGCCAGATCTCTGAGAAATCACGCAGCAGAGCTACGGGCAAGACCTCACAGCATTTTTGGTTGCCTTTCCTGGAAAGAGGCTGGTCCCAAAATGGCCCACTGCCCATTCTTCCTGTACCTCTGTGCATGACTAAGAGAGAATACGAAAGGTGTAGGACAGAAAATGTCCTCAGATATTGTTTCTTAGCTCTCCCCATGCCCTCCTGCCCCTGGGTAGGGGAACCATATATTAAGCTGAATTGTATGCAGTGTGTGGGCTTTGAACAAGGGAGTTTATAACAATGGAACAGAGAGCGTGAAGTGCCCTGGCTTGTCATGGCAAGAGTGAACAGTGACGGCACAGGGGCGGGCACTGCCCAGAAGCAGTGTCCATGTGAAGACTCATTGTGTGCAGATAATGCCCATCAACAGGTTCTCCGTGTGCCTAGTGTAAAAAATAAACAGAAGCAGTGTTAGAGCAAGAAAGTGCCAAGGAGTTCACCTAACACAACTTGGCTTCTGTGCCCCTGGCACCTTTTACTGTCTAGGTGTAACTGTCCTGTTCATTGCCTTGCTTTGCTGCTTCCACAAACGTCCATGGTAGGCTGATAGTCCAACTCGGAGGCAAGAGACATGTCTTCAGCCAGTTTATGGGGGAGAGCTGCCATTCAGAATAAATACATATTTTGGTAACAGTATATGCAGCAAGGGCACCACAGAAATGAACTGGAGTTTCTATTGCATTGTGCAAATGGGGGAATGCAGAAACAATAAAGGCAATGTGTCAGGCTTTTCTAGATCTAGTCCTCCCTAGAAACATTTAAAAAAAAGGAAGAAGAGTAACAAATACCTTAAATGATGTATCTCTTGGGAACTAACAGCAATACTGGCCACGTTATTTATTTCCTGTTTGGCCTGTCTGTTCTCCTCCAACACCAAGCTTCTCACTGGTATGTACCCTGCTGCTTGTGAGGCTGTGGTCTAGATTGGACTCATGCAGTTTAAAATGAGCTCTCCAAAGTCTGTCATTTAAAAAACGTGGATCATCTTGCGGAATTAGGGCACAGCCATGTGAACAGTTACTCAGCACAGCATTCAGACTCCAGGGGAGGAGGTGGGAGTACAGTGAGACCAAATGACTTAAACCAGATCCACTGCCAATGGAGCACGAAGCTATGCCCTCTGTGATAGCAACTGGTGACTAAGGGAGGTAAGGGTGTATCCACATTACTCAGCCAGTAATTCCAGTCACATTCCTTCTGTTCACAGCTCGCTTGTTTCCTCAGGATCCTGTGCATTCCAGGCTGGGTGTTCTCTTTGCCCTTAGTGATACCCCTATTTGGAAGCTCTGCTCCATGTGCAAGCTCATTGCTAGCATTAGGCCTGTATGCAGTGCTGAAAATAAAAATTCTACAACACAACAGATTTGATCGCTTCATTTTCTTGCCTAAAGCACACTGTGCTTTCTTTCCCTGTTTAGCTTCGTGGGTGGAACAGGCATTTAGTACCCACTGCCATGTTCATTACAGGGAGTTCTTCCCTGCTAGAGATATTAACATCTTTGTTATTACTGCCAGTTCTCTCCTCCCCCATACCAAGCAGTCGCCTGAGCTAGAATTGCTTTTAAGGACAGACTCCCAGTGGTAGTATTCTGCTCCTCAAAGTGAAGAAGATCTTTTCAGAGGTCAGTTCCTTCTGCTTTCTCAGAATCGTGCCTCCCCCATATTCCTTAGAAAGTCATTATTAAAGATGTCAAAACCACTTGCAAAAATATCACAGGAATTCTAGAAATCAGTGTCATCATAACTGCTTTGTAATAATTAACTACTCAAAATCACAGCATTTGAGTTAAAAAGTTTTGTCAGAAAAAACATTTAACATTTAATATTTAATATAAAATCGAAGTCTGACATAGCTTATTTTTCAAACACCATCCTTTTTCTGTTCATCAGCTGACAATTAGAAGATCACAATTTAAAAAGTCATCCTAAATACTTTAAAAAGCCTTATAAAAACATTCATAAAGTGCTACCCACAAAAGCACCTAAACAAGAATCTGAGAGAAATACCTCTCTCAGATATTTCTCTGAGAGAAATACCTCTCTCTGTTAATTTACTTAATTGCTGCTGAGGACTAAGCTGTCAGCAGCGTAATCTGTGGGACTGTCAACAACCATACAACCCAGAGAAAACGTTGTTCCATACATGTGGCTCCAACAGCGCATCAGCTGGGCCCCCGACATGTACACAGAGGCACCCAGCGCAATGTTGTAGGGTTGTAACATAAATAGATGCTAATGCCACCTGAAAGCAAGAACAAGGGGGAGATGTGGATTCTAAGGGGAGTGACCATCCCAGGCTGTGGCCCTACCACGAGGGAAAGCTCAGGCAGCTTGTACAGGAAACCGGTACAGGTTTTAGCTGGTTTTTACTTGGATAAAAATCACTCGCCACCAGAAATAACAAAAAAAGGCACTGATCCTTGGAATGTCTCCATGTTCTCCTCTCTGGCCTTGAACGTACCATACCGTATAAGCACCTTTCTCTTCCCCATCCCCAAAAGTGGGGCTCAGAGGAACCACCACACAACAGTGAACATGCACCAGTTAATTCAGCAGCAGCCTCCCTTTTTGCTCAAGTATCTGGGTAGTACTCACAAACAGATTTACCCAGAAGAAAAGGCTCTGAGGGCTCCCTCCCCCAAAATTCATGGCCAGTATGAGTTGTCCAGGGAGCAGCTGTGTGTCTTCCCAAAACCATGTGGTCAACGTGGCCTTCTCTCCACCAACTATCCTGTATGGTGCTTCTGGTGGCGCACCAGCTGGGGCTGGAACCGAAAGCTTTCCCCACACTGGCCACAGTGGTACGGCTGCTCCCCGGTGTGGATGCGGGTGTGCTTGATGAGGTTGGAGTTGCCACTGAAGCCCCGGCCGCACTGGCTGCATTTGTAAGGCTTTTCACCAGTGTGTGTACGAGTGTGGTTAATGAGGTCAGAGCTCTGCCCAAAACGTTTCCCACACTGCCCACAGGCGTAAGGCCGAATGCCGTCATGGGCTCGCTGGTGCTGAAGGAGGTGGGAGTGCTGGCTGAAGCTTTTCCCGCAGGCTGCGCACTTGTAGGGCCGCTCGCCTGTGTGCATACGCTGGTGTTTGATGCAGGTGGAGCTGTCGCTGAAGATCTTCCCACACTCGCTGCACACATAGGGTTTGAGCCCAGTGTGGATGCGCTGGTGCTTGAGGAGATTGGAGCTCTGGCTGAAGCTCTTCCCACACTCAGCACAGGTGTATGGTTTCTGGCCTGTGTGGACGCGCCGGTGCTGGATGAGATGGGAGCTCTGGCTGAAGCCCTTGCCACACTCCCCGCACAGGAACGGGCGCTCTCCAGTGTGCATTCGCTGGTGCTGGATGAGGTGGATGCTTCGACTGAAGCCCTTGCCGCACTCAGAGCAGATGGTGGGCCGCTCTGCACGAGGGACCCGCCGTGAGGCTGCCACCACCCTTCTGTCCTGTCTTTTCACCAGGCTGATACCAGAGCAAGGCAGCATAGCCTCCTCTTCCTCCTCACAGCCACCTTGCCGAGCCTCTGAGGAACAGTGCTGCATTCCATGGCTGTCCCCAAACTGTTCCTCTCCTCCTCTGCACCCCACTGCCAACATGTCCTGCAGATTTGCGCTTGCAAGGTGATCTGGAAGAAGACCTAGCTCACCACCTGGAAAAAAAGTACAACTCTATGATTCTCGCCGGGAAGCGGCACAACAGAGAATGGGCAAGCTGTTATCCTAGGGAGCCTGGTCTGCACTGTGTAGGAGAAGCGGTAAAGGGAAGACTGGGAGCAAGTGGAAACCTAGCTGCAGGAGAAGCTGTATAGCCTCGTCATGCGACCCAGGGCAGATGTGCCCATGAACAGCAGAACCAAGGGCAATGCCACAGGTGTCTCCTTGCCTCCAAGAAATCTTCACATTTTGTCTTCTTAATCTTCTGTCTTTTTATACATACTCTTAACAGCAGGCTGACAAAGGCAGGCTGCCTGTGTGCCCTGAGGGGAAAAGAGCAGGTCTCGAGATGAGCTGCATGAAAAAAAGTGGTTTAAATAACACTGACGCAGTTCAAATAGCGTTTTGCTTGCTCTGTGTTTATAAACTTATCTCACATTCCTCACCCATGTATGCCTCCTCCAAGGCCTCATGATCTTGTTCTTCCTCTTGGTCCATCTGAGCAGTTACGTCAGGTTCAGCAACTGGGAATCCTTCTTACAAAAGCAAACAAAATTCATCTTAGTTGAATATTCAGCAAGAGCTTGTCATATGTCTTAAAATCTGCTGCCCCTGCTGAATATAGGGAACAAGCAGAGCAGTTGCAAAAAGGAATGGAGTCAACTGAGCAACAGTTATGGACATCCTGCAAACTACTGAGGTATCTAGTGTCAGATATTTGCCTTAAAAGAGATTGGAGGTTGCCCCTCTTCTGATAAGTGGTATACATTAGGACATACACGAGACGTGCTGGACTTGGTTGATAGCAATCATAGATATAGGTGGAAGCAAAGAGCAAAACCCAGCCATACTTAGATTTCTTTAATAATGACAGCCAAAAGACTAATTACTCTCCTAAGATTATTTTAAATGAAAAATGGCTCTTTAGTCACCAGAACCTGATTTTCTTACTTGCTACCTCATCTCTTCTTTCTCCTCCAAGACTCTCAGGTTGAGGAGGCAAAAACCAACAAAACAGGCAATTTGATGTCTACTCCAGCTGGATTCTGTTAGTTCCCAGCTGGGCATCCCTACTGAGCTCCAACAACTGCCATGAATGCAACTGTTGGGCAGGTGCTCTTACAAACACCATCAGCACCAAAGACAAGAATTTTTCCTTCAGTGTTTTACTATTTTAAGGGCCAAACCAGACAAACAAGAGCAGTTAGCATCAAGAGGGCAGGCATTAGCAGCTGCTGCAGAAAAAATGCAGAAGAACAAAGAAAATACAATGGTAAGAAAAATCCCACTTTATTTTAAAATCCCACTTTATTTTAAAAAGTAAGAATCAAAGATGGCAGGAAAAGGATACCACGTGGATGGATCTCAGACCAGAGACTGATGTGCATCACAGCTAAAGCTGAGATCACTTACAGGAATATTTTTAAAGCATTTAAGACATTACATTTCCCCCCCTTTTAATCTTTATAGTTACTTAATACTAGTTTGCATCACTTCAAAAATAAACTGCCTGAACTCTGCTTCAAGCTACAATTTCTCTGGACAACCAAAACCTCTGGACAACTATTCAAACTCCAGATGGAACTGACTAACTGGACAGATGGGCTCTGGTGCAAACAAATGCTGTAAACTGATGGGTGCTTAGTCCTGAACCACTCATCCATCACCAACAGCTATTTAATGACAGGTAATGAGTAATAAGGGATTAGGTAGTGTCAGAATCAAGGAGACAACTCAGATGAAGGGAACAGTTTTGGACCTCAGATGCCAGTGATTACAAAACCACCAGTCTGGAAGTCTTATTCTATGTGGCAAAGCTGGACAGAAAAAAAAGGGAGCAAGCAAAAGAAGACGACTGCAATCTTGAACTGCAGAACCATGAAGAAAAAAATAATCACACAAGGAAAAAAGAAGCCTTAGCAAAAAAAAAAAAAAAAAAGCCTTATAAGTTAATAATCTGAGTCCCTACTTTAAATATTTGCTGAATGTTGAAGGGGACCACCTCTGCAGATGGATCATTTCCAGCAGTTCCAAGCTGATATAGAAAGGAAGGTTGCTTTCTGCAGCCCTACAGCTCTCAGGACTTTGCCACCACCGAGATTTTCTACTGCAACAGCTTGGCAGCACAAGCCGACCAAGCTATTTACATTGTGTAATATGTACCAGATGGCCCACCCCCGCTCTAGAGCAGGAGGAGTCAAAACCCTGTCCACACGTAGACCTTTCCTCCAGGCAGCTAAGCACAAGCAGCAGGGTTTCTCTCTGAAAGCTGTCAACAAACGGGAACTTTGGAGGAGTAAATCCTTCAGCATTTCAGAGGTGGTACCAGCATCTGACAAATGTCCAACAATCACCACCCAGGAATCATCACATCTAAGCAAGCAGACAAGGTAGAAGGAAGAGCTCCTTCTCTGTTGAGAGCAGCCCTGCAGAGAAGGACTTGTAGGTGTTGGTGAATGAAAAAGTGAGTATGAGCTCACAGCCCAGAAGGCCAATGGCATCCTGGGCTGCTTTAAAAGAAGCATGGCCGGCAGGTCAAGGGAGGTGATTCTGTTCCTCTACTCTGCTCTCATGAGACTCTACCTGGAGTACTGCGTCCAGCTCTGAAGTCCTCAGCAAGTCCTCAGCACAAGAAAGATATGGATCTGCTTGAGCAGCTCCAGAGGGCCAGAAATATGACCAAGGGGCTGGAGCACCACCCCTGTGAGGACAGGCTGAGATAGTTGGGGTTGTTCAGCCTGGAGAACAGGAGGGTTTGGAGAGACCTTATTGCAGCCTTCCAGTATCTGAAGAGGGCCTACAAGAAAGCTGGAGAGGGACTTCTTACAAGAGCTTGTAGTGATAGGAAAAGGAGTAATTGTGTTAAACTGGAAGAGGGTAGGTTTAGTTTAGCTATTAGGAAAAAATTCTTCACTGTGAGGGTGGTCAGGCACTGGAACAGGTTGTCCAGAGAAACTGTGGATGCCCCATCACTGGAAGTATTCAGGGTCAGGCTGGATGGGGCACCTCAAAGGTGCTCCTGCCCACAGCAGGGGGGTTAGAACTAGATGATCTTTAAGGTCCCTTCCAACCCAAACCATTCTTTGATTCCCTTGTGACCCTGAAAAAACGTCCTGGCTTAGGCTGCCCCTGACACACTGCTGCATGCTCAGGTTTGTGGTGGCAGCTCAGCAGAAAGCAGGTAACCTTTATACAATTAACAGGCTAGTCTGCAGTATGGAAGTTTGTTCCTTTCCCACAGTCACAGTCATGTCTCTGTGAAAGGAGGGGACAAAACTCACCAACAGAGGGGACGTTCCTTCAGGGATGTCATCTGTTGTTACTAGCAGAAGCATATCCTTGGACGTATTGGGTTATTGCTGGAATGTGGAAACCGAAACAGAACATCTGTGTACGTGGGTGCGTGGGGTCACTGCAGGCAACATCCACAGCTTTGCTAGGACAAGACATGAAGGGTATCTACTCTGGACCTCCAGCACGGGCTTTGCAAACATGCCATACTGTTTGTGGGGCCTTGGCTTCAGTATTGTGATAGCACGTATAGACTTTGCAGCTGGATCCTACCATTTGTGTCTTTACCTTGGCTACTTATTTTCTCTTCTGACCACTCAGCTCTGTGTTCCTCCCATGGCTGTACCGAGCTGTGGAGGTTATGGGGCTCATCCTAGCGCAGAGCTCCATACTTTCAGCCTCTCGTGCTCCTGACGTGCTGCCCGTGGCGACACGCTCCCTGCACGCTTGCGCCAGGCACGACAGCACACACCTGCAAGTCAGAAGAAGTCGTTCAATCTTCCTTTCCCCAACTACTGTCTGGGAGAGAGAGAACGCTTGCAGTAAAATCCAAATCGAAGACATTTTTATCACAGAAAGCAGTTAATTATGCAGCTGCACCCATTTCTCCTGGGCGTGAGGAGAGCCCCCTTCCTTCCCCGTACCGCCGGTTTCATTCATCAGCTGCAGCGCCTGTCAGCGACCGCCTCCGTGCCCAGCTCCAGCTCCGTGCCCAGCTCCAGCTCCAGCTCCGTGCCCGGCGCCCAGCCGGGGGTGCTGGGGCGCGGAGAGACAGGCACGGGGGGCACAGCTGGAGAGCCGCCGTGGGGTGCGCGGGCAGAGCACCCACAGGCGGGCAGTGCGCAGGAGGGGGCACGGGCCGTGTGGTTGTGGGAACAAGGATTGCGTTTCCACAGAGCAGGGGCAGGGCTGTAACGGCGACCAGAGGCACCGGGTGGAGACTGGGGAGAGCCGCGCGTTTGCTCTGCGGCAGGTGAACTGGGATGGGACCACAGGTAAGGGATGGGAGCGGACAAGGGTGGCAGCTACAGCAGAGCGGGGTCCGCAAAGGGGCACGCTGGCCCTCCCCTTCTCCGAACTGCGTTTTTTCTTCTCCTCCGGGTAGCTCCTTCCTCCACAGGGCCGCCAGACAAAGGCTCTGACAGGGGCTGAAAGCCCGGCTCTCGGTGCTGGTGTCCTTCCCTGGACCCGGCACAGACCCGCGCCGGCACCCCCGGCCCTGCCCCTCGCAGCCGCCCCGTCCCCCAGCCGAGCGGGTGC
>VZZY01002648.1:149825-266972 GCA_013400335.1 Eurystomus gularis
GCTCCGCGGCACCGGCCCGGGCTGCGGCCGACCCTGTGGGCGTCCTCTCGCCTCGGGCGGGTGTCGGGTTGTGGTCCGGCAGGAGCCGGCGTGGGGAAGGACCTGGAAGGAAGGGGGGCGATGCAGCGGAGAGAGTGGCGTGGAGAGGGCCTGGGAAGAGGCTGCTGGCCGGGGGAGCGTGGGGGTGCTGCGTGCGGGAGGCTTCAAGGAGCAACAAGGGAGGGGACGAAGTATCTCTTGCGTCGGCGTGGCCCGATGGGAAGGGCAGAACGCAAGCCCTGAGCTCTTTTAACTTTTCCGTTTGGCCTGTGCTGCCCATCTCTGTTACCGAGTGACATTGTGTCCCTGGCTGCTGAAGAAGGGCTGCACGCCGAGTCACGCGAAAGAGCCAGCTAAAGGCTTGCCTGTGAGAAAGGCAAGGGCGGAGTGGTGCTTCCTCCGTGAGACCCTTCCACGGCCAGCTCGTCGGTGGCCTGGCTGCTTCCCCCGAAGGTTTTATCTGCAGCTTTGCATTCCCGTGGTTGCGGCTGCGGTGCTTACTGACCCACTTATCTCACTTATCTGATCGCTTACAGCACAGTTTTACAGACTTTCGTTTCCACAGTGTTTTATGTGCAAGTGTGTGAACATGATGCTCTAGTAAACTCACTCTCCTGAGTTTTCTGTATTTGCAAACAATGCTACCTACGGATTTCCCAGTTTTAATTAAGCTGAAAGTGTATTCTGAGTGGTTTGGAGGAAGAACCCCACACATATAGGGGAAAGTGCCTCTAGAATGTGCAGGTTTTGCAGTAAAGCACCGTAGTTTGTTCCTCGTGTTTTACACTGAGGTGTTTTAGACTGCTCAAAGTATAATGCAGTCTCCCTTACTTAACTGACACCTCTGTCTGGGCGAGGGAAGAGGGCTTCCATAAGCATCATGGATGAAACACTCTCAAGTTTGTGCCCTGCAATCGTGTTTTGCATCTGGTGTGGCCAAAGCTTGGTGTTGTCTGCTGGCCTACTTACAATGCCCAGATAGGTTTCAGCATTGTACTTGGTGACTTGAGTCAGTACTCTCTTTCATCTTTGTGTCAAGTGAGGGAATTAGGAGATCAGTTTCCTTGAGGATGTAGAGTCTGTGTCAGGGCATTGATTTAGGTGTTTAGAAAACACATGTGAAAAGAGCCTACTGAGCAGCAGAAGTTAGGCAAGAGGAAATTACAGGTATGCGTTTGTTTTTCTAGCTGTTTTCTGGGAAGTAGTAGGATAGTGCTGGTGTAGTCCTGTGTACAGAGGGACATCAGACAGTTAACAGTGTTGGGAAGCCAACCAGAATGGGTGAAGTGAAATGTTGTGGTGGGTTGACTCTGGCTGAACACCAGGTGCCCACCAAAGCTGCTCCCTCTCCTCAGATGGATGAGGGAGAGAAAATACAACAAAAGACTCATGAGTTGAGATAAGGACAGGGAGAGATCATTCACCAGTTACTGTCATGGGGAAAACAGACTTGACTTAGGGTAATTAGCTTAATTTATTACCAATCAAATCAGAGTTGGGTAATAAGAAATAAAGCCAAATCTTAAAAAACACCTTCCCTTCTTCCCGGGTTTAACTTTACTCCTGTTTTCTATGTCCTTCCCTGCAGGGGGATGGGGAGTGGGGGTTGCAGTCAGTTTATTGCACGTTGTCTCTGCTGCTCCTTTCTCCTCTCATTATTCACCTACTCCAGTGTGGAGTCTTTCCCACAGGAGACAGTCCTCCATGAACTTCTCCAACGTGAGTCCTGCCCATAGACTACAGTTCTTCACTAACTGCTCCAGCATGCGTCCGTTCCATAGGGGTGGAAGGGGTATCCCCCTTCAGTATGGGTCACAAGTCTTGTCCACAAACCTGAACCAGTGTGGGTTTTTCTCTCCTTGGGTCCACATGTCCTGCCCCAATGCAGGCTTCCCATAGGGTCACAGCCTCCTTTGAGCATCTACCTGCTATGATGTGGTGTTGGTCCTTCACAGGCTGCAGGTGGATATCTGCTCCCCTATTAATCTCTGTGGGCTGCAGAGGATAGTCTGCCTCACCATGGTCTTCATCACAGGCTGCAGGGGAATGTGCTATGGTGCCTGGAGCAGCTCCTCCAGCTCCTTCTTTACTGACCTTGTTCAGGGTCTGCAGAGTTGTTATTCTCAATCCTCTTTCCTGGCTGCAATTGCTGTTTTTTCACTCCCTTCTTAAATATGTTATCACAGAGGTGCTACTGCTAGCTGATGGGCTTGGCCTTGGCCAGTGGTGGGGTCCATCTTGGACCTGGCTGGTACTGGCTCTTTCAGACATGGGGGAAGTTTCTAGCAGCTTGTCACAGAAGCCACCCCTGTAGCCCCTCTGCTACCAAAATCTTGCCACGCAAACTCAATGCAAATGTCTTGAACAGTTGTGGAAGAACTGGAAGAATAAGCATGAATTAGGTGGTTATTATCTGTATTTGAAAGCTTTTTTTTCACTGAGAGAACTTGCAAATTATTGTTTGTACAGCTTTAACTAACTTTGCTTTATTAATATTTGTCAATTAGATAAATGTCCCAAGGTGTGCTAAGAAAGCTGGATTTTGCCCTCGGATATCTGGGGAATAAGATGTTTGTGTACTGAAGGGGTCAGTCTTTCACTGTTTCTTCCCTCAGGCAGTGTGGTGTTCAATTACTTCATTTTAGGTTATGGTTGATCCAGGAATTGAGATATATTAATGTGGTTATTTGTTGGAATATGTGTTTTGTTGGCCTCATCAGGATAATTGTGTTATGCAAAGTAAAATATAGCAGCCTGTGGTCCCGTTGCAGCTTCCTTTCAATTGGAATCAATCGACTGACAAGTTCCAAGTGAAAACGTGTGCCCGAAACAGCATGCAGGTGCCTTATCTGCCCAGAGGTAATGGTATATACAAATTATTTGGGCTTCAGTGGTCTGTGGGTGCTGAGAAGGAATGATTAACAAAGGAGACCTTTTTAAACAGTTCAGGTAATTATGAGAATACTGGAGGCTAGTACTCTGTGAAGATTTTGCACAGCAAGCCTATCAGAGGGAGGCTGGAGTCATGCAGCTGGTTTTCTTGTGAGCTGTCTCTGATTATGTGACTGCCTGAGGGTCAAACAAGCAAGACAAAGCCTAAAACAAAAAGCTCAAGTTGAGCTGCACATAAATATGTGCATAGGTGCTCATACACCTGCATGCACACACACCTCTTCATCAGAGTGTGAGAGTTATGAAGGGCACACTGATGTTGACAAGACTGGTGTGACTAACGGTGCAAGTCAACATCTTTCCAATTTGAACCCAGCATAAAGCAATAGGTAAAACACTGACTGCCATTGTTCAGTACGTCTTGCTGCTGTTTGGGGCTGTGTGAAGACTTGGCCACTTAACTGACTGCCTAATAAAAATGCTGCTACTTTTCCGTGTAACAAGGAACATCACCGGCTCAGTGGCAGGCAGGAAGGAAGAGGACCTGTGCCAATACTGGTAAATCTGCAGTGGATTGAGTAGATGTCTTTGGGGGCCTGCACTGCTCATGGAGCTCATTTAGTTAGTCCAGATCTTGACTACCATGCAAGGATTGATGCTGGGGAGGGTGCATCTGAGTGAAGTGCTGGGGCCCAAGTTGTGGTTCCCAAGTTGGAGTTGACCTATGAATGAGTCACAACCTTGCAGAATGTTTTGTTTTGTCTATTGGCTTCATGTTCCAGAGGCAGAACCTGGCCCACCTGTGGCTCTGTGGCTCCACCCTCACCCAGGTGGTCATGGTTGGGATGGTGGGTGAGGCCAGGATTATATTAACCAGGAGCTGATTAGTTAGAAAAGCTTCCTGTTGGCAGGTGATGCTGGCACTGCAGTAAGCAGCGGAGGAGCTGGGCCCACGGGAATTTATGGCAGAACTGTCTGAAAGAAGACTTCAGAAGAGATGTTGCTGAGTTCAGTGTTGGCCTGTGTGATCAGGCAACTGATGGCAGCATAAAATGATGATGGCTGAACCAGCACAACACTGAGGCAGTGCACTGTCCATCTTTGTTACAGCTAAATATGATGTAGCTGCTGTCCTTGAGAGGTCTTTTGAAGCTGAATGATGTTTGCGGCCGGTGGCCCTGACAGACATCTGACTGTTTATCCGGCTTCATTAAATAGCCCTATTCATTTAGATCTCTGAGTTGTTGCAGGACTGCGTGTTGTTTAGACTTCTTGTATTTGCTGGCTTTTTGTGCTGTTTGTTTCTTGCTCTTAATTTGAATGCTTTTGTGTTGAAAGAAGCTAACTTGAAGTTTTTCCTCCCTTTTCTTTTGAACGTGTAATCGTAGGTTGTTTTCAGAGTGCTGTAGATTTCACAGTCTCCGTATTTGCTGGAATTAATGAAGATTATGGAGGCTCTCTGATAGAGCTTGCATGAGAGAGGTGCTTGACTTGTTGGTTGTATGGCAGCTTATATTTTTAGTCAGGCTGAGGTCTTTGAGACGGTTGCATTTGAGATGTCTCTCTCACGTTTGAGATAAGTGCAAACCACAGCAAGCAGTTATTTTGGCTAGTCTGTGTGAGTCAGCTTACATTTGTTTCATTTTAAGGCTCTTGGAGGCCTGTACTTGCCGAGTTTGGGTCCAAGGCATTGCTTGACAAGCAGGGAGACAGCCTGTTCTCCTCCCCAGAAGTTCTGTCCATTTTGTTGCTCATCTTGGGTGTCAGCTCTGCCCTACACGTAGTTTTCCTTGTTCCTTATTGAAGTAGAGACACTGATTTGGAGGAAAAAAGGGAGGCAGCAAAGATGGGTTCAATCAACAATTTGCTGCTCAAGTTGCAGCCTTGTTGCATTGCATGTACTGCAAAGGGAAGCTTCACCCTAATTTATGGGCTGTCTCTTAGGCTGGGAAATCAGATTCTGTGAACTTGAGAAATGAATTTGCTTTCTGAGATGACTACTCAGCTGGCAGAGATGTGTTGAAAGCAGGGACTTCTCTAGAGACTCGCAGGAGTTTGGTCTCTTCACATATGCTCCTTTGTCTTATCAAGAAGTGCTTTGTACTATCTCCTGTGACTTCATCTGGTTAGTCACGTACACACCCAGGCAAAACTGGAAGCTGAGCAGTGTCCATGGCACTGCTTTGGGTTGCTGTATTTTACGTAAATTTTGTTTCCTCAGGGAAAGCTACAACACTGCAGGTAACTGTAAGGTAGTTCTTTGTTGTTGACATCCTCACGCTTTTGGTGATAAAGCCACGCATCTTACCAAACACAAATAAAAGCTGCTTTTGCAGTGTTGGAGTATTTTTGCAGGGGGCCAGAGGAGTAGTTGTACAGACGTGTGAGTCCATCTTTGGCAATAAATCTTCCTTTGCTGACCTGCAGCTACACCTTTTCCCTGGATTTCTTTTTGCTGTTAAAATGGCTCACCTCTGCTGTCACACTTGTGACATGGGAAAAGGAGAGACTTACGCACGAGTTCATAGCTGATACTGCTCTGATAGTGGTTAAACCCACAAGATTTTTTTTTTTAACAGAATAGCTATTCTAGTTGAGAACTATCTGTTCAGGTTCAATAAGGAAATGATTAGCATGCAAGGATACTTTTAAGTATTTCTTCTCACCTTCTTACTTCAAGCCATATCATTCACTAGGGGTCTGAGCTCACGGGATTTAAAGGTTTCCTGGTGGACAAGCTCATAAAGAAGTGTGTACTTAATAGCAAAGAAAAGGTCACTTCTGAAATGTTACCTATTTTCACCTTCCAGGCTGCATTCTGTGCACTTGTTATTCTTGAAGGTAAGAAAAAGCATTTAATTCTTAATAATTCCCTAGTAGCAGCATGCTTTTATGATAAACGGGGATGGAAAATCTGATTTGGTGTGGATGTATTCTCAGAGGTTTACGTTGCTGGGTTTATTACCTGCAGGACCAGGATGACATTTGAGTGTTGGGTTGAAACAACTATGTTCCCAAAGTGTTTTAGCTACCTGCACTTGCTCTTATAAGTAGCTTCTGCTTGAAATTAGTTCTCCTGGGAAATAAAAGCCCTCAGCTAAAGGAATTACGTCAATATATTTGGGATATGAAAAAGCCAAGCAATTAAAATAGAATATTAATTAATCAAGCTTACAGCTTCCTCTTGAAGATTTTGTTTGAAGGAGTGTTGCAATAAATTCCAGCAAGATAATACTAATAGAACAAAGACAATTTGACAGTTGGCTTATTAGATATTATTGAGTATGAGTTGTGTCTTTGGAAAGAATAAAAACAGCTGATTCATTAGCTGTCAGGAATACTTTTCAACACATATTAGGTTATGCCATTTGTGGCTTTATTTAATCAAAAATCTCTTACAGGAGCTTAAAGAAATTTCTCACTTAAGCTTTATGAAACTGCTAAGGAGGAAGACCACTACAAAAAACCATCTGTGCATAATTGATGGCACTTGTACAAGCCAAGGTTTAGTGATTAGTTTGAGATCATACATTTCAGTAGCTGGATTTGGAAATGAATCCCAGTTTTCACTCTTAAATCCCAGCTCCCTTGTGATGTTCTCAAACCCGTATCGTTGCCAGGGTTTTGGCCTGATGACTGCAATTATCTTGTATTGTTTGGTAACAACTTTTTGTGTGCTGTGTTTTCAGCTTGCAGTGATGTGATGATGATAGATAGGAGAGTGTGCGACTATGTTCTTTTTGACCTTGACTGTCCCCAGTTGGAGAAGCCTTTTCAGATCAGCTGGCACAAAGAAAATATATCCTCACGGCGCTGGACGCATAAAAACACTGGGCATGGCCAGCACATTCGTGTTTTTCCTAATGGGACACTGGGGCTCCACGTGGCCGGGAAGGAGGATGCAGGATGGTACACGGCCATGGTGTGCAACAGCTCTCAGCATTGTCTCTACCAGAGAAAGTTTCAGCTACGTGTGCGTGGTGGGTGTAAATTTTCACTTTTAAGTCCTTGTCTTTCTGTGTTGGGCTACCTGGATCAGATGCTTTTTTAATGTTATGATGTATAGATGATATATATTCATGGTTGGCAGCTCCTGCCTTGGTTTTTGAGCTCATGTGACAATCTAGATGAGAATGCTTGCATGCTATATTTTTGATTAAAGTTTGTTACGCTTGCAATTATTGCACTTGTGCTACAAGTCTAAAACTAAGATGTTACAGTTAGACTTTTAAACCTAACCATTTAAGCTCCTAAATGTGCTGAGCTCTTATTGAACTTCCTTGTTTAGTTGTTGGGTGCTAATTTTAGACTGTTTCAAATCTTGGAGTTTTTTGTCTCTTTATCCAGTGCTTGTATTTACCAGCTAGAAAAGTTAGATCTTTATTTTGAAATATGTGCTATTGAGGTCAACCCAGTCCAGCGAGGTTTACGGAAAGCTGCCATAGCCTTCATGAAGTCTGGCCCACAGCAAAATAATGTGGAGATTTAGGGACCTCCAAGTGCTGATTAGGACTCTCCTGCCTATTCCGAGTACCCTGGCCCTTGAGATGTTACAATTCTTCAGGTGTACCATGGCACAGAGGATTAGTCAGACTTAGGCGTTGTTCTGCCTTCCTGCTTTCCTCACTCTCAACATCACCCTCTGCTTCTAGTTTCAGGGCTGCCAGAGGGCCCACAAAAGTAAGTACTTGTTCTCTCTTCCCAATGAACCCCTGTCTTCCATCTTGCCTTTCACTCTGGTTCCTGTATTTTGCAGCCAGGAGTGGAGGATGAGAATGAATTTCCTCCTGATGCTGCTCCCTTGATATTGTTAGGACCCAGCAAAGCACTCTGGCTGCCTTGCCCTCCTGATAGCCCTGAATGTTGAAAGCAATTTCATCTTTTGTGCTTCAGTGACTTGAACTTGCTGTGTCTGACTCAAGCCAGAGCAATGCAAGAACATGGAATAGAAAATGGGTTCTGATGTCTGAGACAACTTGGGTTTTGTGCCTTTTAGTTAGTGCCCTTCTTTGGTTTCCTAGAGGCAGGAACCAGAGAATTTTATTTCCCTTTTGTCCATTGGATGACTAGGCAGAATGGACATACGGGAGGCATTTTAGGCTGTTTGAGATGTGTCCTGTCTTTGAAGTAGCTAGGCAACCATACTATGCTATGGCAGGTGGTTTCAATGTGGGCACAATCTTTGCCCAGAAGCAGTCAGCTTTTTAGAAGCAAGCAATTATCGTTTGTATGGAAGTTCTTTTCATTCAGACTATAGTAATTTTATAACGCAGACATGCCAAATTCAACTTATGACAAAAAGGCATAGGGTTTATTTCCCCTTCTGATGTGGCAGCTGTTGCAAATGTCAGGATCCAGTTTTGTTAGGGAAACTGTTAAAACTTACTCTTTGGGTTTTGGACAGTGTCAAAGACAACGTATTAGATATGTCTCTAGGCATTAATACTTATGGTGGATGCTGACTCATAATACACTCTTGCTATGCCTTGTGGCCTCCCAGTAGGATTTTCCCTTCCCAAATCAAGTTCATGTAAAATGCTTTCTCAGCATGACAAGGAAACAGACCTTCTCATGGTTCTCAGGGAACTGTTCAGGGACTTAGTTCATTATCTGCCACCTTCTTAAAAGCAGAATCCAGCGATGTACAGGTTCCCAGTAGATAACAGGTAAACCTGTGTGGAAATGCTTCCAAGGCAGTAAGAGATTTCAATAAGCAAATATATATGATGTCCTGTACATCCCTTAAGTAAATGTGCATGTGCTGTCTTTCAACAGGGCACCTTGTCAGAGAGCTTGTAGGTGACTGTGTTACTTTTGATCTGAACTGCCTGCAGTCAGCCAGGTATATCCATGTCACGTGGAAGAAAGACAACCAGCGAGTGGCCAAGATAAGACAGGCAGCAAATGTCTTTACAACCTACTGCAACAGAGCCTTTGTGTTCCCCAATGGCAGCCTGAGTCGTTGCCCCACACAGTGGGGGGATGAGGGAGAGTATGTGGCAGATCTGTTTGATCAGAATGGCCAGTATTTGCATCAGGAAACTTTTAACCTGGAACTGAACGGTAAGTTTGAGCATGCAATGCATGTGTGATGATGTATTTTCCATAGGTGGCCTTGCACCGTTTGCATGCCTTGCTTTGTCTTTGAGGCCTTTTCCCAAAGGGTGTATTTTGCAGAGGAATGAAATATCCAGAGAAATATTCCAACATTTCTTCCTTTCCATTCTCTGAGTGTAGCTGTGTTGTGGGACATAGTTGTAGAAGTGCAGTTTGGCTGGAGGTGGCAGAGCAAAGAGGTGCACTCATTCACATGGCAAATCCTGAAAACAACACTTAGATGGTGTATGCTACTCTGGAAGGTTTCCTTGTCCAGGGCCTGTATTCAGAATGTTTCTGGCTTCTGAATTCCAACAAGATGGTGAGCTGAGAGTGGTCACCTTTCCCCTGGGCCAGGCCATGTTTATGGTTTACTTGCAAGCATAGAAAAAATAGAAGTATAGGAAAACCCAGTAAAACTCGTAAGTGGGAGAGCATCCTACCAGGGTTCAGACTCCTGTGGTTTGCCTAACGCTTGAATCCAATTCAAATTGCTCTTTGTAAGGAGAACCCAAGCTTCAATCCACCCTTGTCACTCCTGTGTCATGTAATAGTTTGCATAGGTGGGAGAGGGTCTCTGTATGTGAAGGTTAATGTCTGGAATGACTGCTTGAGGCAATCGTGTGCATCAGTCTTTCTCATGTTGCTAAAGCATGTTGCCAAAGACATGAGTCTTTTTAGAAGTTAGTTTTGGGAAGTCCTTCTGCATTTCAAGCCTTCTCCAAAGTGTGATGGTCTGTAAAAAGACCTGGCTCTTAGGTGTCATGTAAAACCAAACTCTGAACAGAGAGGCATGAGCAGTTCCATGCCCAGTTTTTCTGGGGTGCTCTAGCTCCAGCCTGTGTGTGTCTGTCCGAGTTTCTTTGCTATTTTTAGCACACAAAATGCCCCCCTTCATTTTCCATTCTTAACTCTTGTTGGGAGGAAGGTGGGAGTGGTTTGAGGGTGCATGTGGGCTATAGTTTCAAGCTGGCCTAGAGGAATTTACTTGCAGGTACAGGTTTAGCTCCTGTGGTACCAGTGACCCTTTACCCATGCAGACCCAGAGGTTAGTGTGAGCTAAGTGGTGCCCATCTACCCAAGAGGTTTTGCAGCTCACCTTAAACTCTGTGCTGCTGCTGCAACATTCTGGGGGTGATTATTTTACCACTACCTGAGGTATGTATGTGAACCACAGTAAGACCAGAGGCTGTAGTGGAGATACGAAGTCTGAAGGGTCTGCCCTTGATATACACAAATCTTGTGCAGACAGCACCAATGAATGTTTTAAGGCTGTGCAGAGTTCTATTAATCTATAGCTTATCCAGCTCTGGCCCCATCTTGTCGTAGTGAGGAAAATCTGTGTAAGCATGTAGAATGGAAGAAATGTTATTGAAGTGGAAAAAAGTGATCTTGTTACAAGTTAAGATATTAAAGCTCTCTTGTAGTGAATCTCTCTGTATTGGTTTCAGCCTGATATTTCAAATAACTATAGCAAAGGAAGAACATTTCCAGTAACAAGAGACACAAGGAATATCTCTGCTTTGCATTCTTTGTGGAATGTAAAATATCCAAATAATGAGCAGATATGTTTTTCTCCCCTCAGGAGTGAAAATGTGGAAAGAAATCACAGAACTTATCAATGGATCCATGTTCTTGAATCTAACAGAGACAAAGCTGAAACACTTCTTCCAGGTAGTCTGGAAAAAAGAAAACACAGAAATTGCTTGGACAAATGGTTCTTGGTTTTGGTACCATGAGGAATATGTCAACAGGTCTGAGATTGTGTCTAATTACAGTCTCAGGCTAGACAGGATTCAGGAGTGTGACCATGGCACATATTCTATAGAAGCGAAGGACAGAGAGGGGAGAACTGTGTATGAAAGCATTGCTAATGTGAAAGTTGGTGAGTATCACTTAGAAGTGGTGGCTCTCAGTTAAGCAAAGAGTTGGTTTTTTTTTAATCCAGATTCAATTCACAAACCTAAAGGGACTTGGATTATGTAAGAGACTGCCCTAGCAATTACCTAGTTAACAGATGGATGAAACCAAGACTAGCTGGGGTAAGCCCTGTTAGGTAAAGCTGGGCATTCTTTTTGCTGAAGATCTAGGCTGGTAGAAATTGTCATTTTGTTTCTAACTTGTTACTCCAGTGTATTTTGAAAATACTGTGAGCTGTGACAGAAAAATGACTTTTTTGAGCCAGTAAATGCAATATCTTTTGTTCAGATGGCTGCTGGTTTAGATGTATCAGAAGAGCTTTCTGGTGAATTTGAGTACCCTCCAAATTGGAAAAAGATCTACTTTCACATCTGCAAGGGTTACTATGGTGGGGAAACTGGGAAACTTTTAATTAAATACTGCCTACAATTCTAGTTTTGTTCTATGTTTCACAGTGTAAGAGGTTTAAATAGTGCAGTTACATAAAGTTTTTGGGTTTGGGCTAAAATTTTATCCTTTTTACTGGCCAAGGGACACATTTGAGAGAGAAACACGATTACTGTAAAAAAAAATAATTCCTGGTTCCTGCTTGCCTTTTCTGCTGTTAGTTCCAACAGACTCTTGTGTTTGTGGTCCAGCGCAGCTCTGGGCAGTGACATCTGAGCTTCCAAATGAAGTGGTGCAAGTGCTGCCTCAGTGCTTCATGTGCTTTCCTGGAACGCAAGGCTGATGCGCTTTTCAAATTTTTCTGTGATACAGAGAGACTTACAAGCATACCTGAGTATTACACAGTGATACCAAAATGCCCAGTGTGTGAATGTCTCACTAGCTATTCTTATCACAGCTTGCAGGTGGCTCGGAGGTGGCATGAGGCAGAAAGAACAGCCAGTGAGACAGGCTGTTGGCTGAGGTCTGTCCCAATGTCATGGGTTACAGGCTCCCCTGTACGCTTTGTGGAAAGAGGCACTTTGCTTGTAAAATCCTTAGAGAAAATAAAGAAGGTAACCTTTAATTTTAGAAGTCAGCTTTCTGACAATGTGCTTACAGGAAGTGACAGAACTAAAGGTCAATAAAGCTAACAGTACAGCAGGATGAGGGTACAGTAAGTGGTTTTTAACACTGATTTTTCCTTGTAGAACAAAAGGAGACATTTGGAAGAAATGCTGCTTCTCTACTGTTCTATATTTTCATAGTATCACTAGGAGTTATAATTATAACTGTCATAGTTGCGCTGATATGGCATTTTCAGAAGCACAAAGACAGGTCAGGTAAGATATCCCATTCAATGCTTTTAGAATACAGAAACCCTATTTAAATAGCCATTCATGTGTAGATGCGGTTCTCTACATTTCAAGGAATATCTGACAGTTCGGTTTCTGTTATGAGTGAGGTTAAGCTGAGCAGGCTGCAGCTTTATGCTGCTGTCAGTGCTGGTGACATGGCTCTGCAGGGACTGACTGTCTGAGGCTTTTCCCCATTGATGGGAGGACTTTCAGCTCTGCCTGCTGCCAAGCTCCTGTGCCGGGAGTGTCTGAGCTGGTCCTGTGTCTGTGAGGTGGACTTGTGACAAGGCCTTAGGAGGTCCCAGCAGCTGCCATTTTCCTTTTGTTGTCTGCTGAGAGATGGTTTTGTTATTTGGAGGTGGGACACTGCAGAGTAAGACAGGGCCTCATGTCTCTGCCTGGTGAGGCTCATCTGCATTCAGTCACTTTTGGGAGCACAGCATTGGTGAGTGCAGGAAGCGAGGGGGGACCCACGTTTACTCCTGAGTCAGTGACTCTAGCCTGAATGTGATGTGATCTCTCTGAGCCCAGACACCATGTTGCTGTTGGAGCTGTGTGGCTGAGCAGTTAACTGGGCTCAACCATGGCAGTGTTGTGCAATACATGTGAAGCTGTGCTGCTGCTCAAGAGCTCCCCATTAGCTCCAAGGCCTGTGTGAGATTTTAATACAAATTGAAGATCTGCTGGTTTGTAAGTTTTACGTAGCTCACACCCGAGAGGGGGCAAGATGGGAATGAGAATCACAGGCCCTTGCAGCAATGCAGAAGGTTAGGAGAGAGTGGGTCTGTGTGGCCTGGAGGATGGAAGATGATGATCTTCTCTGACAGGAAGCTGTTATTGCCTGGAAGCACTTTGCAGTTCAAATGCAAGTTTGGTCCTTGCACATAGCTAGTGTGCAGATAAGAAGTAGTTTCCCCCATATGATGGTAGGAAGGACTGGGTAGCGATTTGAAAGGCTTTACGCCAAACAGAGGAGAGGAAAGGTCAGAGACAAAAGAGAATTGGGGGGAGGGGACATTCTTGGTGGGGGTGTGTGCATGAAGAGACTGATAAATACAGGAAGATCAGTGGATAGAGTATTCTCCATGGTTCAGAGGTGATACACAAGTCAGAGCCATTATCTTTAGTTATGTGCTCCTGAGCCTTACTTTTCTCTAGTAAGGCATAAGCTATAGCTCAGGAATTGAGTGAAATGTTGGGTTTGAACTCCTCCACCTCTTCCTGCAAATGTTTCAAGTGTATTTGTCTGCTTTTTACTTGATATGGCCTAAGTCTGGATCACAGTACCAAGCAATCGACCTGCCAGCTTGGTCCTACCAGATGAGAGGGACAATCCTGAGGAATGTGAAGTAAGGGATGAAACCAGTCCTTGTTCCCGTGAGTATCCATCACTGTGTGGCTTCCTGTTGGTCACAGAGAGGGAACCAATAGTGTAGTTTGTCTGAAGTCTCACTAAGAGGCCTGATTGTCTTACTTAAACTGAGTATTGTAACCAAGGAGATCTTTTTCTAGCAGAGAAATACCTGAAATTAGAAAGATCCAAATTACTCCAAGTACTCAGAGCTGCTGACAGCATTAACTCCAGAGTAATCACACATGCACTGGACTAGGACTATCTAGATAATGAGTTTTCTGCAGAAAACTTGAGTCTTTCTTACCCTAGCCCAGCTGTCGTCTTCAGCTGTGAGCAGAAACTTACAGTTCCTGTTAGCTTCTCACTGCCTGGGGACGGCTAGAGCTTTCCCTCCTTCCAATTGCCCTGCACATCTGTTAGGCATCACACATTCTGGGCAGAGGGGGCGGTTCAAACTGCAGAGCAGACAGTATCTCTCCTGTATTAACTGCAGTGATCCTTCCATCCATCTGTCCTTCTACATGCCCTGTTGCCCATTGTGATCCTTACACAGTTCCTCCCACTTGATAGGAGGGGTTCCCACACTAGCTTGGAGCCAGGCTATGGCATAGTGTTTGGCACATGGAGCTCATCAGCCTGGAGACCCTGTCCCCAACAGACACCATGCTGTGATCTGCAGGGATCGAGGAGAGCAGATCCTGCTGTTACCCTTAAGGTGGGGGTGTGAGGAGTCTGGTGGCTTTTCTTGTGGACAGAAGTGATTCCTGCATTTAAGTGCTGAGCACTGCAATGTGAGAGGCATCATCATGTGTGCACTGAGTGGTTCAGGGAACAGATGTATCATCTTGGGCTCCTTTCCTGCTATGTTTTGTAGTTACAGGAAGCAATGGAGGGAGTGGGTAAAGTGAAGTGAAACTCAGATGTTCTACTTGAGAGGCATGGCAGAGACTTAGGTTTCAATTTACTTTTTCTGGGTTTTCACTAAATATACAAATATGATTTTAGAAATCTGGCGTCAGCTGTGAAACAGACATTTATGTTTTCTTTCTGCTTTAAACAAGATATTTCCTCATGGAGGGTATTGTTCGGACCATATCCCTATAACTGCTTAGGGAGCATTCTGTAGCTAGTCCCTGCTCTCATGCGAGTCCCCAGACTGGTTACTTTCCTGCCAGCACTGGAGCCATCAATCAGTGCCTGAGGAAAAACTTGTTGAACTACTGTTGGAAAACATTGCAGAGGGAGTTGCAATGATGTTCAGATGAAAATGCTCTAACTGTAGGCACTGGTCACAAACTGTCTATGCCAGCATGTTTGCCAAAGCCGTTTTCAGAGTCTGGACTCTGAACCTTGAGCTCATGTTTTTCTTTTCTATACTATGAGAACCATCATTCCTGTCCCAGAAGTAGCTTAAGAAGAGTGTCTAAAGGAAGGCAGTCAGAATTCACCCTGGGAACTGACGTCCAAACTCCCTCTTATTGTCCACATTCTGAGTTTGTTTTCAATTAAATGTTTTTTTTTTCTCCTTTCAGAAAATGACGAAAATCCTAGTGTGCAGGGACTAGGTAGCACAAACTCCACTGAGCAAAGCGAAGATTTGCTGAGAAGCAACCAAGAGGCTAACCCAGCAACAGCTGACAAGGCGACATGTTTTTCTGTCCCCAAATTTGAAGGTAATCAGAAGCAGAAACAAGTAAACAAAGCAAAATAAGTTGAACTGGAGTAAAATATCAAACAAGAAAGAGTTTTAACAGAATTTCCCATTGAATTGTGGAAGGGATTGGAAGCAAGGTTCAGGTTGGGGCAGGGGAAGTGCTACTGCCTGTGCAGGGCTGCTCTGCTCAGCACCTGGCCTATGTTTAGGGCCCTGTGTTTGGCCAGAGCCTCCTCCGTGCTGTGGTCAGGGACTGCACTGCTAGGTATAAAGCTCAGGCCCCTTTCTACATCTTGTCATGCAGAGCTGCAACCAGCCCTATCCAAAATGCTTGGGTGGCTCTGCCCAGTGCTACTGGCAGATGCCAGTGCTGTTGTGCCCCTTTCTGCAAGAGGCTGCTCAGGCTGTGCTTGTGGGTTCCACCATGTCCTTTGCACTTAGCACCACATCTTTACCTGAGGACTGTGGGGAAGGCCTGAGCTCGGAGCCATGAGCAGAGCCAGTTGCCTGCAGGGGCTGTGACCCTCTGCCCACAGGGCTGGTGGGGGCTGAGGGAGGTCCTGTGGGTGCAGGGTCTGTGGGCAGGCCAGGCTCAGCAGGTTGCCTGCAGTACCTGAGCCCTTCTGGAACTGCAGACATCTGCTCCTTCTTTGTGTAAGCAAAAGGCATGAAGAAACAGCTGATATAGAGGAGTTGCTGTGAGTGCTTGTGCCCATTGGTGCTGTTCTGCAGGTAAGTGCTCACCCAACAGTCTGTCATCTCCTCCATTTCCATAGACCTTTTGAATGCCTGGCCATGGGTAAACCAGCCCTGTGTGCAAGTGATGAGGGAGCATGCGCTGTGAGATACAGCTCAGGGTGCCCTAGTGCCTGAGCAGCCAGTCAGTGGCCTCTAGCTCACCACCTTTGTGGGTGACAGACTGACTTGGCCTCTCTTCCCCTGGTAGATGGGAAGTAGAGGGGTCTTTTTGCACATATTTGTTGACTGCTTTGTACATATTCTTTGGCTAACCTTTGCCAACTTCTGGCCATGTCTTTTTTTCCTGTCTCTGCATCATAATCTTGTCTAGCCAGTGACATCAAAGAGATCAGGCTGAGAGAGTCGGGGTGGTTCAGCGTGGAGAAGAGAAGGCTTGGGGGGGACCTTATAGCGACCTTCCAATACCTGAAAGGGGCCTATACGAAGGCAGGGGAACACCTGTTCTCAAGGGTTTGTAGTGACAGGATGAGGGGCAATGGTTTTAAGCTAGAAAAGGGTAGATTTAGTTCAGTCATTAGGAAAAAGTTCTTTAATATGAAGGTGTTGGAAAACTGGAACAGGTTGCCCGGAGAGGTGGTGGAGGCCCCATCCCTGGAGACGTTCATGGTCAGGCTTGATGGGGCTCTGAGCAACCTGACCTAGGTAGAGATGTCCCTGCTTATTGTAGAGGTTTGGACTAGATGACCTTTAGATGTCCCTTCCAAAGAATATATTCTATGATTTCTACTCAACTGACTCTTTTCCTTTTAGACACAGAAAGACCCAAGCTGCTAGAGCTCAAAGGTATGAAAGCTGTAAAGCCTCCTGCTTTAGTTTATGAAAGGTGTGTTGACCCAAATGTTGAGAACACCACCCATCCAGAATTTGAGTGCTGCAGCCCTGCAGGATTTGAGGACTGCCTTCCATCAGGTTTTTTCACCCCATTCCCCTAGTGTTTGATGGCTGTGTCCTGCAGAATTCAATTACTTCAGTCCTCATCCTCCAGGATTTGAGGACTTGAAGGATGACTCTGTTATTTTGTGTAATTCAGGCTATTTGCTTTCAGGATCCATAGCGTCCTGGAAATGCAGTGAAGAACACATGTCTTCTCAGTATGCTTTGATGAAGAGCACAAGGGAAGTTCTTGACGGCAAGTCTGGAGATTCAGGATTCAGTTCTTTCCAATAGATTTGCCAGGAAAGATGTCCACAGTATTGGACTTGAGGTTTGGATTCTTCCCTTCTCTCTCAGATGACTTTGAGCTAATCTTGCAATTCTGCTGTTCCTCCTGCAAATCTGATTCTTTGTTTGCTTTGGCTGGAAGCCTGAAGAGAAATCTCTCTGTGGGTCATTTTGTTTTTCAGAGCTAATGCCCTTCTCTTCCCTTTGTGAAAGGTATTCCAGGAGAAACCAAGAGGAATTCTGTGTAAAGCAGATGTGGTAATGAAACTTAAGAAGAATTCAGCCTCTGCTTCTCTTCGCTTCCACTAAGAGGTGTCACTGTGAAAAGAGAAGGGCCACAGGGATTTCTGGAGGCCAGATCAGGACTCTGGCCTTAGTCCCCATCTCCTCTCGGGTGTTCCATGCACCTGCCTGAATGGACAGGGGAACAGGGCCAACACCTTAACCCTTCATCTAACACATACAATGTTAATAAAACCACAGCTGAACTTGTTAGATTTAAGCATGACTTCACTTCTCTTGTTTGCTTAGAGGAATGTGCTGCTTAGGGGGACGTCAGTTCAAACCATACTAGGAGGTGGAAACTGCACTGAAGAACATGCATCAGCTTTTATTTAAGAACTGTTGTTTTAGAAGGAATAAAAAGAAAAGGGAAGACAACAGAAGATTACTAGCAAATGGGTGTAGCCATATATGTAATGGCCAGTGAACAGCCTTGGTGATTAGAGGTTGTATTTTCTGCGGTGCCTGTGTTAAATTTTATCTTGAATGCTACGTAGTAATTTTAAGATGGCTTTCTTAGTTATAAGGTGCTGCTTGTATGTTTCATGAAGTGTTTTCTTGTAGAATGTTGAATAAAAGGGTTTTTTATTATTCACAGAATTGCATAGAATCACAGAATGGTAGGGGTTGGAAGGGACCTCTAGAGATCATCTAGTCCAACCCCACTGCCAAAGCAGGTCCATCTAGGGAAGGTCACACAGGAACACATCCAGACAGCTCTTGAAAGTCCACAAAGAAGGAGACTCCACAACCTCCCTGGGCAGCCTGTTCCAGCGCTCTGTCACCCTCAAAGTAAAGAAGTTTCTCCTCATGTTGAGGTAGAACTTCCTGTGTTCCAGTTTGTGCCCATTTCCCCTCACCCTATCACTGGGCACTACTGAACAGAGACGGATTACTCCATCTTCCTGACACCCACCCTTCAGATATTTATAAACATTGATCAGATCCCCTCTCCGCCTTCTCAAGGCTAAACAGCCCAAGGGATCTCAGTCTTCCCTCATACAAGAGATTACTAAAAAGCTGTTCCTGAATGTCATTATGAACTGGGATGGTGTAATCTGTTGGATTTTTTTAAGTGTAACTTAATACATAGTCTTTCTGTAGATAAAACATATGGCTTTGTATTCTAATCCTGCTGTAGGCAAAGACATGTTGTTGGTGCCTCTTTACAGCAAATGGGTGATTAAGATTACAGTCCCACTTCCCAACTTCTCTTCTTCATGGGGAAAAACCCCCGACCCAGCCCCTTTCTCATCTTGTTCTCACAGGGTCATTCTTTGCTTTGCCATGGAGTCTACAATCTGTTCTCATCCTTCTGAACTTCTGGTTCTCAAAACTGGCCACAATATTCTTGTTGAATTTTCAACTACTCAGGGTAATAACTCCCTGTCTTCACAGCTCTTGCTCCTCCTACTGTGTTCGGAAAGGAAATGTCTTTTTTTTTTTTTTTAATTTTAAGGTCATCACCTGCTAGATTGTATTCAGGCTTATTGCAGAAAATATTCTCTCTGAGGGCAAAATTCAGGTTTACCTTCCAGTTTATGGTGTGAGCTTATGAGTCTTCATGATGTAAGTGCTCTTTAAATTCGTGTTGGGTAATTACAGGAGAAAAAATGAAAAAGCTGATTCTGCTGTTGATCTGCAAGAATTCAGTGAGTGTAGATTTAGGCTGACTGAGAAACACTCAGTTTGAGTGATTACAATAAATGACACTACTGGAGATACCCAATCTTGTAGTGTGGTGGAAAATGAAGATCTGAGTACAAAGTGTCTGAAAACAGAGGGAGAAAGCATTGATGGTTTGAGAATGGCTACTAAAAGTTGCAAATTGGAGGATGTCATGGAAAAACAGTTTCCAAAATGGGTTGTGAGCTTAGAATGTCTTCCTGCTTACAAGGGGAAAACAAAATAAATATAGAAAATTCCTTGGCTGCTTCTTCAGAATAGTTTCAATTTGCAAAGTGTTTCACTGTGGGACCTTTGCATGTCTGCTGCATTAACTAGGTGACCTTGCATTGGAAAGGAAAGCTGGCAGGTGTCTGTCATTCAGTGAGGAGGGTACAACAGGTGTAAGCACACCATATCTGTGAAGGAAAGGGTAAAGGACTCTAGATTTTAGCAGTCAAAATTCTTCAACTTTCCATGTGTGTCATTACTCTTTAAAATAGTGGTCTTAAATGTTTATCCTCAAGACCTTTTGTGTTCAGTGTTTGCAACTGACCTCTTGATGCTGTTAAGAGCACTTTGCAATTAATTCAGCAAGAAACGTAGTGGGCTTCCTCAGGCTTTCTGGACCATTCTTCTTACAGCCAAACACCAGCCCTGCATCAGGAGCTACTTGCATGACTTTGCAGCGAGGGACGGCAGACCTGCTTTGTGATGGTAGTATTCTGGAAGGTGTCTGGAGCTGCCCACATCCACCAAAGGGTCCATGTGCAGGGACACGGGGGCCTCGGGAGGGCAAGCGGGGTGGTGGTGAGTGCCAGGGCTGCTGGGGGAGCAGGAGACACAGAGGGGCCTCAAAGCTCTGCCTGCCTCTGTGCAGACTCCTGAGGCAAGGCAAAGCCACAATGACCTCCTGCAGGGCTCAGACCTCAGGGAGCCAGAGACCATCAGACAGGACGACATGTGTGTACAGTATTGTTTGCATATGGTATCCTATAGGTAAGTACCAATTTAATCTCCCTTTTGGTTATTCAAGATGCTGTAGGTGGTGACTGGAGTCAGTTGGTCTACATCTCTGCATGGCTGGCTGGGGCAAGTTGTCATGGGCTCTGGCTGGCCACATGGGACAAGTGGTATAGTTCTCTGGCTGGCCAGGGCAAGTGGTGTAGGCAACTTGTTTGCCAGTCAGGGAAAATAGGGCTCTGACAGACCAGCCAGGCTAAATGGTGCAGGGCTCTGGATGGCTGGGTGGGGCAAATGGTTTAGGGTTCTGGCTGGTAAGGTGGGACAAGTCGTGTAGGGTTCTGACTGGTCAGACAGGGCTAGTGGTGTAAGGCTCTGGCTGGCCGGTTGGCATAAGCGGAGTAGGGTGCTGGCTGGCCAGCTAGAGCAAGTGGTGTTGGACTCTAGATGGCCAGTCAGTTGTTATTACCAGACCCCAAGTCCTAGCAGTGGAAGGAGGCACAAAAGTAATCCTCTCAGTGGACTCTAAGGAGGCAATTATACATTTGAAAATTGGGATGAAACTTACCCATGCCTGATAGATACCAGCACAAATTATGCAACATGGGCTCAGGTTGCACCAGGGGAGGTTTAGATTGGATATTAGGAAAAATTTCTTTACTGAAAGAGTGGCCAAGCATTGGAAAAGGCTGCCAAGGGAAGTAGTGGAGTCACCATCCCTAGAGGTGTTAAAAAAATGTGTAGACGTTGCACTTTGGGACATGGTTTAGCGGTCATGGTAGCGTTGGGTTGATGGTTGGACTTGATCTTAGAGGTCTTTTCCAACCTTAATGATTCTATAGTGCTAACATTAACAACCCCCCATGAAGGATCAAGATTTAAGGGTAAAGTAAATGTTGTAGGAATAGAAGATAATAAGAGAAGATAAATCAACATTTGTACTCAGGACAGAGGAAATTATGATACAGATAGATCCATTAATCATTCTTTTCTGCTGTTGGGATCAGCACCAGCAAATTTGGTGGTGAGATACTTGCTATACAAATTATGGGCAGAGTTGCAGTGTACTCCACAAGGAATTCCATTGTGATTCCTGATGGATAATGTACCAAAAAATCATGACAGCTATAGCAACTGAAGAAGGGATAGAAATACCCCAGGAACTCAAAGATCTACCTCAGACTTAATGGGCCAAAGTTCTGCAGATATAGGGTTATTAAGGTCAGCTAATCCAGTACAGATAAAAATGAAGGGAGCCAAACCTACCTCCTTAAAACAATACTTGTTATCTCAGGAAGAAAGGCAATGTATAAGACCAATAATTGAAGATTTTCTTCCAAGAGGGATTTCACATCCTTGTAAGGCTCCCTATAATACTCCTAGTTTGCTGACTAAATAAACCTAAGGTAGGCTTAGGTGGAAAAATCAGTTTGTAGATTTGTCCGAGACAAGCGATAAATAACTATTCTGCATCCACTAGTTTCTGATCATTCAACAATTATAACCACGATACCAACTAACCCAAAATGTTTTACAGCAACTGATTTCTGCCTAGCTTGCTGCAGGATAACGATGCATCCAGAATCTCAGTATCTTTTTGCCTTCACTCAGGAGGGGAAACACTAAACATGAGCTAGGTTTCCTCAAGTGTTTTCAGGATCGTTGACTTTATTTTTGAAAATCCTAGTGACAGATTTACAGGACATAGAGTTAACCAAGAACCCTGCATTAGTACAGTATGTGGATGATGTGCTAATAGCAAATAAAAATAGGGAAAATTGTGAAGATACAAGTAAAGCTAGTTGCTTTGGCTGATAGAGGCCGTTTGAGTCTCCCCAACCAAGTTTTGATTCTGTAAAGAAAAGGCGGGGTATTTAGGATAATTTTTTGTCAAGAGAGGTCAGGAAGATAGCAGATGACTGCACAAAAACTATCCAAGATATACTTAGGCCTACAACTAAGAAACAGGAATAAAGCAACAGTTGCATACTCTGTGCCACCCTCAAATCATCAGGGCAAGTAAAAAGAATGAATCAAAGCCTTAAAGGTATATAAAAGAATTGTGCCGAGCCTAAAATGACCAGATGCTATACCTGTTGCTTTAATCTGCATAATGTAAAGGCTGAAAAAACTGAGATTGACCCAGCAGAAGTGTTATTTGGCAGGAATAGTAAAATTCTGAACTAGTCTTAGAATCATGGAATCATTTAGATTGGAAAAGACCTTTAAGATCATCAAGTCAAACTGTTAATCTAATGCTACTAAGTTCACCAATAAACTGTGTTACTAAGCACCACATCTACTCATCTTTTAAGTACCTTCAAGGACGGTGACTCCATACTTCCCTGGGCAGCCTGTTCCAGTGCTTGAAAAACCTTTTGGTGAAGAGGTTTTTTCCTAGTATCCAAACTAAACCTCCCCTGGTGCAACATGAGGCCATTTCTTATTGTCCTATCACTTGTTTTATGGGAGAAGAGACTGATCCCCACCTTGCTACAACCTCCTTTCAGGTAGTTGTAGAGAGCGATAAGGTCTCCCCTCGGCCTCCTGGCCACTTCTTCTAAGACTTTTTCTTTAGACCCTTCACCAGCTTCATTACCCTTCTCTGGACACAGTCCAGCACCCCAATGTCCTTCTTGTGTAAGGAGCCCAAATCTGAACCTAGTCTTTGAGGTGCAACCTCACCAGGGCTGAGTGAATAATCATTTCCCTAGTGCTGCTGGCCACACTATTGCTGATATAAGCCAGGATGCCATTAGCTTTCTTGGCCACCTTGGCACACAGCTGGCTCATATTCAGCCAACCATCATCCCCAGGTCCTTTTCCACTGGGCAGCTTTCTAGCCACTCTTCTCCAACCTGTAGCATTGCATGGGGTTGTTGTGACCCGGGTGCAAGACCCAGCACTTAACCTTGTTGAACCTCATCCCATTCGCCTTGGCCCATCTGTCCAGCCTGTCCAGATCCCTCTGTAGAGCCTCCCTGCCCTCAAGCAGAGCAACACACCCACCCATCTTGGTATTGTTTGCAGATTTACTGATGGTGCTCTCAATCCCCTCACCCAGATCATTGATAAAGATATTAAGGACAACAAGCCCCTATACTGAGCCCTGGGGAACACCACTTGTGACTGGCCACCAACTGGATTTAACTTCATTCACCACCACTCTCTGGGCCTGGCCATCCAGCCAATTTTTTATCCAGTGAAGTGTATGCCCATCCAAGCCTTAAGAAGCTGGTTTCTCCAGGAGAATGATTTGAGAAAGTGTTAAAGACTTTACTAAAATCCAGGTAGACAGTATCCATAGTGTTTCCCTCATCCACTAAGCCATTCATCTTGTCGTAGAAGATCATGTTAGTCAAGCAGGACTTGTCTTTCATAAACCCTTATGACTGGGCCTGGTTGCCTGGTTGTCTTGTATGTGCCACATGATGGCACTTAAGATGATCTGCTCTGTAACATTCCCTGGTACTGAGGTCAGACAGACAGGCCTGTAGTTCACCAGAGCCTCCTTTTGGCCATTCTTGTAGATGGGTGTCACATTTACTAACGTCCAGTCAACTGGGACCTCCCCAGTTAGCCAGGACTGCTGGTAAACGAAAGTGTCTTGTTGAGCATTTCTGCCAGCTCCCTCTGTACACTTGGGTGGATCCCATATGGCCCATAGGCAGGGCCACTGTGTCCAAGTGGTTCAGGAGGTCATTAATCATTTCCCCTTGGATTATGGGGGCTTCATTCTGCTTCCTGTCCCTGTCGTTCAGTTCAGGGAGCTGAGCACTCAAAACAACTGGACTTACTGTTAAAGACTGAGGCAAAGAAGGTGTTCAGTACCTCAGCCTTTTCCTCATCCTTGGTCACTGTATTTCCTCCTGCATCTAATAGAGGATGGAGATTGTCCTTAGCCCTTCTTTTGTTGCTGCTGTATTTATAGAAGCATTTTTTATTGACTTTTATGGCAGTAGCCAGATTAAGTTCTAGCTGGGCTTTGGCCCTTCTGATTTTTTCCCTGCATAACCTTATGACATCCTTGTAGTCCTCCTGAGTGGTCTGCCCCTTCTTCCAAAGGTCATAAACTCTCCTTTTGTTCCTGAGTTCCAACCAAAGGTCTCTGTTCAGCCAGACTGATCTTCTTCCCTGCCTGCTTGTCTTTCAGCACACCAGGATGGTCTGCTCCTGGGCCTTAAAGATTTCCTTCTCAAAGAATGTCCAGCATTCCTGGACTCCTTTGCCCTTCAAAACTGCCTCCAAAGGGACTCTGTCAACCAGCCTCCTAAACAGACTCAAGTTTGCCCTCCAGAAGTCCAAGGTGGCAGTTTTGTTGACCCCACTCCTTACTCCTATGGGAGTAGAAAAGTGTCATTTTGTGACTGCTATGCCTAAGACAGCCTCCAACCATCACATCACCCACAAGTCCTTCTCTGTTCACAAACAACAGGTCCAGCAGGGTGTCTTCCCTTGTTGGCTCACTTCGGTCATTCCAGTCTGTTGCCTTTTTTCATGACATCTACTGCTGGAGAGACCCACAGCTCCAAACCTCTGGTGAATACATCCAGGTTTCAATCTCCAAGGAGATAAAAAATGTTTATGAAAAAGGGCTCTAGAGGAAAGAACCAGGGTGAGTATCAGCTTGATCTGTACACCTCTCAGTGTTCAGGGAGTACTTTTACGTCAATGTGAGCACTGTCAGAAATTTGCTCTATGGCCCATGTGCCTCCAATGCAGTAACTGCTTACACTTGCAAGTGACCAGAAGTGCTTCTGCAGAGGATTGGAAAATGTAATGTAGAAATCCCTACAAATTCTTAAAATTTCAGGATGTAAAAGTCAGTCTCACACTGGCCTCCCTCAGGTTCAGAAGGCTTAAGTCTGACAGTACTTCAGTTTTATTTCCATGGAGCTGAATTGCTTTGTTGCAGCATGGTTTGAACCTGCGCAGGAACCGCTCCATCAGCCACGAGCTGGGCATTATGGTGTTCCACCTTCTGTCCATGCAGATCTGACCCAGTCATTCCTGCCACGAATGGGAAGGAATCAGTCTGGGAAGCCACATCTACTTCCACTATGTGTGGGAGAAACATGTATCAGTCTTCTGGCATTGCCAAACACACAGAAGAAATTCTTGCACTTTCTGAAAATATTACTTGTTTCACATTTTCAGGGTATGCAAGAATTTAATGTAGTTTGAAAAGGCCATATTTATTTGCTGTCTTGGCCTCAGCCATGGCTACCTTGGTAAAGAGTGTTGCGACCAAGGACTTTTCAACCTGCCTTTGAAGTTCTAGTTGACATGCTGAAGCCGTGTTTCCAGCGTTGATCCTATAAATCACTGCTTTTCAGCCTCTCACAATCTGTGGACCCATAAACTTTTTTTCAGTGGAGTTCTGGTCCCTTTACAATGAATTTCGGTCTGCTGATGAGATGGCTGATTTTCTGAATACCTTAGTCTGTGTTTGCTAAGCACTTATAACAAAGTTGGATGAGCTGGATTTTTTCTTTATTTGATCAAAGACTATGTCGATGCTTCTTAAAATAAAAGAAGCTTCTTAAAGCTCTTGGATGCTCTAATTTGCTGCAGGTATCAGTGGTGGCAGTTTGCTGTGTCTGGTAGCAAAGCCTCAGCAAAAGGCACAAAATGTTTTTTGCTGCTTTTTTAAGTCTTTTGACTGTCACATTAGGTTATCCATGGTGCTAGAGTGTGATGAGGTGGGGAATCCCTGTCATAACCACCTGCGATCTTGTGGTTGTAAAGCTGGTTTGGTGGCTTTTTTCCCCATTCTGTACTGTGTTTAAAGATTTTCTTAAATGAGCTTAGTATTAACCTTCTTGTAACCACAGCAGATGTAAGGGTAAGACATTAAGTGAATCCTGCAGGAAATTTTAACCTATGAAATCTCTTTGCCTTTGTAAAGACTGTTGATATGATGAGTTTGGAGGTGGCAGCATTAGTGAAATTTCCCAAGTACATCTTCCAAGTTGGGATTTTGCCAAGTCAATTTTTCCTCACCAAAATGAGGCAAGGCGAAGCAAGGAGAAACAGGAAAAGATGAACAAGATGGTCCAGTACTTGAGGAGTGGGTGGGTGGTTGCAGAAAAATCCTGGTTGGCAGGAGCTGAGAAACTCTGCCAGAGACAATTTTAGCTGTCTTTGTCTCAGTGTTGGCAGGCTACGCCGAGGACAGTGAGCTGGGGACACTGGTGGCAGAGTTACATGGTCTCTGAGCAAGACCCAGGTGAAACAGTTTGGGGACTGAAATTTCTGAGTCATTCACTAGAGATGAAAGGAAAAAAAAAACCACGATTGACCTGCACCAACCAGTGGTAGGTTGAATTTTAACTTGACTTCTTCTAGTGTTGTTCTGTCACAGAAACAGATTTTCCTCTGACTCTAGCAAAATTGGTCAAAGCCTGTAGACTTGTAGGCACTGTGCTTGCTGTCCTTGATACAGTCAACCAGTTAAGCTCTTTTCTTGTAGCAGCATGATTGAACCTATACCTGTTAATAGTTCTGTAATAATAAGGCGGTTTGGGTTTTTTTTTTCAAAGCAAATGCAAAGTATTTCACCCCACACACAGGCAGTGGTGCTAAATATAACTTTTGTCATTTGTAGCACTTATTCCATATATGGACTCTTCTTTTTCTCTTGTCATTGTGAGCCAGACTAAGAGAGCTACGTCAGAGAAACTTTATGTAATGGGTATGCTTGATCTTGACAGCTGGGATCCTTATGTTCTTGTTCTTACCTAGCAGTGAGATGGTAGGTGAGCATCTAGATGAGATGGCAGTATGTCATTGTAACCTCCTCCATGTCTCTGCTTTTTTGTGGACCTACCTGGCTCTCTCTCCCCATAATTGCTCACAGCAATGGAGTTGGGGGTGAGTTCATGACATTCACTCTGAGCTATCTAGTGGCTTGGATAGAGAGAGAAGCACCCATAGATATGACAAGAGGAAGAAGAGAAGGCCTAAGGGTGACAGCAACTTGTTAATGAACAAAAGCCTGAATAAGCTTCTGTAATCCTGGTTGGTCTTGTTCAGCATCTGAGAGAGAGGTGGGAGAGGGTAGGTTGTGTATGAATTATGGGATCTGTGACAAGCACATGTCTCAGGGCAGAGGACCAGGTTGGTGGAAGTTGGATGGATTGAGCTGAAAGGGCAATCCTGCAGATTGTCTCCGAGGCAAAGACAGGATGAATGAGAACAAAAGTCCAGTTTCCTTCTCTGCTCCTGATTTGCCTTATCCAGCATCCAGGTGAGAGCTGGTCACAAGAAATTCCCTGGGTGCAACCTCCTCTGGAAACTGTGGCAAATAGGTAATTTTAGGAGGTGTGGAGAAACATCAGCGACCTGTGTCTAGTTTGTCTCTTTTATGGAGGCTTGATACCTGAGACCTCTCTGCTCTGGTGCATGTGGTGGGGAAGAACCTCTCATCTGTCAGACATGCTGGCAGACAGCATGGTGTGCATCCATTGAGGTGAGTGGCGTGTGTGCTTAGGGTGCAGGTTAACTTTGAGAATGAGCTGCTGTCAGTAAAATTATGTCTGTCTACAGCTGCAACACAGTCTCTTGGTTTCTCTGGCCCTCCAGGACCATGTAAACCAGCTGCAGCTGGCTGGATGTCACGGATCAGGCTGACGGGTTCTCTCTGTTGTGTTGGGTCCCAAGCAGCAGTGCTGTATCACAAATGTGTGGAGGATGAGTGCTGCAGGACAGCATGAGACAAGGGATGGTGGAGCAAGTCTCATGCAGAGCATACAGTATTTGGCACACCTATACTTTGGGGCTGACTGGGAAATCCTGTGTATGTTCATGTTCCTGGTTGTCTGCAGCTGAGAGCCTGGGAGTCTGCAGGTTTATTACTGTTGTACAGATCTCTGTGGGGCTGTGGAGTCCCTGACACAAGAAGGCCTTCATCTATGACCAGAGGTGCTGGTCACATATCTTGCTGTGCCAGTACAGCCTATTTTGTCCAAAAGTCACTTGCTCTGAACATGATCTACAGGAGTACCCTGGTTATGTGTGTCCAATTCCTAAATAAGTTGTAAAGTAGCTGTGATTTCACAGCTGTTAGAGAAAGTGTGTGACAGTCTCCCTATCACAAATAAGCATACACTTGTGTTTATCTTTGCTATTATTTGCTTCCTATTGCTATTTCTTTGATCAAGAAAGAGTTCAGAGTTCAAGCATAGCTCTCCGGCCAGTTTCATTTAAAAAAGAAAGAATTAATGTTCTTATTAATATAAATCTTCATCAGTCTCTGCATCTTTATCTGTCTCTGGGGTCTTGGTGCCCCCACACAGAAGCATCTCTCAGGCTTGCCCCCCATTCCTGCATTGTGGCTGCACCATTAAACTCTCCTGAGACCCACTTAAAGCATGTTTGAAAACAAAAGTCTCATGCATGAGTAGCTGTAGATGTGGATTGGAGAGGTAAGCTCACTTCGTTGCAAGACTCTCCCTCCTCTCAGTGCTGCACAGGGATGGAGGGATGGATGGAGGGATGGAGTAGATCACCTGCAGCCAGCAGTGTTTCCTGGCCTGGAGCTGGAGCTGGGGCAGGGAGCCCTCAGCAGCCTGCAGAGCCGGCTCTGTGCATCACTGGAGCTGTGGTTTCTGTTTCCACGCGTTGGGTTTCTGGCATTTACTTCTGCCATATCACTCTGTGTGAAGCTAGGCTTGTGTGTTTCCTCAGTTAATGCTGACATGCATTAACAACAGTAAAAATAGGTGCGCTGCTTATGCTTACCGGCCCATTGCAAGGAAGATGTGTAGAGTTAGTATGTACACGTTTCTTTGTAATACTTCACAGCTTATTTCCTGCTTTACTCGCTAGCTCAGGTTTTCCAGTCTCCCGTGCTCCACCAATGCCTCCTGTCATGTAAGGAATGAGTCTCCATTCTCCTTTCATGACTGTGTTTGTGGCTGGAGAAAATGGCCCTTTGGGCTTGTACCTCACCGAGTAAAAAAGATTTTTGTTCACCTTCCAGCTACAAGCTCTTGTCTTTTTTTTTTTTTTTTTCTTCTTCCACTTGTGGTTTCTATTAAGCCTCACAAGGTGTTTTTTGTCTGCAATAATAACGCAAAAGTTTATGTGTCTTTTTATAAAAAGGGGAAGCAAATTCTCTGGCTAGCCAAGGGTGTTGTGAGCATTCACTAGCCAGTGTTAGAAATTACTGTTTAACCTCATCTAAAATATTCATTATATATGAAATTTGAGAGGGTTGCTCTTAAAAGGAGGCTGCTGACTGATGACAGCACAGATTGTGCATGTGCTGTCATCTTGATCCTGGCTGTGATTTCCTTTTTTTTATTAGCTAGTGAGGATGAGAGGGACAGAAGGAGCCTAATGGGACTTGGTATATTGCATGATGTATGGGGCACTTGCAGTCAGAAATATTGAACTCATAAATGTACTCATTTGCCCTGGAGTCACTGAGAGGGAGACTAAATACAGGACACCGCAATGTCACAGTCATGCAGAGTCACTTCTGTAACAACAGGGCTACAGTAGAAAGGCCGTATTTTGCTTTGATTTTACTGCAAATCTGTAAATGAGCTCTGTGAGGCTGCTATCGTTGGCTGGAGGAGAAGGTGAACTCTTGCTGGCTTTGGCCGTATGCAGATCTCTTTTGCATTTTGCTGTTTTTCTGAGATTCTGAACATTTTGGGGTGCTATTTTGAAGCAACCCTGCACATGCTGTTTGTTCTGTCTTGTGTCTCCACCACAGCACTGCAAACTCTAAGCTCTACCAGCTTGCCCTTCAAGCATGAAGGTGAAATGAAGTTAAATGTGCACATCCGAGGCAGATAGTTAGCCCCAGTCTTGCAGTGGTATTTGAAAGAGAGTTTCTTCATGTCATTTCAGCAGCACAGAAGGAAATGAAAGTGTTTTTTACTGTAAATACTTTTCTCTTTCCCCCTTCCTCTGCACTGCTGTGAGTGTTTGAAGACTCACTTCACTGCTTTTCTCACAGAAGGCTATTTCTGTCATGTCTTAGATCAATTTAGGCCTGTCCTATGCACGTATGATGAAGACAGGATGGTAGCTATGGCAGTCTTGAACAAACTTGTAAATTTTGGACACTAGGAGCAGGAGGTGAAATGTAATTGTCATTGCTAAGAAGTCCAAGAGGCCAAACCACTGGCTGAGATATAGAATTATCAAGCAGAGCCAAAGGCATATATACACATGTAATTCCACTGTGTAGAGCTTCCTTAATGGGCTGGGTCTATGTCTGTGTCCAGACAAACAGCAGGAAAGCATCCTGAGCTGCTGCCACAGTTATTCCCCAGCACATCTGCTAAGTGCATCTAAAAAAAATCCCGATGTTGGCTCTAATGCTATGGCAGTTTACTTCCTCCAGTAAGCGAGATGGTTTCTGCTGCATTGCTTGGGTAATCTACCTCGGCACTCAGTGCAAAGTGCCGGTGTGCTTTAAGACATCTTAACAAGTGCAAACACAGTATCTTGCCCTGGGTAGACCTGTAGATGAGCAGTCCTTCAAGAATGGCTTTTCAGACTCGTCTGTGGGATCTGCACTCCGATCAGAGCTGAGGTGGCTTTCAGGCTCCATTCAGCCCAGTTTTACAATGCAACTTAACTTTCCATAACCTTTATCCTTTGCCTGGGGCAGCTGTACAGAGTCCTTTCCTGCATGGCAGGTACCACTCAGTCACTGGAAGAGCCCAGCAAAGTTCAGGCTGGCAACACAGCCTTTTTGTGCAGAGGGAGAGCCTTCTCCCACACCTCCTGCTGGTGAGACTCTCCAGGAGTGATTATTGTTGGTATTTTGGAAAATCAGCTGGTCTGCATGTGCAGTGCTTTATCTGACTGGAGTGATGATTTCTCTTTCTTGAGTGGGGATACTGTACTTTGCTAAACTGGAAAAGGATGAAATAAATAGGTGGTTTGCCTTTGCTTGGTCTCAGCATTAGCATCTTACTAACCAGGGCGAGCTGACCAGGAGGTATTTTTGTCTCTTCTCACCTCTCAGCCTTATTCTCACACTTGCAGCTACCTCCAAGGTTCAGGACTTTGCAGAGCACATTGTGGCTCGTGTTGGTTCAGCCCGAGTTCAGTCACCCAAAACCTTGCAGGTCTATTTTGATACATTATTCAATCTGTCCACTATGGAGTTTCTTTTCTTTTTTTTTCACTCTTGCTTCTGACATCATTTCCTGAATGCTATATTCACTGGGCTCTGTAGCCAGACTGTCTTCTCAGCATATGATGCAAGGAGCTCTTTAGAATGGATTTCAGCTCTCCTCTTACTCTGCAGTGCTTGCTGGTGATAATAACTGTTACTCATGGTAAGTGGGATTTTTTTTTATGAAGTTGGTACAGATTTGCCTAGATGAGCAGACACCTTAATTTGGCTCCAAGATCTTCTAAGGACTCTACCAGGTTTGGGGAGACATCAAATAGTGTAACTGCTAATGCATGAAAGGGGCAGTCAGACCAAAGTAAGATAGATTATTTTTTTAGTAAATGAGGGATAGCTAACAATATAGTACTTTCTCAGCGTACTGTGTCTGTAAAAGCATTTCAGCGGAGAACGTAAGGTCCTTGTACATAGAACGCTGACTGGAGGGGCTGGAGAGCAATGTGGTTCTGCTCCTAATGCTCAGCGTGACCTTGGGTTATTCCCGAGCTGCTGTCACCCTGCCATTTACCGAGCTCTGATTTGTGTACAACAACTTAATAATGTGTAAGGATACTGTGAGACCTGTTCAAGTTGCAACCTTACTCGTTGGGTGAAAGCAGCTGTGCAGACAGCAGTTGTTTTTGCTACCCTCTGTACAAGATCCATGGCATTGAAGTCCTAAAGATCCTTCTTTGCACAGTCTCTCAGCTCGGTGTGTGTGGGGGTGGTAAATGGTCATGCCATTGAGGAGAGAGAGAGCAGCTGCTCAGCCTTTTGTTGCTCTGTGCACATGGTGGGCACACCACTCCCACGTTATCGGGGGGAACAGTGGCCTTTATAGAAGGCTTCCCACTCCTCTGATTTTCAGTTATTGGTGACCCCAGCCTGTCACTAAGGGTGGGTCTATCCCTCATACGTCTCACCTGGGCATTTGCCTTTCTGGGAGGCAGCTGAGAGAGGGGATGGATGGACACAGCAAGCTCACTGCCCATGCTCTGTGCCTTTCCTTTCAGGCTCTGTCACCGAGACCAGTGTGCTCAGCGGCGGCTTAGCAGTGTTTTCTGTGGGAATTCAAAGCCTGCAGGATCTCTCCAGAATGAGCAAGAGGGACACAACATGCTTGACAGCTGTCTTAAATGATACTTTGTTGGCTGAGTGTGGCAATTCTACTGACAGGTGCCTGAAATTGCAGAATGGCTCCCTAGTGCTGAGGAGTGTGGAGAAAGAGGATGAAGGAAAATATGAGTTTGTTGTTCACAACACCACCAGATCTTTTATGCTGGAAGTAATTGGTAAGTGGCCTTCTTAGCAACAAATAGCTTTTGAACTTGTGAGCCTGACTGGAATCTGGTGCTTTGAAATTCTTCCTAAGAGACTGCTTGAGCTCGCAGGAGCTATAGGTGCCCCTGGAACAGCCTTGTAAACTTCTGCTACCTCAGGGAGCAGTAATGGTGAGTGTAAACTAAGGGATGCTTTTTGCATCCACGTTGTCAGCCTCTCCTGTCTGTTGAGCCTTCCTTGAAGTAGTCAGTCAGTTGAGCTACGTGCTATTTTTCCCCTGATGTAAGAGATGGCAGCATGAAGTGTTTGTACAGTTCAGCCTACAGTATGTAGACATGTAGCTGGAGATTTCGGTCCATTTCCAAAGTACTCTTCCTGATGGCTCTCACGAAAGCTTTCACTGGCCGATGGCATTTTGCTGCCTGTGGACACCCTTCCTTAAGGAGTTAACGCTACCTGACTTGGCTCTGGAAACTGAACTGGACTTCTGTGCAGGTCTGGGTTGAGGTGTGCTGGGTTTTTCCCCTGCTTCATGCAGCTGAGGAAAGGTACTAAAGGAATCTGGGTGTGACTTTCTGTTTCTTAGCTGCCCCTGAGCAGCCTGGAGGTCAGCGTCTTCTGGGTCTGTTCAGAGACCAGCAATAGGTACCTTACTGTGCCAGTCTCCTTGCTGTCCTCCCCGTGGCTTCATAATTGCCGCTCCCCTTTGTGTGGCTGCTCACCCACCTGCAAGGTGAGAAGACAGAAACAGTTGCTTCTGTACAGGATCCAGCTCATTGCTTGGGTTAATATGGTGAAGACTTAAATGGGTTTCCCCACATGCTGAATAGTGCTCCAGAGAGCCAATGACTATTGCTCTGGTCCTCATCTCCACCATTCCTTTCGCTGGGCTTTCACTGACACAAGCTTCTAAGAGAAACTGAAGCATATGAAGTTGTAATGGAAATATCTGGGCAAACTGGTCTCAGTGAAGACAAACGAACCTGTACACCTTTCAGGTGCAAACAGGCAGAACTGCCATGGAGAGTAGGTCAAAGATGTGACTCCTTGGCATGAAGATCAGGGACATAGACTGGAAATAGGCAAAGACTGCAGAAGTGTCCTGGGTTTAACTTCCGTTTCAGTGGATTTGCTTTGGTAACCTTAGTCTCCTCCTTGTGTTCTGTTGCCACACCTAAGTCAGGGAATCAATTTCACACCAGAGGTATTCCTGGAGGCAGTGAATTTTAGCTGAAGATGGTGTCCTAGCTGAAGAAAGTGATTTCTGAGTTTATTAACAGGGATATTTGCATAGACATTCTCAATGTTACTCTTACTGTCATAAAACCCTACCACTTGTCTGTCTGGTCTGTGTTTGCAAAGTGGCAAATGTAAGAAATAGATTGGAATAGACTGAAAGGGAGAAATTCAGGAAAATGTAGTAAGATCAATGAATCATTACTTCATTTTAAATTGTCCTAGGTCATCCTATCTAACTGCAGGTCTCTGGTGTTGGTACCTATGTTGGGCATGATTTGTACTGTGTACTAGTTCCTCTCTAAAATGGATGAAGAGACAGTGACAGCAAAACTACAAAACTCTGGTGGAGCAGAGGGCTGAATCTCCTCCGAAGCTATAGTTACCTGCCCATTATGAGGAAGCCTCTGGATGGCAGATGCTTTGGGTGTTTCCACCATCCTCTCAGATCAGGGGCTTTCATTTTTCACTTTTTCAATTTCAATTTCAAAATGAAGAGATGCCAGGTTTTATTGGCATCTCATAATAGGGACCAAGGAGTTACTAGCAGGGCTGGGTGGGCACTGCTAAGCATTTCAGGGCTAGGGGCAGCCACTGAAGAGTCCAGTTGCTTATTTCTGCGCTCCACGTCTACCAGTAAATGCGGTGGTGGTAAGATGGCCAGTAAGGGAAGCTCCTGCCCAGGTTATGCTCACTGCTGAATCCGCTACTCACCTCTCTTTTTCCTCCCTGTTCCTGTGCTGTGTGTGACCAGAGCCTTCCATTGGTATCCAGTGTTTCCCTAATGGCACTGGAGAGTTGTACTGTGATGTGATCAGCAATGAGAGCACCACCTTTAAGTGGCTGCTGAACAGCAAGGCGCTGGCAGCCCCCGAGTCTTGTGTTAAGGACGGCGGGAAGAAGGTTCGCCTGGACAAAACTGTGCCTGGGGAATTTGTATGTGAGGTTCACCATGGGAACGGTGTCACGAGGACCAGGCCTGTTGTGCTGTCTTGCAAGTATGGTGAGTAATGTCATCTCCAGAAAATCTCCCTTTTGGTCTCTTGCAGCAGAAAACTAAGGAGTTGTTGCTGTCTGCATAATATTGAACACTTCTGTCCTCTGGCAGCTGCCTTCCAGACTTACCACATCCTCCCTTTAGAAAGTGTCCCTTTGACTTCCTTCTCCCTCCTGTGTCTCAGACTGACACAGCCTACTACCACAGAAGGGATGAAAGTTTGTTCAGGTGGTCCTTTCACCCAACTCTGCAGCAAGGATGGATCTCTGTCAGTCTGTTTTCCTACCTCCCGGCAATGGAGACCTTGCATCCTCCTGTGCACTGATCTTCTATGCTGATTTAGAAACACGAGCTGCTTCCTACTCTGACATTCATCCATTACCCAGACAGCCTTCCAGTTTCTGCGACATCCCTGCAAAAACACCTCAGTTAGTTCAGCTCTATTGCTGCTAGACCCAGCTGAGGTGTTTTGCCTTATCTCTTTTCGTCTTATCTAGGCCAGCTGCACAAAGACTTACCAGTCTATTCAGATGTCTCTCAGCCCCACACCATCAGAGGTAGGGTAAAGACACAAGTAATTTACTTACAAAAGGAAGGGTTTTTTCCCTCCACATCCCTGCTTGGATATGTGGTTCTGTGAGAAGGCTGTGACTTTATCCATTTGCAAGCTATCCATAAATGCCGAGTACCCTGCTTGAATAAGGCCATCGTTTAATGAGGCAGAAAATCTGGATCCTAGAACTGATCAAAACTGCAAGGACCTCATGATCCAAAGCACTGGTCTGTAATGTAAGCTCACATTTATTAAAAATGAAAAAGAAAATAAAAGTAAGTGAATTTTGTTAGGTAACTTTGACTGTGATATCTCTTTCATCTCCAGCAGTAAAGTTTTTTCTCCTCTCTGGCAGCAAAAGACGGTCATCAAAACTACATCAGGGTGGCACAGTTTATTTGTAAGGGTTTTGACTGATTTAGTTGTAATTAATTTCATCAACTTTGTTACTAGAGAAATTGTACTGTGCAATAGCACCTAGCATTTTAGAAATTGTCTGAGGCTCCAGCTCCACAGCAGATACTCTCTTTTCTTCTATGGTTGGCATATGGTTGATGTGAAAGCAAAATTACTGACATCAACCCTGTGTTGTGTGTGCTGGCATTCCACAGAAATGCTACAGGCTATTTGTGCCTGATCACATTGGCACCGCTGGCCAATCTGTACAAGTTTGGGATATGTGATTGTGGAGCAGTGATTTTAATTTTCTCCAGTTAAATTGGTCAGAGGTTGTTCAGCATACTCAGACCCAAGTTGGCTGAGGCACTGGGGAGTGCGGATGTGAACATCCGTGAGCTGTTCAATCAAGTCCTGTGATAAATCACGCGAGTGCTGACATTGTTTATTCTGGGTGGCTGCCCTGGGTCCCCTGGGTATGATATCGGTTCCCCATTTCCTCTTGAAAAGCCCACGTGGGAATTTAGTTATAGCTCTGTTGGGATGGACACGTGTGTGAACACGTATTTGGAAGGGGCTGAGAGCAAGAAAGTAGCAGCAGTTCTACTTTTTAGTGACCAGCAGTTCTACTTTTTAGCCACCAAATGCAACCACATTTGTAAGAAGTGAACTAAAGCAATGCTGAATACTAGTAAAATGAATTGGAGAGAAGTGAGTTCAGTTAAATAATAATTCATTTTTTTGGTGGGTTAGTGTTTGCTCCAGGCAAAGGGCTGAGTATATTTTTTTCCACAGTAAGTATCAGACATATGTAAAAGCACCTATTTGGGCAATGTCTTGGCTGATTCAATTAACTTGTTAATAATTATTAGCATAGAACCATTTGGCAGAAATACTGTGGACTTCCTGGGCACCAAAGGGCTCTGATCACACAGGATCTAAAGCAGAGGATTCAGAAATTAACAAGTCCATATATATATAAAAGGCTCTTATTGAGTCATTACTTGTTTATTACTGATTTTTAACACAATATTTTACCTTAAAAAGACTTTTTTAACAAATGGCAAATTTTTAGGAAAAAATATTCAAGAAAAATATTTCCAACATATATTTATGCCTTTGACAATATTCTCTAAGCTGTCATAAAAAAAAATATTAGGGAAATGATTTCTCATTCGCTGAAAGTTTGATTTTGAGTATAGACTTTTTTTAACTTGCTACGTGTTTCTGAAGAGACTGGAACAAGCATCCTGCAAATACTTTGAGTACGTACGATTTCACACACAGGAGCACCCGTGTACAGTTGTTTTTACTGTTCTGGTGATTATGTGGACTAAGACAGCATGTAGTATGCCCTGGAATGTTTGAAACACTTCCCAGCCTCTGGGGATATGCAGCAATTTGTGCATTTGAGGGTCTCGAAAACAAGCTCCAAATGAGCCTTGGTTTCCCCAGTGCAGCGCTGTGCAGGCGTGTGCACAGATGAAAAGAAGCAAAATGTTTCACAAAGGGACGGCTTGGGTTTATCTAAGGAGTTTTAAGGAAATTGCATTATAGTGATAGTTGAAGGGTATGGTTTTTTCATATTGGGAAGAAGAGTTTTCCTGCTGGCTGTCCCAGGTTGGAGCAAATTGTCCTAGTGAAGGAGCAAGTCTGGGCGAATGCTCTTCTGCAAGTCTGTGATGCCCTCTACCAGCTTCTCTGCTCAGCAACAAGCCTGACTGTCAAAGCAACCCTGAGCAAGGGACCCTGAACCGGGTGATAGTTACCACTGACTTGCGTGTGGCCCTACAGCTATCTGTAGCCTTCGCCTCCTGCTAGGCATTTTGCGTGATCTCAGTTGGGAAGGGGACTAAAGAGAAATCCTTCCCCAAGTAGCAGTGAAGCCAGTTTCCTACAGCTCTGACCCCAGTGCTTGGAGTCTCTGGTGCCTGAGTAGGGGCAGACTCTGATCAGACTTGCTCTGAGGCTGGCACAGTCATTATATGGCTGTCCTAAGTGGATTCTCCTGCTCATATTAACAAGCTCTGAGGATAGACTTTGCAGCTTTTCTTTCATCAGGAGATGCTAGCTTAGGTCTTCCTCCTCTTTTCAGCTACCTGTTTTCACAAGACTTGTTGAAATGTAGTATCTTTCAAACCACCACCTTCCCTGTTAAATTTATTAAAACTTACTAATTATCTTAGATGTTATTGTTAGAGCAGGCAGAAAAAAATGCACACAGCATAGTCACACAAACTGTCTTCTTCATAAAAAATTCCATACTCTAATTAAACAATGTGACATAAATTATGATGTGCTACAATTCATAGTATCAGCTCCAAGATCCAAACCCAACCAAAGCAATAATAATGCCCCATGCTCTAATCTGTCTGCATGGTTTCCTTTGTTTGGAGAAACAAGCTTTTCCACCCTGGTAACTAACACCACACTGTCCTTCTTGCAGGAGACCTGTTGCAGCATCCGTGGTTCATTTACATCCTGGCAGGATGTGCAGGGGGTGCGGTTATCCTGGTGGTGTTGGTGTCCTCAGTCATATGTTGCTGCATGAAGAGGAAACACAAGTTCATCCCGGTGCCTTCAGGTGAGTGGAAAATGCTGTTTCTCCCTGGGATGAGTCTCACTGAGGACTGTTTGTACAAGCTGGGGATGAAATGGCCTCAGCTTGGTGGCTGCTGGTCCTCTAGCCAGTCCTCTTCTGACCCAGTGGAGCAGAAAGCTGCTTGCTGACAGGCACCTGTTACAACCAGCAAAGTCTTGAGTTAACCTTGCTTTTCCTTTTTTCACCTCATGCTTGACATCATGTGCTCCTGGGCAGAAAGAAACACAGCAAAACCTTTTCTATGGGCAAGAAAATTGAACCTCATTCAGGTCTGATTCTGAAAGGACCTGAGGGCTTCTGATGGCAGTCCTTTGTCATCACCAGTCCTTGAGTGCAATCTACCCATGCCCAGTGAGGCTGCCTCAAGCTGTGATCCTGCCAGCATGGTCAAGCTGATCTCTGACAGGTTGGCAGTGGCCCTCTGTACTTGGCACCTGTCTGCTCCAGGAATAGAGCCAGTGCCGCACAAGGAGGAGATGCATGTGTTGGTGGTTGGGCCTTGCAATGAGTGTGCCAAGGCTGCTGGGATGTGGGAGATCTCTTTCCTTCAAGTCTCTGGTTTTGGTTTTACAGAGGAGGAGAAGGATGATGGACTAACAATGTCCGTAATCTCCAGTGAAGGTGTGAAGAGCCCCCCCAATGGAGACCATGTCGAGGCTCAAGCTGCCCAAGTTGACTGCCCTTCAAAGCCTGGTGAGTCCAGTGACTTATTTTAAGTTGGACAGATAGCCTGTTCAGGAGGGTGAAGGACGAAATGGGTGTGTGTGGCTGACTGGGGAGGAGCTAACTGGAGAGAGGGGCCTGGGACTCACTAGACCAGGGAAGGTGTTGCATCTTGTCCAGATGACAGAAGTTGCAGCAGGTCACTTATCAGTACCTTACTTTTGCACAGGAGTAGCTCTTGCCCTCACCTAGCCGTGAGATGTAGCAGCAGCCATCTCGCAAGCATCCCACAGAGGGTACTGCCAGCAGACTGCAGAGTGTCTGTTCCAGTATCTCCTGTGCTAAAATACACATCTCTCAAAAACAGCAACCTCTCCAAAGTTAGCACTTTTCCTGCAATTTTATCATACCCCCACCTCTTCTTATCAGTAACCTTTTATAAGAATCAGCATGGTTTTGTAAGCAGACGTCTTCAGGACAGCATCCACCAATACACTGAACTGCAAACACAGCTAAATCCCATCACTCAGAGGCTTGTGTATTTCCTTAAATTGGTGCTAAACTGGGAATGCAGTCACACTTTAAATCCTTCAGAGAAATCAAGAATAAAACTCCACAGCTTTAGCACAGTATGTTCAAGAGACTGCAGAGATAAAACCCTTCCAGAATCTCCTGTTTTGCGTGTGCTTGATATTAATTCTCCACTTTTTGCATTATGTTTCCATCAGTTTTGGTTCACAAACATGAAGATTGGCAACACCTTCCCTAGTAATGCAGCATCATCAGTTGAAGTAGGTCTAGCAGTAACACCAGGGACTGTAGCAACATTACATAGGTCATTGTCTGGTCTCAGCACTGCTGTCTCCTCTTCTGATATCCTTCACTGTACCACACACAGCCTCTCAGCAGCTCAGTTGTGCTCTGTGTCTAATCTTGGATGCTGCTTTACCCTGCTTTCAAAATATTAAATGCTACTGATGAACATAGAACAAGAAAGAAAGAAAAATAACTAAGTCATTCAGGTCATTGTTTAATATTAATATGCTTAAAGTGTAGAACTTTTTTCTTTAATAAAAAATTTCCATGTTGTCGGTTTGACTAACAAAGTATCACATATTTAAATTTTCTACAAATAAGTAAACAGCAGAGATGCATGTGGAAAGGGATTAGGTGAGAACATATTAAATGTGTGCTGTTAGACAGCTTTAATTACTCAGATGTGACTGAACAGATTTGGCTGTGGTGTTTTGGTATATTTGGAGCAGTTGAGCCCAGAGAGCAAATCCACGATGAACTGATCAATAAATGAGTAGATACAAATAAAATGGCAATTTGGCTTGCAGACACCTGGGGAGAGGGCCCTGGGTTAGGTGGCCTGTGGCACCAGGGACTGGGGGAACTATTTCCATCAGGGTGAGCATAGCATGGGCACTTATAAACTATTTCTCCCTTATTTTCCAGACACTACCCAGGCTGGTGAAGGCATTGAGCCGCAGCCCTCTGTGGAAGAAAATTTACCAGTAGAGATAGAGCCTGAGGAAATGCCAGACCCAGAGGTCATAGTTGATGTGGAAAGCCAAGAAAACATCTCGGACTGTTTCCCAGATCCAACTGATGACTGATCTGGCATGCTTGCTGTCCACCATGTCTTGAAGCCTATGACACCTGACCTTTGGATCTCATAGTCTCACTGTGTGTAAGAATTGGTCCGGAAAATTTTAGCAGGGAAAAGACATGAGGTGTCAGACCTGCTAACTTAATTAAAAAAAAAAACAAAACAAAACGCAAAAAACCCAAAGAAAAATCAAATATAAGAAAAAGTAAAGCGTGGCTTCAAGGCCACACTGCCACGGGCTGACAGGTTCACAAACAAACTGGTCAGCTCTTTGATGCTTTGCCTGTTAATAGACCTGCAGTTAACCTGTGGAGCCCTGGAGGACAGCCTGAAATAAGACAAGTGGATCCTCCTTCTCCCTGCCCACCCCACGCCCTGCCACATCTTTTCCAGCCAGTGGTTCCTGCAAAGGGCAGGTATGACAGGTGGATTGAGGTGACCTGCCAGTCCAGACAGAAACAAGGATCTGTCAGAAATTTCCTGAGAAGGCCTCTTCTTAGGAGATTTCAAGGCATAGGCCCAGCAAAAAAAGCTCAATGGAGGTTTCAGCTAGGTATCTTCTGTGCTGGGTATTTATCTGAATTGCTCCTCTGAGCTCCAGACCCTTTGTGATTTGGCCCTCACCACTTGCTCTGTGGGGCAAGGAGTGGTGGTAGGGGCTGCTGCATGCAGACCCCAGGAAGTGACGCTGGCTTGCTCCCCTTTCGATGCCCTGTAATGGTAGGGGGCTACCGGTTACCTTTTGCCAGAACCTAACCGCTCAGGTTAGCAGTGAGTTAAAACAGTTCTGTCACTGGCTTGCTTGCTTGCAACAGAAGGGTGCCTGGGGCTTGGGTGTGTAAATTTGGCAGAAACATTGATTATAATGCTGAGATTGTTCATCAGTGCAAGCATTACTGCCTTCAGTGGTTTAGCTACTGCAAGTTGATTAAGCTGGCCATCTGCCTGTGCGTGTAGGCTTTTTCAGTGCTGTGTTATTTGCACAGACAGTAGCAATTTATAGAATCTCTTAGGCAAGTCTTGCTACATATGTCCTGTTCTGCTCAGGGGTAGTTTGCGGGTGGAGCAGCTGGGGTAGACCTGCAGGGAAGAAGGATGAGGTGAGGCGAGGGCAAGGACTCAGTCCCAGGCAGCAGGTAGCAGAGTCCCTGGCAAAGCTGCCAGGAGCTGCAGGGCTGTCAGGCCACAGGGAGTGCTGCAGGATGCACTGCCAGAGCAAGGTGTGTGCTGTATACGTGCATTTTGGTGTTGGGAATGAGGCGTGTTGGTGTTGAACTAGCCCAAGGGGCCAGAAAGGCATGGTAGAATAAAAGCAAAGCTGGTAGAGATTGGGGCCGAAAGGGATGGGGAGGTGTGTATTGGCTTCCTCTCTTGCCTTGTCGTTTTGTCCCCGTTTCATATTGTGCTGACATTGTGCCACAAACCCCTTGGAAGCAGGGTTATGGTATGCCTTGTAAATGCCACCCAACGAGGTCAGCATGCACCCAGCAAAACTAAAACCAAGCTGAACGCTTCTCTCCCAGGCGGGGGAGCTGGTGGGACGGCTGCATGCTTACTTGGAAGTCCTTCATGTCTGTGTACATGGCAAAGCTCTGCATTGGTGACACCCAGCCATAGGTGGTTGTTCTTGTTGTTTCCTCGTCCTGTGACTCTGTTTAGAAGATTCTTGGATCTTGTGTGCTGTGTTGGTGGTGATTCAGCCTGTCTGCTTTTTAAGGCTGCTGCAGGAATCAGGTTTTTCTGCGGTGAGAGAGAGATACTAATTCTTTTCCTCGTGGTGCTGCACTATCTCCTTTCAGTACAAATGTTCCTCAAAGGCTGCGAATTGAATGACAAAAATGTGACACCGAGAGCTTGGGGTGGCACCTGCCTGTAGGCAGCACAGTGGCAGCAATGCTGGTGAACAGGGGGCAGCATCACCAAAATGGGGGTATGTAGTCAGCTTTGCTTCTCTTCTGCACTTTCTGCCAGGGGCAGGCAGGGGACAGTCAACTCCAGTACAGGCTTCGAAGGCTGAACAGTCCTCTGAGCTGCACTGGAGAAGTTTTGGGTACTGAAGGTGTCAGAGCTGGGCCAGCCTTGTCCTGCTGGGCTGCTGCGTCCCAGCTTCATCTTGCCTTAGTGCTGCCCTGCTGCTGTCAGCCCTGCGAGGGCTGGGAGTGCCCCAGCAGCTGCTAGCACCTCACTGGTGTAACCCCAGGCTGGGAAGAATTTTTCCCATGGAGGTGGGCATCTGAAACTCAGAGGTCTTTACGAGGCAGATAGGAAGTGGCTGGTTTTCTGTTCTTTCCAGCTGAAGATGCCGTTCAACAATGGGGCAAAGGTTTCTGTTACTGTGAGGTCAGGAGAGAAGTCATGCAGCCTGTGCTCTTCCTTTAACTGCGTGTGTTCGTGCCCAGCTATTGTTCTTTTTTGGTGTGGTTTTTTTTTTTTTCTTTTTCTCACAATAATTTTGTTCCTAATAAAAAGATCTGTTTTCTAACTTGCTTTGGAAGCAATTATTTCTTTATAGTTTTCATCTGTGAGGTGCACGGAAGGAACACAGGGAGATGGTCTTGTTTATCCATCTGTATTTTTCTGTGACACCTAAGCCACTTTAGCTGTGCGAGAGGATGCTTGACTGCATAGCTCCTTCTGCAAGGAGGAGGTGACTGTCTCATACTCACCCTTAGACAGTGGGCCAAGACAGTGGATAAAAACAATGGCTTGTGATCATAGAAATGGTTTCTAATAATAAAAAATCCCTTGACTTTATCAGTACAGGGGTAACCCTGGAACAGTGGTGTGACTGGACATGGGTGATCCTGTCCTGCAGCCTGTTAACCCAGCACCTCAGGGAGCCATCCACCCAAATTTGCCATTGTTTTCTGGCCTGACTATGGTACTATATCACCCAGGCAGTAGCAAGGATACTTTTGGGCCTGGCAGAGTAATGCGTGTGGATGTATATGGTGCTATCAGGAATTTGACCAGAACAGAGATGTCTGTGCTGCCTCTTTGGAGCTTCTGGTGGCCTTGGTGAGGCTATGTCATGCCATCCCTACCCTCTCTGGATTGCTGAGGGAGCCCTTGGTGCTGAGGTGCCTCTGGCCTCCTGCGTGGAGCTGGTGCTTTCCAGGGGAGGGGAGCTGCACTCTGTCCTCTCTGGCCACTGGTCCTGACTGGGGAAGGCTGGGAGTAGGGCAGGGTCCATCTCTCTGTTCATCGAGTGCTGGTGGGACAAGGGGAGCTCTGCTCTGTGGGAAATGTGAATGTTTTGGGATGTGGTTTCTTCCCAGCTGAGACAAACCACAAGTGATTTATAGTACCATATAGGATGGGCATTTAGTTTTTTATCAATGTCAATGTTTCATGGTGGAAAGAGAAAAGTTTCCCTCTTTGTGGCATATGCTAAGCAACAAATGACACGAAATGTAATATGTAGTCTTTTCATCATGTAGTTCATGCAGTTTATGAATATAAATGAGAGCAGAGAATAATCTTCTTTGAGTTAAGATAGAGGTGAAAGCAAAAGCAGAAAAGAGACATATATAACAGTGAGCAGAGAAAGGGGAATGATGCCTTTAGACTTTTTTTTTTTAGCATTCAGAATGAACTCATCCCAGCAAAATTCTCATGTCAGTAAAGCTCCTCATCCCAGTAATGGAACAGTTTGTGCTCTTTTTTCCAACCTCTACCGCAGGCTGCTGTGCCTGATGTCCCAGTGGCTGTGTACGTAGCCCTTGGGGTCCTCCCTTGGAGCCCAGTGTGGGGGCAGAGGCATGAGGGCAAGGGCCAGCACTTTGTGGGGACCTGGAAGACCAGCCCTCCCCACCACCACCAGCTCTACAGAAACCACAGAATAGAAGTTGGTGAGTCTGAGAGCAGATAGACAAAACTGGTAACGGGCCAGTTTACGATAGCAAACAGAACGTTTGTTGTAAATACTGAAGAGATGTGCGAGCAGTGCTTGTGTTAACTTCTCATTAAAATCTCAGTGAAAAAAAACCCTCTAGATTTTAGGCATGTGCATAGTTCATGTCACTTTTTATTAATTACTGCAATTAATTTCAAAATAAGCGAACAAGAAGAGTTCAAGTGTTATTCAGCTGCAGGATACAGTGTCACTAACAGATATCTTTAAAACCACTTCCTTAACATTAGTCAACAAGTTCTGGTGGTGCTATAAGATCCAGAAGTGCAGATGTTACTACCACCAGGTGGGGAGGAGTGAGGTGCCCCATGGGTTCCCATAGCTAAACACACAGAACAGGCAACAGAAATGGGCAAGAAGAGAAGCATCACCCATTTCTGTCTGAGATGGAAGCAGAATCTGGTGATGTGTCCTTGCAGAGGCTTGAATTAGCACTTGGGTATTGCTTGTGCCTTCAGCCAGGCTGTATGAGGCTAGCAGTAGTGAAGTCCCTCCTGAGCATATGCAATGCGCCCCTCTTGTCCTCTGGTGTAAAGCAGACTGAGAAACAACATCATCACCCAGTGTGGACCCTGTGACTTTTGATAAGCAGTGACTGCATCCTGCATTGGTTTTGTTCACAATGAGCACTGTGTTTCCTTTCTGCAAGACTGCATGACTCACCTCTCAGGCAGGGGTTGTGGCTGGAGACAGTAGGAGAGTCTTTATTGAGAACCTAGAAGGCCCTTAGATGAAGCCCTTCTAAGTATTTGTACTTTTTCAGCAAGCAAATGGCAGCAGGGGTTGTGTTAGTTATATCAAGATTAATTTACCTTGGATGTGATCAATTAAGAGATGTCTCTGTGCTGTGGAAGGATGACTGGGAAGTGTGGCATGTTTCTGGGTGGCCTTCCTTGAACGCCTCTTGTGTGGCTCCCGGCTGGCTGACGGGCTGAAGTGGAGCTCTTGGCCAGCTCTGGGACTCAGAGACTCTTACTTTCTGCCCTCTTCATTGCCAGCAAGCAGTGTGGCAGAATCACACAGCCATCCACTATTGATACAGACTAAAGAAACTGTTCCCTGCCCGTCAGACTACCTGGAGGACAAAGGATGTTTAACGATTAGGAAGATGAGAGTGGGGGCAGAGACACCCCCCTAAAGGGTTCAAATATGGTTAAATCTCTCAGAGGCTGGCTAGCAATTACATTCAAGTAGCATGTGAAGAGCCCAGAGCAGTTTTGGCTATGCATGTTGACAGCATTGTGGGTGTCTGCATGAAGGTATTTCCCATTGCAGCCGGGAGGTGGGATTTCAGTCTCAAGCAGCTCTTCGTCCCTGGGGTTCACTCCACCCTTCCGCCAACCATGAAGGGCCTGACATTAAATTTTTGATTACACTTGCAAGTTGAGGTACCTGACTATACCCCTCACCTCTCAAAGCATCTACAGATGCATGCTTGGCAACTTGGTTCCTGCCCCAGGAGCTAACGTTGCCATCTTCTTCAGTCCACACCTCCCATCACCTTCAAGCTTTGCTCAGAGAAGGGGTTATCCACCAGCACCATGCCTCCCCTTGGCTTGGGAAGCTGGGTTTGGACCTGCTGGGCTGTGACCAGAGATTGCCTGATAGCCCAGCTGGCGCTGGCTGTGGGTCTGCAGGCAGTGAGTGGAGTGATTCGTGGGTTTTCCCCTTGCTCTTTGTGTGGTCCCTGGGGGCTGGAGGGGTGGGTGTTGTGAGAACAAGGTGAGTCTCTGCCTCCTGGGAGTTGAGAATACTTGGTCTATGCCCACTTGGTTTATGGGCATTTTGAGGCAGCGGCCAGACCTGGTGCGTGGGAAGACATCTTTAGTCTGTTCATCGTGCTGTTGTGCCCAACACTACTGGTAAGAAAAGGCTCCTATCTGTAGAGGCAGCAAACATGGGTGGCTAATGTCAGCTGATTTTTAATTTACTTTTTATGGTTAGTGTATTCCATGTCACACTTTGCCAATAACCATGATAAAATGTTGGATGGGGCTAAGTATAAAGTGTGCATTTTATAGCTAAGGTTGGAAATGGGGGAAAAAGCAAAACTTGGAACCTGAATTCTATGCAGAATTTCTAAAACTCACCTAAACTGGTGACAACTACCGATAGCTTTAGTATTTTCTAACACTATAGAAACTAGACGTATTACAGACCGAGAATTACTTGGAGGCAATTTTCAGCAAATCTTTTGGAATTGCAAATAGAGCACATTAAAGAGAATTATTTTCTGTTCCAGTATCATGCGCAAATGGAATAAAGAAATCCATTTTAGTGGCTATCCTCTTGCCAGCATTGCTGTCTCAGCTTTGGTTTGTACAAGTTCCTTGTTGAGGGCAAAACATGTTCTCCCTAAACTAAGGAGTAAGCAGTTTTAAAAGGGTGTTTTTTATATACTAGAAGTCATGTAATAAGACATCTTTAAAAAAAAGTGAAAGAAAAAGATTATGTGATGGTGTTTTTGCCTATGTGAAAAGAATTGCAATAGTGACTTTTAATGCATGACTTGAAGCAAAGAGCATTAAGAGTTCCATCACAGAGCAATAGGCCTTGGAGATTTCTCTGCTGAAACAACAGACAAACCTATAGTTAGAGGATTTGGGACAGCAGGGATGGGAATCAGTGACTTGAGAAAGGGTATTTAACTGCCTAGCCATCAGTGTCAATTCACCTTGAGCTGACTACAGGAGCTGGGGTGGATGGAAGCCTTCCTGAGGTGGCACACAGAGCCTGTACCTGCTGGGTGGGACAGCCTCTGCTGCTGATGTCTCTGTCATCACAGGACAAACTGTGGCAGGATCAAGAGAGGAGGAGGATGCAGAGAGCTGAGTGACCAAGAGCACCTGAGAGGAAGAAAGGGCACGGGCTTAAAGACTGGGGGTACAGAAGTGATGGTGAGTAACAGCAGTCATAGATGCTGTTTCTTCCCTCAAATGAGTGGGGAGGCTTTAGGGGTCTCAAGCAAGGTCTGTCCTCCATCATTCTACAAACTCTTAAGGCAATGTAAAATGTTATTCTCCAGAAAGCAGTAGTTGCTGCTGCTTTCTCCTCATGCCTACTCTCCCTGATATTTGGCAGGAATCATGTTCTTCAGATGGATGCACTTCTTTCCTGGTGGTAGATCACAGCTCCCCTGAGCCCCTCTGGCCATGCTTAGCCTGTAGCACTGGGGACTCCTTACTCCTCTCTGCCTTTCTCATGAGCTGTTTGCAGGGAATGTGCTGTGCTAGTTTTAACAAGCCTGAGAAGGCGGAGTGAACACAAATCTTCCCACAGTAGCAAACAGGAAATACCTTTACTTTTTTTCCCCTTTGCCCCCCATCCCCCTCCTACCCCGCTGCTCTCTAGTTCTAGCCAGCCCTGACCTCACTTTCTGGTATGGGTTTTGCCAAATGAGATGGGAGAAGGGTGGTGGGAAGGCAGAACCACATCCAGCTTTTCAGGCATATAAGAAAAATGCCTTTTCCCTTTCCTTCCTCTGCACAAGCTGGGTCAGGATTTCTCTTGCTGCCGTAGGAGGCCATAGTGAAAGCTGTGCAACTTAAACTTCTGTTTGTACATATCCCTGCCAGCTATTCAGGGCTTGGGGTTCTTTTTCTTCAGGTGGTTCAGTTTTTCAGGAGTTGTGTTTCCCTACCTTTTGTTGAGAGTTTAAAGCTTTGTTATTTGGCAAATACAAATGCCTCTTTATAGCTTTCTCTGGAGAACCAGCTATAGATGGAGGCTCTTCTTTGCGGAAGAGAAGATCAGTAGGAGTCAACACTGCCATTAATTTGATATTATCTGTCTTAAAAAACCACAATAGTTAAACAGCCTCAGTCAGAGAGGAAAGTAGATGCCTGTGTTTATACCAAATTACTGGTGTTACAGAGCTTAAAGGAACTTCCAAGATACCACAAATACCCACAGCGGCTGTAGTTCCAACCCAGTGCCCCTTACCTGTGTGGGCACAAGGCATGCACAGCAACTTTCCATTGGGGCTGCACTATCAACTTGCATCTCAGAAGTACAGCAAATTTTTACTGAGTTGCTGAAAGCGGTGTATGTAGGGGACGTGAGAGAAATGTAGTCAACCAAAAGCCTGCTCTTCCGTGACGGAAACAAAAAGGGGTTGCTGAAAAGAATGGTGACACCATCCTGAACCTGACCACTGAGACCTTGCTTGCGGACATGGGTGTTCTGTATGGGAGTTGCTTTTAAATGGTGCTTTGTAGACAGGTAGTTGGGAGCCAGGAGTTAGGGTCATGGGAACATCTGGTTCTGTTTGTTGCCCTTGTTTGGACCTTAGCAAGTCATTTCATCCTCCTTTGCCTCATTTCCCCATCTCTAATAGTGCTGTGATCATATAGACCTTTTCTGTAAAATGGGTTTAAGCCTTGTTGGGACACAGCAGCAGCTCACATCTGTGTGTTGGTGTGGCTGAGAGCTGGGAGACCCCGTGGGATGTTGCATACAGAGGTCCGTCTGGGTTGCAGTGAGCACTGTGGTCCAGCTGCCACAGGGTATCTGACTGCCCAGGATGTGAGGAAGAGGTTTACCAAAACCGTTACAGTGGACAGTACCTCACTCATTAACCCTGCTAACACGTGAGATGCTGGTTTCCTTCTGACTCTCAGGAGTATGACAGAAGGAGTTGAGCCTCATGTATTGTCTTGGTAGAATTACTGTGAAAAGCCACAGCTTGCCTCCAGTCCTCCAGTGCTTAGATGCTTGCCTTATTGAGACCTTAAAAACCAGAAATTCTCAGAAATGCAATGACGCAGCACCTTAGCCATTACCCTTCCTGACAACAGGAGCCGTGGGCTATGAACGTTTAGAAACAAGGGCAGCTTTGTCTCTGTACTTTCCCCTGCTGTGGAAAAGGCCTACTCTTTGCTAATGCTCACATAGCTCCCTGCTGCAGCTGCCTGGTGTTTCCTGTGCAAGCTCAGTGCGTTGGCAGCAGTGCTGGGCATGGTCCAGACTGTGGCGAGGCCATCCTGCTGCCCTGTTGACCCTGCACCCTGAGGAGCTGCCCACCTGGGGCTGCTGTCACTTTTCAGCTCTGATGCGGGGCTCGGTTACCCAGGCAAGAAGGAAGGTGTTGCCTCGTCTGGCCAGACTGGGGTCTGGTCCTGGTGTGTCACCTGTGCTTGCTCAGGGCTGCCAGGGAGAGCAGGGTGTCCTGCTACACTGACTAGCAAAAACTTGCCTTGGCAAGGGCCTCAGCTCCTCTTTCTGCCATGCTTTCTGTCCTCACAGCTTGCCAGCTAGCAGGACTGGATGGATTGATGAGCTGAAATGGTAGTGTACAGGAACAGACAGACATCAGAAAGGCCAACACCAGGTTCACAGGGCACAGGAAGATTGCGGGACCAGAGAAGAAGCAGAGGAAACTGAGCTGCAAAGTTAGGATCCACACTGAGCAGCAAAAGGCCTTGTACGCCTTTGTGTGTGAGACTAAGACTAGAAGAGGTTGTTCTGTTAATCTATCTGGCTTCTTGTGTGGGGCAAATTGACTGTGTCATGCCAACAAATGTTTTCTTGGACCACAACATTTCTTGTAGTAGTGGTAATGTCACTGAAATTACTAGAATAAGATACTGAAAGTTAGATCCTAAATCTTGGATCATTATAGATCCTGAAAATCAGTGTCAGACAAGCCAGACTGAAATGCTTCGTCTGCAAGAATAACTGTGTGATGGGATGCTGACATCTGCTCTACCCTCAATTGTTGTGAACCACAGAGTGTCAGGCTGCTCTGTCTAAGGTTTCTTCTGACCAGACTCAAACTGGACATCATTTGTGAGGTTTGGCTGTTGACAAAGGTAGAACAGAAGAGAATGAGTCTGAGGGAGAGAACACCTGGGGCTGACAATGTTCCCCTCACAAGGGAACAATTTATCTTGAAATAATCAGCCAACGACTACTCTACATGAGTCACAGTTTGAAAACTTCCATCTACCTCTGTTTAGAGAAGGATGAAAAAGTTTCTGCAGACAGCTGCCTCAGCACCAACAGGGTCTGTCACTATTTTTGGAGTATTTCCACTGTGTACAGGCAAAGCAGTGCTCTCAGTTTGCATGTAACAGGCTCCAAGCCAGAGTCAGCATCCCCACCTAACCCTTAGCCAAAGGTCTGAGTTCATGATCTTCATATTTGCACCACTTCATTCAAGCTGGGCTTCTTTGTTTCTTGGCTGTGTGTAAGAGAGTAGTGGAGGGGATATGTGGCTTTCATCAGCCAAATATTTGAACCTGTATGTGGAAGCCTTGGTGTTTCACAGTGCAGGGGCAACTCCTCCTGCCAGGGCTGACTTTGCTTCTTCCTCACTCCCACCAATGCCCACAGTTCATCCCACCTTGCAAAGTTATGCTAAAGGAGAAGGGAACGTGCCATTGGGAAACTCCCCACTACCATACAGAGCAACCCAGGTGGAACACAACTCTTAGCCTTGCAGGCTAGGGTGCAAACCCGGAAGAGGTCCCAAGAATAAGGTTAGCCTTATCCAAAGCTTCCCCACTCTCCACATGGTATTACCCATCTGGTGTGCCAGTCAAGATCACATTCACTCTTCTCCTCACAAACTGTGCCTCACCGGAGGCCTGTCTTTGCGAGAAATTTACAGGTATGAATTTGCAATACTCTTGTTAACTTTCATGGTGAGGGTCTCAGGTGGTGGTGAGAGCAGGGTGTCTGACGCTCCTCTCAGGGAAGAGTATCCCATACAAATGCCATTTAATATGACCTAAGCTTCGTACCAGAGGAGATGGTGCAAATTAGCAGATGGAATACAAATCCACACTGGCTTATTGCACACTGACTTGCCTGAGAAGATCACACTAAGTGTACTTGTACTCTTCTAGTAGAACTAATAACATTCTCTCTCTTTTATTTAAATAAGCCTCAGGCATGAATGTTTATTGTCTCATCACTAAGTTGAAGACTTAGAGCTGGGAAGAGCTACATATTGTCTCTTGAGATGTTGCCTTCAGACGTGTGGGAGTCTATCACCTTTACATGGAAATGTAAGTATGATACATTCCCGGTGAGGAAACTGCTTAGTGTATTACAAAGCACAGAAGAGCAGAAGAGAGAGCAAGTAACAAAGGCAAATGCATATGACTAGAGCACTTTGTGGTTTTTGCAGTGGAAAATATACCACAGAGATAGCAGTTGCTGCAAAGAAACACCCCATTGTCATGGCTGCGCTCAGTCCTCTGCTCTACTGTGTGTCAGAAGATGGAGATGTCTAGAAATGCAGAGGCCAAGGATCCTTAGCCATGGGCTGACAGGCCTAACTGAAAACAGGTCCAGCACCACCATACTGGGAGATAGTTCCTTTTCCTTTGGTGCCCTGGTTTTCTAGCTGGCTTGTGTTTAGCCCAACAGTGTTACTTCCTGTGTAACGGCTCGGAAGGTTGGTGTTTGGGCTGTGGTAGCACATAGCTGCAGGGAATAGCTTTTGTCATGCCTGTCCCACTCCTCTGGGGGCATTGCCAGTTGGTGCAGGGGGCTGCTCTATCAGTGCTCCCTGCTATGGCTATTTTCAGGACACGCATACCACACCACATTGCTGAAGGCATATACTGGCCTCCAGAGCTCCCCTGTGTCAGTAGCCCAAAGCTGCTGTGCTTTCCAGAGATACCCATTTGCCTTCAGACACCCTCTCTTTAATGTCTGGGAAAACAGACATCACTGCAGGGACTTGCAGTGCTTCCCTCCCAGTAACATTCAGAAAATCCCTTCCTTCTAAAATGAGGATCAAAGCCCAGTCAGGACCACAGCATGATATCATCTTGCTCCTGAGGAGAGGGACAGTAAAGCCACAATATCTCAACTGGCAGGAAGGCTGATGTTAGAGTCATGGGTGCTTTCCCTTCATCCACCTGGGTCTGAGGGTGTAGGAGATTTCTGGCACTGGTAGAAAAGGGGCTGCTCAGTGGGACGGACCATGCACATGCCAGGATTTCATGGGGAATCCTTGCTCCAGGTGGGTGCTGTTCTCCTTTCCTGTGGCTGTGCTTTTGTTATACAAAATCTCTAAGCAAGTTGATTTTGTGCACACACACCTAAGTACTCAGAAACACCAAGGCCTGGCATCACTTCTGTGATGCACAAGTGGACAGGGGACATCAGCTATTGAGGTCTCACCACCTCTCTTGAGTGCCTTTTCACTGCTCACAGGAAATTCATTCTTGAACATACCTTTAATATCTTTTAGGGGTGGTTTCTTGCTCTTGTCTACCTGTTACTGTAATAGCAAAAAGGATGCCATGCTTGATGTGCTGTGATGGTCTGCTGGAGCATAGGGACTTTCAGTATGAGTCCTTTCAACTGTGATTTTACAAGAGTGCGGGCATCTCACATGACAAACTTGATTAATTGGAAGTAGTGGTCTTCATTAGAAATACAGGACATCCTTTTAAGCCTCATTCTGCTGCTGTGGAACTTTACCACTCTTCTGTCTCTTGCCTTCACACACACATGCACATCTTTCCATTTGTACCAAACCCAGTTTCTGCCTGCAGCTCTGCAGGATGGCCTTGAGCAGGATCTGTGTGCACAGAGCAGATGGATGGCCCCTGCCCCAGCACGTTTGCAATCTGAGTATGCTTAAAAACAGGCAAAGGGCAGGGGTATGCTGGAAGCAGGCAGTGGCTTTGAGGGATGTTGCCTATGTTGCCTTGAGTAAGAAGAATGACAAAGTTGAGCAGAGTATGGGCAGTGGTTTCAGCATGCTGGTGGCCTCTCTGCTCTGCTTTGTGACCCAGTGGGGAAAAAAAAGAAAAAAAAGGGCAGGAGTGGTGATGGTTGCTGCCTTTGCCCAAAGCCCTGTAGGTGCTCAGGCTGGAAGCAATGTGTCCAAGTGTGCAGACCTTTCATATCGCTGCTGGTGTGGCCAGGGAGAGAGGTCCCCACAGCCCCCTGGGACCAGCACTGCTTGCACAGTCTGCTTGGCTGAGGAGATGCCTGGGCACAGCAGCCCCTGCCCTCAGCTTTTTTTTCCACAGGGAGTAGAGGTCAGGGGCAGAAATGTCATCTTGCTGCTGTTGCTTCCTCTCTCCTTTTGTGTGTGCCTTCCTTGTGCTTTCTTTGTAAGGAAACAATAACAAAAAGAAGGAAGAAAAGCTAGGTTTTCCCGTGATGTGCAGAGGCAGCAATGCTGTGACCTTAGTGCGTTTTACCTCAGGTAACTTTTTCTCCTTTTGTGGAAAAAGGAGTAGTTCTTACCAGCTTTAGTACCAGCTAAAAATGATTAAACCGGAGAAGGGAGGGTGTCTTACAAGATCTTCCTATAACTTCAAGTAAGGAGAATCACATGAATGTACAATTTTAGATATATCTTTATTGTTCATCTCTTCTACCATAGCTTTTCTTCTGTCATTTTTCTTGATCTACATCTGTGATGAAAAGCTGGAAGATTTCAGTGGCAGCTGCAGCAGAGGGATTGTGCTGGGTATCACATGATTCAAAATCCTCACCACCCCATCTGTTTCATACAGGAAACAGGAATAAAAATTTTGTTAACTTCTCACATGTTTTTGGACCTAACACCCATGCCTCCTCCCAGCTTCTTTCCTCACCATCTTTTGCATACCAACCAGCTGCAGGGCCGGTTCCTGGCTAGTCCCAAAGCAGTGTTTTCATCCCCTTCCACTCTCATCCCTCTTCTGTAGGTTGTTTAAATGGCTGGCCATGCCTGCAGGACACCTTTCTGTGGCACTGGCCAGCCCTTCATAGATCAGACCTTGATGCAAAGCTGATCCAAACAGTTTCCAAGGGAAGTGTGTCTCCTTCCAAGAAGACTTGCTGTTCCCTCACTGCTGCTGAGGTTATGGGGGGGCAGAAGGATTCCCATCGCCCCTTCCGCTCAAAAACTGCATCCATCCCACTGGGATGGTGACATGTGGACGCTGGAGTTGAACTCTTCAGGTGAATGTCAAAGAGGGCGAGGGCTCCAGTGGGCCCTCCAGCTGGGTAGACAGACCTCGGGGGCATTCCTGCATTTTAGTGTGTGTTTTCACTGCACTTTGTCCTCATTCTAATGAAACACCCTGTTGAGAGGTATTTCTGCCCGTGGTTTTCGTGCTGGTGCTAGAAACAAGAAGTGCTAGGTTGAGAGCTGGAGGAGGGGAGGAGGGCATGAGGGCTGTACTGACACGTCCCGTAACAGCTCACTCAGAGCAGAAGATCCTTTAACCTGCCAGGAGCTATCATTAGACGACACTGGATTTTTTTGACCCTGAAAATGAACTTTAGGAGGATTCTCCTAGTGAAGTGCTTGCTCCTTTTATTTCCCAGTGTAAAATGTGAGTTTTTCTTACTGTTTTTTGCTCTTTTGGGCTAGCGTTGCTAAAATTACATTTTAAACCATTTACAAATTTGCGGGAGGTTACCAATAAGAAACCAGTTCTATTTTCCCAGTGGGTGAAGACCTTTGGGTTATTGCTATTATTATTTGATTTAATTTTCAGCCGGGGGGGGCAGGACTTGAGTTTCCTATTCCAGTTATAATAAGCTGTAAACAGTTTTGTTTTTAAGTTAATGAGCCTTAATTTGACACATGTATAATGAGAAATGTGAAATGAAAAAATGTACAGTTTTCTCTCTGCCCTCGAGGTAGCTTGTACTACATTAGAGATCCAGTTCATGGTGCATTATCAAATGTAATTTCCTTTTCTTATCAAAGATGAGCAGATCTTTTGAAAGCGCAAATTATAGTCTTCCATAAATATTAACAGAAAGAGTGACATATCTCAGTGCCTTCAGTGGAGTTGAATAAGTCTAAGATGTGAAAACAGCAAGAAAATACATATATCTTTTATATTTTGTGTATTATTGCTCTCATTATTTTTTAAAATGCTAATCTAAAAACTTAATTAAGGTGTTAACTCATAGATTAGAGAAGGTTGTAAGAGACAAAGGCAATAAAATAATGCATAAGTATTTTTTTCCTCTGCTCATTCTACTACATATTGTATGTATGGCTATTTAATGCTTTGCTTTTCCTCCAGAACAAAATTAATAGATAAATAAGGATTTTTTCTTTTTTTTTTTTTTTTCTTGGTATTTAAAACATCTTCCCTAGCAGAAATGAAGATTATTCCTTTGAATGGAAAACTCATTTTTCCTTACTTCTCTAAAGTTACCATGGGAACTTCTCCTTTTAACTCTTTCTTGTAACTGCAAGTGAGCTCTACGCTGCTGGTTCAGATCTGTCTGCCTCTTGGAATGCATTTCAGTTTGCATTAGCAGAAATGTTGTTTCACTAGCTAAACGGATTTTTAGTATCATATGCATGAGACACTCAGGTTTCCATTAGCAAGACTACAGAGATCAGATAAACATCTAGAGATGTGTCTAGGTGGTCTGTCCGTGGAGATATAATTGAATTGTCCTTGAAAACTTAGATTATCTTTTTCTTTACTTCTAAAGAGGAAAAAATAAATGATACTATCCATTATGCAGAGAAATTCTATTACTAGCTCTACATACCTGTGCATGACTGAGCAGAAATAAGTATCAGAGTTAAAATATTTGCGTATAATCTGTAGTGTGGAGGATAGCTGCTTCCAAGACCGCTTGGCTGATAGCTTGATTTCAGAATAGTTAATTAGATACACCAAATACCTTGTAAGAATGTACCTTGTAAGGTATACCTTGTAAGAAATGCAACTCTCCTTTGACTGGGAGTGAATTGCCAGAAGCGCTTCAGTATTAATCTTCTTGTTGCAGAGGCAGAGGTTAATTCTTTGATTACCTCTAATATTGTGAGTTTCATGAAACAGCAACTAGATTTTGGTTTCCCCTCTGTCATATAATTTATTATTGTCCTAGATACCAGGAATGAAGGACTGTAACAAAAATATGCATAAACATAGGGTTTTTTCTCTGTGGGGAAAAAGTGCTTAAACTATGTAAAATTAGAGCAGAATCAGCTCTATCTGGTGATGGGAAGAGAAATCCCCCCATGCCAATCAGCTTTATGCTGTAATTTGAAGAAGAATGAATTTACAAAAATGACAAATTAAATAAGCCACAGCTCTGAGTGCACGTTTGGTTATCAGTGAACTTACCCCACCTGACGCTTGTAAGCATTTTTCTACCTCCTCTTGCAAATTTTCCACCCACCACTGGGGTGGAGACAGTACCTTACTTGAAGTGACCTCCTGACAAACTTTGCACTCCAAAGTCCTGGTTCACCAGAGATGGGCCCTGAAAAGGCTGTGAAGCAGCCTGGAGGTGAGAGGGCAGGACACCCAGGCACAGCATGAAGACTGCATCATCTCCGCTTGTAGTAACATGATTGATGTCCACCAGTCTTGGCTTTCCTGAATATCCCCTTCAGCAGCCACATGCTAAGTGCTGCCCAGTCCTGGTAGCACCTTTGGGAAGCACCTACTCTTATATATTCTGGAGATGGAACCTGTCATCAAGAAAACTAGGAAACAGATTTTTTTTTTTGCTTATCGTCTGATGTCTCCAGTGCCCAGTCAGTTCACAGGATATGGTTAGCTGTTTGTTTCCCCCTGCCGTGCTTGCCCCACCATCATCCTGTGCTAGAAAAATCAAGTGGATATATTATAGTGGGGCAGGGTGCCTGTCATGGGTGAGGAGGGGGCACTGCAAGCTGCAGCACTGGGGTCTGCTTCCAGTTCAGTGTCTTACACTCACTCACTGCTTGGCATGAGCCACTATTATGATGATTACTATTGCCATCACTGTTATTGATGAACTGATCCTACTGCCCAGGGCCATTACTAATTTGTGTTCTTGCTGTTCACAGTATTGTTTGCAGTGATGGTCGCTCTAAGTACCAGCCTGTGCCACACGCAAAATCCACCAAATTGACCTTATTTTCTGGGTGGGTTAAGTTCACAGGCAGCCATGATCTTGGTGTCCAAAATCACTCCTAATAAGTCAGCCAGAGTCTAAAGTCAGCCTTTAGCTTCTTTGCCTCTCAGACTTAAATTAAGCGCTGACATTTACCTAATGAACAATCAAGAGGTGCCTTGGAGCATGGGAAGACAGCATCAGTAAGGCAGAAAGGCGTAAGCAATTCTGGGGCGGTAGCACCCTTTTGGGTCACCACTGTGGCTGCTGAATGCAGCAGCAGGGGCTGCTGGAGACACACTGATGGGCTGGTTGTTCTTCCCTTTGCAGGCTCCATCACCAGATGGATTTACAAGGCCGTGAATGAGTCTGCTCTTCTCAACATCACTGCTGCTGGTGGGAGCGTATATGATGTAACGTGGCTGAGAGACAGAACAAAGTTGCTTCGGATAAAAGATAAGGAAGTTAAGTATTATGTGAACAAGGACCAGTGCAGATGTAAGATATTCCTGAATGGAACGCTGCAAATACAGCAGGTGGTGAAAGGGGACAGTGGAAAGTACAAGGTGACTGTTTATCAGCCGGATGGAAAATTGAAGGCAGAAGAAGATACAATGTTCATCGTTCAGGGTGAGTTTTTGCTCTTTCCATACCATTCCCAGCATATCTGAATAAGACTTGGTATTTCCACTCTCTCTGGCAACCTTTTCTACTTATCTCCCCCCATTCTGTTTTGGGGGGACTTCTGTGAGATGTATGACTTTCCTCCCACCACTGACAGCAGTCTGCCGCTCTTCTCCCTTCTCTTGCTCCTACTGATGCACTCTGGTCTGCTGCCTCTTTCTGGCTACCCTGTCTGCCAGCCACCAGGTTTCTACATGTGCCCAAGCAAGCAGCTGTGAGCACATCCGTGTTGGCAGCAGGGTGAGTGCAGACGGCCAAACTGCAGCACCACGTGTGGTGCTGGCACCCCTTGGGATCTGAGCCAGGGCAGCACGGCATGAGCAAGGCAGTGCTCCCAGCAGCACGATGCTTCCAGAAACCTCCTGTGGGAGAGCAGCAACCTACATGAGGTACACCTGTGCCTGACACACTGGGCACTTCTGGTGCTATTTTATGGGCAGTGAGTTATGGGTTTTGGTCTCTAGCTACTGCTCCAGCAAAGTGAGCACCTTGTGTTGCATCTGCCAGCCTCCTGAAGAGAGCTCAGGTGGCACTAAATGCCTGTGTTTAGGCAATGCAGTCCCACTCCATTTTTGTACTAACATAAAAAATAGCCAGTAGTCACCTCCCCTGAAATACACCAAAACAGGAGTTGAATTTGCAGGTGAAGACGACTCCTGCACCCTATCCTTGCACAGCATAACGCAACAAAGATGAAGTGTGTTCAAAGCACCCTTAAGCACACACCTGGGGGTTTCAACGGCATGGGTTCAAAGTGTGAAAGCAGCCTCCATTCCTGTACTGTATCTTGTCCTGAGACATCAGAGTGGTAGCAGCCCAAAGCTTTTGGGGTGAGTAGGGAAGATGGGGATGGTTATTCTGCTTCCTTATGTCTGCTGCCACCTCTCCGGACTCCTAAGCTGTGGGGCAGCATGGGGTTTTCCCCAGCAAGATGACAGTGTTCTGTCCTTCAGCCAGCACGGACACCTCGTTAGTTTGTGGGCGCCAGCTGGCACTACAGAAATGATGCCTTGATAAGGCAGCAATGAGAGCTGGAATGGTTTTAGCAGGATTTCTGTGCAGTGGGAGGCCCTATGGCTAACAACTGCTGAGCAGCGAGGATGTCTCACTGCTTCGGGAATTATTACTGCAAACTGTCTACAGATTCAGGAAGTCACCAGGACCTGGTGCTATTTACTCATTCTTTAAGACAGTGAGCTGTCATTAGCGTGTCTTGAGTTCAGTTTCCGCTTAAAGTTCCAACCTAGCTATGTGCTGCATCATTTAATCTGCTGTGCAGCAGAGAGGCTGCGTTATACATGGTTTTGGAAGTAAAGTTCTTTAGTAACATTGGGTGCTAGAGTCATTTGTCACCAGATTATACTTTGTTACTAGGGTTGGACAGAGAGTTGTTCCAAAAAAAAAAGTTTAGATGATCTCATCACACAGCTCTGTTACCAGGACCCAGGTTCTAGTATTTCACACTGGGATGTTCCCCTGAATGATAGGTTACAGCTTGCAGAAGAGGAGTGGGCTTAAGGAGTGTGGTGGGTTAACCTTGGCTGAGCGCCAGGTGCCCACCAAGCCACTCTATCACCCCCCTTTTTCTTCCCCTCTCCCTCCTCAGCAGAGCAAAAAGGAAGGGGAGGAAAATAAGATGAGAAACAAAAGCAGTTTAATAATAATAGAAGTAAAAGCCAAGCAAATCCGCGCATGGAAGCGAAGGAAAACAAAGTTTTATTCTCTACTTCCCATCAGTAGGCGATGTTTGGCCACTCCCTGGGAAGCAGGGCTCCAAGACACGTAGCGGTTGCTCTGGAGGACAACTGAACGGCCCCCCCCTCCTCTTCCTTCTCCCTAGCTTTATAGTTGAGCTGACGTCACATGGTATGGAATATCCCTTTGGTCAGTTTGGGTCAGCTGTCCTGGTTGTACCCCCTCCCAAGATCTTGCCCACCCCATCCCACTGAGGGGGTGAATGTTGGGAAGAGCCTTGGTGCTGTGCGAGCACTGCTCAGCAGTAGTCACAGCACGGGTGTGTTATCAACACCCTTCTAGCTCCCAGCACAAAAACACTGCTGCCATGTGGAAAACCAGCTCAGCCAGACCCACTACAAGGAGGAAAGGGTGGCTGCAGATGTCACAGTGTGAACCTAGGCTGCATTTGCAGCCCTTATTTGCTTTAAAATTTATGATCTCAATAACTTACACTGCCTATGACTAGAAGTGGCCCTGGCATGTTTTTGTTTACCTGGTCTGAAAGATAGAATTCATTTTTTTTCCATCTGACGTCCCTGTCCACAGCCCCTACTTGAGGAAGGCCCCGCAGGCTTTTCTGGCTCTTCAGTGCACCAGTGATAGAGAATCAGGAACCAAAATGTAGCTAGCTGTTTGCAGGACATAAAAAGAGACAGAAATCAGTCTCTGTCACAATCTCCTAGAGAGCTAAGAGGTGTCTGGTTTGTGTTTTCCATTCTGTTTTGATGGGTTTTCATGCTGTGGCTGTCATGCTAGCTGAGTGCTGTTGGTAGTACATAAAACAGTCTAAGTAGCTGTTTGCCCTGCCTTAAAGGAATCTGTCTTCATGGCCACAAGCAGATCAGAGGTGACTTCATTTGCACCAAAACACTGAGGTTGGAGATGGAGGGGACTGTGGCTCTGAGTCTCTCCCATCTGCTGCCTCCACCAAAAGCACAGCTGCTGTCCCTCGCCTGCCTGGCTGGCCAGGCTGAGCCTCAAAGTAGTTCAGCTGTGGTGGTGCAGCTCTGCTTTGCTAGGCCAAACATGTAGGCTAATATACTGTATTTTCTTTACTATTGCTATGTTGCTTCTGTAGTAGAGGTATAATTTGCTCTTCATTCTTCTCTGGTTTTATTAGCTGGTGTTACTCCCTTACTGCTAATTCTCTGTTCTGCTTACTAATGGAGGTTTTCAAAAGGAGAAACCATCTCAGACATGCTTGTCCCTTCTCTTCTTTTTCAGAGACTGTCCCTCAGCCAATCCTCAGTGCTGAATGCAGGAATAAAACTGTATTTGTCAAGTGTGAAGTGAAGGAGAGGACTAAAGATGAAACATTTTTTATAGAACTGACTCCAGATAAAGGCAAAAAAGTCCAAAAGAATGCAACAAAGTTGGAATTGCACACACGGTATTCGGGAACATTCAGATGTGTGGTTAAGAACCAAGTCAGTGAAAGAAAAGCTGAAAAAGTAATTAAGTGCTCAGGTAAAAAAATCCATTTTTGCCAGAATCTGCCAGGGCAGACCCAAAGAGCCTGACACATATGCATGTATCTGTGGGACTGGCCCAGGTTCCATGAGAATCAATGGTTCCCTGTACTAATTAGACAGTATTGTCTAATGCCACTGCAGTTATTGGGATCTGGGATGCAAGTCGTGCTTTCTGCTTGGCATTTCGCAGCCTTGCTGCATCTCCACCCTCCCCACCCAGCTGCTGCCTGCCCCACTGCTGCCCTTACGGCATCCTTGCGCTAACAGCAGGGAGGCCAAGCCGGGGGCAGCGGGATGGGAAGCAGGCTGTGCGCCTCCTCTTCTCCTGTGGCCAGCAGTCCTTTTCCCCCTGCTCACTGAGGCCTCGGGATCACTGAAAGAGGGGGAGAGGTTTTCCTGGAGTCAAGAACCTTGTGGGTTGGCAGAGAAGTCCCTGGGATGAGATATAATGCTGCTTCCAGTGGGGGTGATGTCTCCTGGGGAAAACTGCAGCCTGCCAGTGAGAACAGACTGGCTGAGGGAATGAATGAGAGAGAGATTCTTGTTCATCCTGTCATTTTCTTCCCCCTCCATCACTGCTGACTCTTCTTCCAAAAGTTGCCAGAGGTATCCTGACAGACTCGAGTGGTGCCAACCATCACTAGTGGTAGTGGTATTTTTGGAAAACATGGCTTGGGATTTTCTCCTATGTATATGAAGCCATGGCATTGATTGCAAGGGATTTGCTCTTGATTTACATCCTCATGTTGGAGAAATCAGTTGCACATTATTTTTTTCCTCCTCATGATCATACCTATGAAGGTGGTGGTTGCCCGCAGATGTAGATGGGTGCTCTCACAAGAGGAAAAATTAGCTGCCTGGACTCTGTAGCTTGGTCTAGAAATCTGGAGGGAGGTTATGGAAAATTTAGCTGAGTTTTGGGGTTGCATGGCTTAGATGGGCGCGGCTCAAATATACTGTGGGTTTTCTTACTTGCTTGAAGTGCCACCTTTCTAAACCACAGATGCAGCAAAAGAACTGAAGGAATTGCAGAGTAATGCAGTTGGGCAGAGTAATGCTTAAATTATTAGATAGGCAAAAGAAGTCATCACTCACCCCCACAGAAGTTTTGAAAGTTAAGGCAAAAACAAGGGACAGATCATACTGGTATACTGACACTGGATGTTATGTTCAGAAAAAGAAAAGTTCTTAAATTTGCTGGGCTTGGGTTCATCCCAGCTAACTGAGAGTACTTCACCTAAAGCATCCTCTTGCTCTAGATTCCTGCTAGCACTAGTGGAGAGTGAGGGGGGCTCACTAGAGCTGGCTCAGTATTTCCAATTTCCATTCACAATTACCATAGTGAATTTAGGCAAAGTCCAAGTCTGAAGGCCAGCCCATGGTGTGAGAAAGGAAGGAGGAAGCCTTAAGATATAGAGGCCTTACTGAAGTGATCCAAGGTGTGCTGAGGCTGACTGAAGGGCAAATTCTATGCTATGATGTGGTGGCCTTTGCTCTCCTGTGCAGCTCTTGCCTCCTGAAGGTTTCCCCTAATGCCTAAAATAGCCAAAAAAGAGTTACTTTCTGCTGCATGAGTGCCTGACCTGATGGGCTGCACAGTCCCATTGGTGCTAGCATTGGGAAGGGGTTGGGGTGTAACAGAGCAGGATGTAGCACGGACTTTGCAGCCAGGTGTGAAAACATGCTGCTGGATTAGGTCAATTTAATGCAGGGCAAACTAGTCCAAACACATTGTCTTAATGAGGAAATGCTGGCTGAAGCTGCCCATCCTATGGCACCAAGCTAGGCAACCATGGGCCTGACTGCATTGCTGATATAGGCAGTCATTGTCCATCAGCTATATACTTTGATTTCACTTCTTCTCACCCTTGAGAAATTACCTTCTTTCACAGAGTGAGTTGGGTGGGAGAGTTTGTTCTTTCTCAAATCACTGACAGAGGAATAAAAGGTTTGCCACGTTGATCTTTAAGGTACAAATACAGCATTTCTCAGACACCAAAAAACCACTAAAACCATGTAGAACTACCCTTCCTACTCAAACTAAAAACCCCTTAAACCTTTCTGTGTGGTGACAGGACTCTGGGAGAAACAGGCACAGAAAGGGCAAAATATGCCTCAGTGTAACACTGGCGGCTAAAACAGGTGAGAAGAACCACACCGCTGAGGGTACTCATCTTTTTTTCCATTGGGGCAGCCCTGGCTGATAGTGGTCTTTATACTGTAGACATCTTGGCTATGGTGTCATCACTCTTTGCCGTCCATGTGTATGCCTAGTGAATGTTAAGGGTGGTACCAGTGGTGTCCCTTTGGAGCTTTGTTGCCCAAGAAGCCAAGGAAGGTGTGCTTCTGCTGGGTTTAACTCCACGGTGTCTGTGCTTGAGCATGAATGCTGAATTCCAGGAGGACAGCCTGAGCAGCAGGTGGTGAAGGATGGCCAGCATCCAGCAAACCTTATCTGGCAAAAATAAGGAACACTCATAAACTTTGCTCACCAGGCAAACCAAACTCTTGTTTTGAGACTGTGGGATATTTGGTTATGTTCTTTCATTTTCACTATTTTTAATATGCGTACAGCCAAAAATTGAAGAGGAAGTACCAAAATACTACGAAGCATGTTAGGCTTAGTGTTTCTAACCCAGTAGGAAGTATTTTAAAAGTTTATTTTTGTTAGATGCTGAGCACTGCCTGGATACTCGTTGTCCTTAAAAGGGTCTGTTGCTATCAGGAATGGGGCATTTGTGGTAATTTAAATAAGATGAGCTGGCACACATGAGTGCTCTGGTTTCAGTTTTCTGCAGAACTTGAATCCATCAGGAAGCAATTAAAATTCTCCACAATGAGAACCAGCAACTTTCTGCTGCGTACAAAGAAAAGTCAAAGGGTGGGCTCTCACTGGGGCTGCCTTTACAGTCAGTGGAAGAAAATACAGAATTCTAGATAGATGTTGTGCAAGTTACTACTTTCCCTCTAACATCCTCTTTCATTCCCTTAATTAGGCCAGCTGGACCTTTATCTCATCCTAACCATAGCAGGAAGTGCAGTCTTCTTCATCATCTTCCTGATTTTGCTTATTTATTGTATCAGGAAGAAGAAAGCAGAAAGGCTTGATGATGATGGTAAGTATTTAAGGCGCTTTATGTTGCTATCCAACCACCTAAAATCTTAGAGTTTCCCACTGTCAGCACCCTGGTGAGCAGAGGCATGCTCTCTGCCTTGGCCTGAGCCACAACCTGGCTTTGGCATGTGGTGAATCTCAGCAGATCAGCTGGCATTGCCAGTCTCAGTTTCTGATATATGCTTTGAACAAAAGACTTTGTGTTCTCAAGCTTTTTTTTGTTTATTTGTGGGGGAAGAATGGTTCCTCTAAAGTTTGGCCAAGGCCACAAGCCATGAGCATCCATAGGGCTATAATATACAATTAGTTATCCTGTTGGCAGATTTTTTTCATTAAATTTATATGTGTAAAATTAGGATCCTTGAAATCATTACTCATATTTGGAAACATTGTAGATAGTGAAAAAGGGCAAGAAGGCCTCAGGCATCTCACAGAACTTGTCCCCTCTACAAAACCATGTCCTTAGAGGTCTATCAGCACTGGAGGTTCAACTTGGGGCACTTTAAATTGGGAGCTGAGGCTTTTGGAGTGGACAGAGATTTCAACTGTTGTTCAGAATCATGCCTCTAAGACCATAGAAAATACTCTGCTAGAGTCTTCTCTGAGAGTGGGCTTCCAGTCCAACAGAGAGGTTGCCTTGAATTACAACCTGGGCATTGCTGCTATCCCTATCAGAGGATACTGAGCTGCCACTCAAGAAGAGTTGTCTGGTCCACCTGAAAGGGGAGGCTAAATCAGGAGGGAGGCTGCCCTAGCAGGGTTTGTTTAAAGGCTTGTTTCTGAGTCCTGACTGCACATACTGTGTCAGGCTTCCTGTGTGGTCTCAAATAACAGCTAGTCTCTGCGTGGATGTGAGTCAGTTAAACAATGGGAGTAAAAGCTCCTTTGTACACCACAACAGTCCTTGTCAAGATAGAGGGCAATACATGAAGGAAACCTCAGCTTATACCTCAAAGGTGCTAGTAGTTAGGCTGACAATAAGGGTGAGCATGACCAGTCCCATGGCTGAGGGGAGTGCAACCTCACTGCACCTGAGTGTAGATAATTTACCATGGCCCTCCTGCTTCCCTTGAAGTTATGTCTGTGAAGAATAGGCAAGTGCTTTCCCCATTCTGTGGAAGAGGACAGTGCAGCCACGAGATGTCACTTCAGAAGGCTTGCCATAGCTCTTGAGCACAATGTTGGTGTGAGCATAGCTATCCGAGAGTTATTTTGCATTATGGCTATTCTCATTTGAGTGGGCTATGTTACTCCCTCAGCTGGGCAGTAATAGCATATCTGCAATTTTTGGGTCTGGAGTCATCAAGAATTAAGAAAAAGAGAAGTCTTGGAAAATGAGAAGTATTATTAGAGGGTGACTAGCATCTTTGAAACAGTTTGGTGTGTGTTTAAGGCCATTTCAGCATCCCAAGAAGTAAAACCCTCAATCACTAAAATAAGCTGACCACATTTCAGAAGTGACGAGTCACTGGTTGAAAGTCAACTGGCATGAATTTACTTCTATGTGTAGGGAAAGCAATGCTAGTGAAATGGACCTCTGGTTTCTAGGTGCCTGGAAATCCCAGCACGAATAAAATCATAGAATCATAGAATGTTTCAGGCTGGAAGGGACCTCTAGAGGTCATCTAGTCCAACATCTCTACACAAGTAGGAACATCTACCTAGGTCAGGTTACTCAGAGCCTCATCGAGCCTGACCTTGAATGACTCCAGGGATGGGGCCTCCACCACCTCTCAGGGCAGCCCGTTCCAGTGCTCTATGACCCTCATGTTAAAGAACTTTTTTCTAATATCCAACCTAAATCTATCTTTTCCTAGCTTAAAACCATTACTCCTTGTCCTATCACTACAAACCCTTGTGAATAGACCTCCCCCTGCCTTCCTGTAGGCCCCCTTCAGGTACTGGAAGGTCAGTATAAGGTCCCCCCGGAGCCTTCTCTTCTCCAGGCTGAACAACCCCAACTCCTTCAGCCTTTCTTCATAGGAGAGATGCTCCATTCCCCTGATCATTCTGGTGGCTCTCCTCTGGACACGCTCCAATATGTCCACATCTTTCTTGTGCTGGGGGCTCCAGAACTGGACGCAATACTCCAGGTGAGGTCTCACCAGGGCAGAGTAGAGGGGCAGAATCACCTCTCTTGATCTGCTGGCCACAGTTCTCTTGATGCAGCCCAGGATGTGATTGGCCTTCTGGGCTGCCTTTGCACACTGGTGGCTCATATCCAGTTTTTCATCCACCAGCACTCCCAAGTCCCTTTCCACAGGGCTGCTCTCCAGTATGTCCTCTCCCAGCCTATACTGATAATGCTGGTTGCCCCGGCCCAGGTGCAGGACCCTGCACTTGGCCTTGTTGAATCTCATAAGGTTCATCTGGGCCCACTTTTCCAGCCTGTCCAGGTCCCTCTGGATGGCATCCCGTCCCTCAGGTGTATCAACTGCACCCCCCAGCTTGGTATCATCTGCAAACTTGCTGAGGGTGCCCTCAATGTCACTGTCAATATCATTAATGAAGATATTAAACAATACTGGTCCCAACACTGACCCCTGGGGGACACCACTCGTCACCTTACTCCATCTGGACATTGAGCCGTTGACCATCGCTCTCTGGATGTGACCATCCAGCCAGTTCTTTATCCACTGAACAGTCCACCCATTGAACCCATAATTCTCCAGCTTTGAGATAAGGATGTTGTGGGGGACTGTGTCAAAGGCCTTGCAGAAGTCGAGATAGATGACATCTATAGGCCTTCCCTTGTTGACTGATGCAGTCACTTCATTGTAGAAGGCCACAAAGTTGGTCAAGCAGGACTTGCCCCTAGTAAATCCGAATCCTAGTAAATCCTAGTATCCGAATAGTGGCAGGGCAGAGTGCTTCCTGGAGTTACATCTCATTTTCCGTTCAGTGGCCTGTTTCCAAAAGAGGACAGAGCAGCTTAGGCTGGGGGCGTCCATTGGTGACTGCTGGAACCTCCCCAGCAAAGTTAATTTGCCCAACACAGAGAGGGCAGCGCTGCCCCAGACACTTCCAGGTACCTTGATCTCAGCCAGGCAGCCAAAAAGCTTCCAGATTTGCCCAGGCTGCGCAGCCAGAGGTGATTTTGGTTGTTCCACTGGAATAGCAGGAACACCTGAGAATGATAGTGGCCTTCCAGGTAAGACCAATATTCGGCTTTTTCTTGCTTGGGCCAAGCACTTTTCCCTGAATGTCCACCTTCTGCTTAGACTTGAGTATGTGCCTGATTGCTGGGTCCTTCTGTCGTTGCAGATGAGGAGCAAATCACACAGACTCGCCGGGTGAACAGTGAAATGGTGGTGCGGGAGCTCCCTCAGCCACCGTGCAATTCCACTCCGAAGCAGCTGCGTGTGCAGCAACGGCCGCTGCCGCAGCCCCAGGTGCAGCAGCAAGCATTGCCCCCGCGGCCCAGGCCCCGCACTCAGCAGCGGACTCCAAACCACCCAAGAGAAAGACCTTGAATACCTGCCCTGGGAGCGATGGTGGTTTCTCTGCTCTGCCATTTACTGGGAAAAGAAAGTTTCCAGTAGTCAGGAACCTCTCCCACCCAGCCTTGCATAACGCTGAGCTATGAAATGGCAGCTTTCATTGCAGAACATTAGAGAGAGCATCAAATGGAGACGAAGAGGCCCATCGGAGGAGATTCAAGGTGATGGGTATTCATCCTTGTGGCCATTTTTTATCAAGTGTCTCCATGTTAGGGTATGGAGCATTAAGCCTTGAAACTAGTGTCTTTCTGTGGTTCACTTACTTTTACTGCATCTTGTTGTCTTCATGCTTTTTGGATGGATTATATCAAGAAGAGGATAAGGCACAAGTGAGACAACATGGGCCTAAGAACCTTACATGGTTTTGTCACGTATCTTTCACCTTTCTCCTGCCACACATTAGGACAGCCCTCTGGCTTCAACGTCAAATGCATGACCTCCTGGATCAAAAAATAGTTGTATGTAATTAATGCTTGTTTGAAGTTGTAAGAATTGGAGTCATCTAATGCAGAGAAGAAAATACTGAAAGGAGATGTGAAAGCCTTGATTCATCAGTGTGGGAAAGGAGTAAACATTTCACTTTCTCTACCGTGTTTAGAATGAGAAACCATGGGCTTAAATTGCAGCAAGGGAGAGTTAGGTCTGGATTTTTATTTTTTTTTTGTCTGCAAATTAAGCACTGGAACAGATCTCTGGGAGAGGATCTCTAGCACTGGGACTTTCAAAGGGCAGATGAGGCAACCATCTGTGAGGCATCCTTATCCTTCTAAGGGCCAGGGGAAACTGCTACATGGCCTCTCCAAGTACGGTTTCAGCTCAGTTTTCTGTGACTCCGTGATGGCAAATAAAATGAAACTTTATTCTCAGCTTTAGGTCTTTTTGGCTATCTGGACAATTTTTTTTGTCATAGAAGAGGTCTGGTATCCATTGACTCATGAAACAAGTGTTACAAACTGCCAACCAGTCTGATTACTGGTGGCATTATCTGAATTGTCATGGCTTTTCATCATAGGGCTTCCTGCTGATGGTGAGGGACCACATCCCTCGATTTTGTTGGTAAGCACCTCATGTATAACCAGGTCATGATAGAGAACTGCTGAGATATCTCCAACTCAGAGGGAGAGGCTGGACTCCATAACTGTGGCTGCATCACCCTCCACGTACTGGACAAACACTGCTCACTCCTCTGGTCCTTGGGGATGTTCATAACTGCCTCTACAGAACAGCTGAGGAGCCAAAAGAGGACAGGTAGTGAAGTCTGAATAGGTACACTGGCACATCTGGTGTAAGAGGCAATGGAGGTGGAAGAGGAGAGAGCTATGAGACCCACAGAGCACGAGACACCCACTGAGCATGTTGTTGCATTAGGTAGAAGAACATGTAGTACCTTTTTCAGGCTTGACTATCCTACACACGCCAGGGGAGATAAAACAGCCATCCCTTGTTTCTCCTGAGAAATGTGACTATTTTTATCTTTTGTACAAGGGCAGGGAAGAAACTTATCAGTGAGAAGGAGGTCTCTGCCTCTTCTAGGGCTCTGTCACTTTGCTTGAACTCCAATGGTGGACACAGCCCTGGGAGCATCACTTGCTCTTGCCTTAGCTTTCTGCAGCTTGTTCTAGGGCTTTATTTAAAGTTGCAGTTGGTAAACATTTGATGGTTTATTTTGTAACATACGCTATATCCCTGTAGTGAAAGAATAAAGCTAAGAGTGGGCCGAGATGATCTTAGTTCACACCTGTGCTGGTATTTCAGTATCTGGATCTCACTATGGTACAAAGGAGGCAAGAAAAACGTTTTGGTCCCTGAGCCACAGAAACAGACACAGGAGGTTTCACACCGATCCCGAGCAGCTGGTGGGCTCAGATCAGTGTGGGTCAGCACAGGTGCTGTGCCCACCTGCCTGCTGTGGCAGCATGCTCTCTGCCTGTCCTGTGTGGATGGATACGGGAGCACTGGTCCTTCCTGGGAGAGAGGGAGGGTTATTGGGACCTGAGGATAAGGGTGAGCTCCTCCTGGGACCCCTCTGGCACCAGTTAGTGCTCTCTTTGCCCTGGGCTTAACACAGCTGCAGGAATGCTTTGGAGATGCTCCTTTGCCACTGCTGAGGCTTGGTGAGCTTCTGACATACCTCTGAGAGACCCTCCCGGGTTTCTCACCACCTGCTGCCCTGGGCCCTCCTCTGTCTGGGGCTGGTGCTGGTGGGGTGACACTTGCCACAGCTCCTTCCAGGGAGCACCAGTGCATGTGTGAGGTGGTGCTAGGGTGGCTCTGGCCAGAACAGAGGTGTGCTTGCTCTCCTGGCAAGGAACTGCAGCACAAAGCTTTGTCATGCCCAGGATAGTACAGGAAGCAAAAAGCTTTTCTACTGTTGGTCACAAACTGGGTCCAAACCTGCCCTCAAAACTGGGCTGGAGACCACCCTGTGAACTGAGCAATTCTCTGTTGTCTCAGCTGAAGGCATGCGAAGGCTGAGCACACCTGAAAGCTGCCCTTGGATCCCCTTCCTGGGGATGCGGGCTGCCAGTGGGCACCCTGAGTACAGGGCAGGCCAGAGGCCACAACAGTGGGCATGGGTGAAGTGTGGAGGTGTGTGTTTTAATACTGCCTTCCACCTGGCTGCTGTAACCATGGGCTGAGAGAAGCGTTCTCAGCCTCAGCCAACTCACTGAGGTCTCCTCTGTGTTACTCTTTTAATCTAAATGTAATCTTTTACATGCTAAGAGGCTCAAAGCTAAGTAAAAAGAACTGAATGTAGCCCTCTTGCGTAGACTTGCATCAAAACACAGTCCTCTGGCAGGCAGACAAGAACATACTATGGGCACAGAGTAGCCCCACGCAACAGGAATCTCATCAGTGCAATACGTATTTTTGATTGATGCCTTTTTTCTGATAGTCACCATTGTTTTTGTGATGTCTCATGTTTGTTCCTGATGTGCTGCAGTGGACAACACTTGTACAGTCACAAGTTGGTGCCTGCTTGAATAGTCAGCAATTTTTCGAACGTGTGCCATGGAGCTTTCAAATCTCAGGGGTTTGTGCTGTAGAGGATGTTTCGGTTCTGGAAAATGAGCTGACAGCGAGACCTATGAAATAACAGGAAGTGCTCAGCTATGGTGATACTTGCTGCAACCTTTCTTGGTTCTTCTTTCGTAGACGCATCTACCAAGTAAGTCACACTAGATGAAGTGGTTTTGCCCCTTCTTCCTAAGGAGCATGAGATGAGAGGGCTAACAGGCTGAACCATGCTCTGTAAGGACACTGCCTTGACCTCCCCGATTGGAGAGAGGCAGTTTATGCTGCCCGGGTGTCAGCAGGGATCAGTTGTGCTTGGTGATGTACTGCAGAACTAGTGCTCAAGGAATGAGAGAAAAGTGCAGCAGAGGTCTGTGGTTGTGTTGTGGTGCTCACCAGTCATTCAGGCTGAGTAGGCACCCAAAAGAGCAATGGTTGGTTTTATAGAAGATAGAAATTTTCTGTCCATCTTAATCCCAGTGCCTTCAGCAATGCTTGCTGCCCAGACTTGGCCTTTTTTTGTAAAGTAGACAAGATCCTCTTGTATCTCAGCTGGGTATTAGCCAGTCCAGAAGGAGGATCTGCTTCTGGCACAGGCAGTGCTGGAGCCAGCTAGATAATTTCATTTCTACAATAAAACTCTGAGCCTGTATAAGGTCAAGTAGGGAACCATGGCTAGCTCAAATGTCTTTCTTGGGATGCTTGCCAAAATGATGCTATAGGAAAAAGACACCGATTTCACCCTTATTTTGCAAGAAATCTTCAGGCTCTGATGTAGAGATCAGAGAGATGATGTAGAGAGCCCAGCTGGGGCTGTGTTGCCCATCAGCTCCCTTCTCCTACCTGACAGACAGGTCATCACATCCCAATCCATGCTTAAGCCTTGCAAAAGGTTTAAGAAATGTTGGGTATGTCTTTCAAACTCTAGTTCTCTATGGGGTGTGCTATGGGCAACAGGCAGGAGCAGAGCTCAGCTAGGTGGGCAAGGTGCCCCACCAAAGCACCTCGCAGGTACTGGCTGTGCAGCAATCAGGTTAACATGGCTGTCACCTTCTGATCTCCAAAATGGCTGATAGTCACCCTTGGCCTGGAGGGAGAACCAAGGGTCTTGTTCATATGCTGCGAGTGATAATGTAAGAGGTCTGGCCTCAGACTTTTGGATAAGATCAGTTTCTAGCAGCTATCAAGCTTGTGAAATAACCCTGCTGGGCAATCCTATCTCATGCTGTGGGAAGAAAGATAAGAGTTAATTGAAGGAGAGCAGAGTAAGGGACTCAGTGCCAATAAAGTGGCTTCCTGGCCTCCTATCCCACCCTCATCCTAGAGGAGAGATGCCAAATCCAGCCTTCTCCTCAGCCTCTCCCCTAACAAAATGCTGCTTCTCTCCCTGCAGGTGGGATTTTACAAAAGCTCCTTTTCCCATCCTTGCAGGCTGGCTGCTGCCTTGAGCCATGGATCAGCACAGGCCATGGGAATGCTTCCCTCTCTCAGGGGTGCAGCTTTAGCCTTTATCCTTGCAGAGAATTGCCAGAGCAGCTGCCTCTGATGCTTGTCCCAAACTGAAATTCCTCTGCTCTGCTGCTGGAGAGGGAGGGGCACTGCTGCCCCATAGGCAGAGAGTGAAGTCTCTGTCCCAGTGCAGCTGATGCTGATTTGCCATAGCTGGGCTCTAAGCACTCTCTGCAAAGAAGGAAGCCACCCCTAACATGTCTGTCCTGAAAGACCAGAAAGGATTTGACACCTTGACTGCCTCCCAGCTCCCCTTTGGAGGGGAGGATGGCAGTCAAAGTAAGAAACTGAGCAAAATTTTGCAGATTCTCCTGGCAGGGCAAAGGCAAACAACCCCAAGCCAGTGAGGATGCAAACCTACAGTACTCTCAGCAGAATTTCTCCTTCTTGGCAAGGGGCATCTGCTTTCTCCCCCAAAATAGCAGGGACCTGGGAGAAGGAGCCTTCCCAAAAGCCCACGGCAGAGCAGCACAACAGGCTGCTTCTCCCCTTGACCCTTGCTGGAACTGGGAAGGTACAAAGCAGAGCTATGGGGAGAGAGGAGCAGGCATGTGAGGAGCTACTTCACATCAGGATCAGCATGGGCATCTGGCAGCTACTGCCCAGATCTTCCCAGGTGGGATTTGGGGCAGAGGAGGAGGGCAGAGACCAGATGAGCTGGCCCAGGGAATAAGCCAGGCTCCGTATATGTAGCATGCTGGACAACAGGGCAGGCAGAGAGGTATGGGCAGGGACAGAAACAGCTGCTGGAAAAGATTAGTTGGATGACCAGGAAGCAGGGTCTGAGTCACTTTACTCTCATGCTTGCAGTCCTGGGATGGAGCTTCTCTTTCCATGCAGTGCTCTCATCTCAACTGAGATTTACCCTTTGGGCAGGGGGCATGTGTTGCATTGCTTGCTGGGCTTCCTGCTTCCCCCTCCTTTTTTAATCCCAGGACCAGCTGTATTGTTCTCACCTCCTGTGACACCTCCCTGGGCAGCACTCCTACAGCGTTACTTTCTATTCTAGCTTTCCTTTCCTACAAAACACCCACTCTGGGCAGTTTATTTTTCCTCTTTGAATGACACCTCAGCACTCCAGCTTATGCACACGTCAGCCTGAGGGCAGCATGCCTGCTGAGAGAGAAGAGAGGGGACTTCCAAGGCACCCTGATGGCTTCAGAGCATGGTTCCTCTTTATCATGCCTGCCCCAGGAAGCCCTGCTCCAGGTCACTTTGCTGTTGCCAGCCTTCATGGATGCCACTGGGAATGATCCCTGCCTCTGAAAGGATCGAAGAGGGACACACATCTCTGCTGTCTCCTGCCTTGCAAGGTGCACAGCTGATGCTGTCTTCCCCTCTTCTGAGTCTTGCTGGGCACGCAGTGAGCCCCATCCGCCCAGAGCCCGTGGTGCCGGCAGGCCCTGCTCTCCCTCCCTTGGCATGTGCATTGCTGACGTGAGCTGCTGGTCTGATCAAAGTACATGCAGAGGGAAGGAGAGGGCAAAGGTTAGGGCAGACAAAAGAGTAAGGTGACATTCGATTCTGCCTACCTGGCTGTCAGCAGCACCAACCTCAATACAGTACCCTTGCCTCGTGTGCCTTTGTTTTGGGTCATATTTTTACACAGTTTCTGCCTTCGGTGCTGCTAAAATACAGTTTTTGAGATAACAGGAAGAGATAACCCCACAACAGAGATACTCTCTGCATAGTAGTGCTCATTGGTTGCATCTCCCATGCGCTTTCTCTGCCTACGTAACAACAGCAGGCAAGCATTTTGGGTTGCTGCCTGGCCTCCCACACAAATACCCGCTTTCATTTCCAGCCCTTCTGGGTAGTGTGGGGCAGGTGAGAGAGCGCGGTGAAAAGGCAGGAGGGTGCGAGTAGAGATGAGTGTGGCATGGGCGCTGCTAGCAACTGGTGGGGAACAGCTCTAGAACAAAACTGTGGGCATCCCAAAACTGCATTTCTATGCTTACTGCTCCCTGGCTGAACACCAGTGAAATGGGGACAGGCAGTAAGGCTGGTGCATTAGGACAACTAGCACTTGAAGAAAGTAACACCTGCTGGGACAGTCTGGGACTGATGCTTTTAGTGGCTGGAGTCAGACAAGCAAGGTGAGCTTTCCCATGAAGAAGGGAATGAAATAAAGGGATGCTTGTTTGCCAGGGACTTCCTATGTAAGGGTACTCTGGTCTCCAGCTTGTCTTCCACAAAAATGCATGCACCTCACTTGCTTCCCAAAGCCTGCTTCCATCCCTTCTCCATTTGTGTGGGTGCCCCAGAACTCCACCCTTGTTTGCTGGCAAGTTCACCAGAGGCTCTTGCTGGGCAGAAGCTCACCAAGCTCCCTGCCTTGGAAGGCAGCTCTGTGCCAGAGGGCCAGGGGGCCAGGGGCTTGCTGTGCTCTGCTCTTGCTTCTGACCTCTCATCTCACACTGATGGTGTGTCCTGTCCCTTGGTGGCTCTCCCTGCCCTGAGCACTAGGTAGATAGTAAATGTGAGAGAGCAAGGGCAGTCTGTAGGTTTGGGATGCTCCTGTTCATATTCCTGCTGGGGACAGAGTCCTGATTTCTCCACTTGTCTGAGAAGAGCACACCTGTAGGTATCAGTTTATGCTAGAATTAGTGTTTTATTCCATTTGTACTTTTCTGGAGCTTTTACAGCTGTTAAATGCACCACCTGAGGGAGCTGTGTCTCTGAGAATGGCTCTACAGCCAACAGGCTGTACAACACGAGGGTGACTGCAAGGCACAAGGCTGCTGCAGGGACACTGGTCACTGCAGTGACCATAACTTCGATTTTAATCGGCTTCAGTGTGATTTCAGTAGCCGGGGCCACTGTGAGTGAATGGCAGAATGAGGATGTAGTTCCTATTGCAGAGGAAGTGCCTGTATCTCAGACCTCAAATTCAACCAGAAAAACCTCTAACACCCTTTTGCTGAGCTTACAATTTCTATAGAGTCTGTTTTTCTTTCTGCCATTTAAAAAAAGGACAAATTTAGCCAAAAGCTAGCCACTGCAAAAGAGGAACTGAGTAACATGATTTTTTTTCCAAAAAGCACTGACAGGAAGGAAACATGTCTGCACAGCAAGTGCTGTGTAAGAGCCTTTAGGCCCTATAGTACAAATTAAATACTGAGTGTTGTAGTAGTTGCTGGGAAACCAAGGTCTTCCAAAAGAAGGTCTGTTTATTAAGGAAAAAGGGGTAGAAAGAAAGGGTGGCCCCACCCTCTTTCTTTAGCAGACATCTCACCTTGCGTAGAAATTCAGGCTGCACTTGGGCTGCCAGCTCTCATGCTGCTGAGAACAGCAAATACACCCCTGGCTATTGCTGCCAAAGTACACTCTTTTATCAGGCTCATTCTTCTCCATCCCACCCCTCTTCCTTGGCATCTCTGTATGTTCTAGGGAAAAGAGGCTGAATATGCATGTCTCTGAATATCAAATGTTACCTGTAGTAAATGTCTCTGCTGATGTTGGGAATATCACACCAGGAAAATTGGGTCAGCTTTAGGAAAACCATCAAACTGCAGCTCTGAAGAGCCACAGATGGTGCCAGGGTTAGAAAGGATATCGATAAGCGAGGAGAGGCATTTCAAGATGGCAACTCCAGATGAAGTGGCTGCAAATATCCTTTCTTTCAAAGCATCTGTGCTAGAGAAGAACATCTGCGATAGAGCACCTGAGGCAAATGCAGGCATGATGTCTTATCTAGAGAAGAAAAATTGCACCACTACTGGCGGGTATCAAAGCAGCTGTCTCAACAGATGTATGCACATGTTAAGCAGTGAGAACTGCTGGTCCTCTCCTGATGTTTTGAAAGACATGTGCTTCTGAAGCCCTAATAAGAAATAGTACAGAATAATGGTTTACAGGCCTAGATTGATCAGAAGGGAAGCAAAAGCTCTGCTTCTCCAAGGTATAAAAAGAAGATGCTGCATCCTTTTGAAAAAAACTGCTGTAGGAAGGTGGGATGAAATAAATTATACCAATGATACTTCTCTGTGGGACAGCTGAGGCTTAGCCCAGCACTGCAGACTGCACTGATGGCTGCTTGGTCCCACTGGAGGAGAAAGGAAATTTGTGGGCTGGCCATACGACGACGGCAACAGTTTAGGGATGCTTTATTTTAGCGCAGCACCTGTTAGCCAGCTTCTGGCACACACCTCTAGGCAGGGAAGGCAGTTTACAGCACAGAACTACCTATCAGCTCCTGTACAAAGCCCTGTCCTGCAGGATTTGGCTCAAGTGCTTCGTTCAGCTGTGCTATCAGTGGTCTCCAGGGACAAGAAGTGGAGGAGGTAGCAGGTGCCCTGCCTGCAGCAACCTGCTTGGTGCTGGCGTGAGCACAGGGTGCGCAAGAACAGGTTGGTGCTGTCATCTAGTGGGACAACATGAGCACAGCCCAGCCATGGCTCTGTGCCCTTCCTCCCATGCCTTGTATACCTCCTTTGCACTAATTTGTATCCCGACTAATAGGCCTGGGAGGATTCTGGTCCTCATGCACCTCCCTCCAGTAGAGTGTATTTTGTGCCTGTAAAAGAGATCAGCCCAATGCTGATCTCTAACCATAGGACAATGGTTAATTGCCTGTCTAATTTAGATCTTGTTTTGCACCCAAGGAGAACTGAATGGTCAAGGCTAAAGACTTCTCTAAAACTCTTGATTTTAGTTCTTTGTATTCAAAACACAACAGCAGTCACTACTTTCTGATTGTCATCTCTGCTACAATCAAGTTCAAGTTTTGGTTCCTCTTGCAGCTGTTCAGATGTGTTCTGCCACTCAAACAACACGTGGCAAACCCCACCATCAGCTGCCCTGAATTTTCCCCGGGGGTACACTGAGATGGCTTGTCTTCCCAAAGACAAAGAACAACGCCAGGGACTCAGTAACTGGGATGTGTTCAAGACTGAGTGGCAACGGAAGGGCAGAGGTGGGAGTAGGGCCTTGCAGCTCATCTTACATCTTCCTGGGCCTCTAATGGCTTTGTCCCGCAAGTGCCTCCTTGTTCCTCACACAGCAGAAGGTATGCTGGAAAATCCGATGCTGCTAATTCTGGCAGAGAAACTGGAACACAAACCGCAGCCTGAGCAGGGGGCAACAGGGAATTGAAATCAGTCTCCTGAATGAGAAGTGTTTTTGTTTTAAAGATACGGGGATTTCTTAATCACACTTTAAATAGAACCATAGAGCAGCCTGGGTTGGAAGGGATCTCAGAGATCGCCTGGTCCAACCTTTCATGAGAAAGGGAGACTACATGAGATTATCTGACACCCTGTCCAGTCACATCTTGAAAATCTCCAGTGATGGGGACTCCACCATGTCCCTGAGGAGACTCTGCCAGTGATGGATTGTTCTCACTGTAAAAAAATTATTTCTTCTATCAAGATGAAAAGTCTCCCAGTGCAACTTGTACCCATTGCCCCTTGCCCTCTCCATGTGGCTCCTTGTGGTTTAGGTTGAAATCCTTCATCTTTCTATCTCTGAAACACTTCTGTTCATGTGTGATGGAAGGTGATCTTGGCTGGCATCCCGAAGGAAACAGTTACAAAGGTAGGTGTCTCTGTTGGTCCCCAGTCATGTTGTCCTTCTCCACCCTTCCTTCCTACCCTTCCAGTCTTTTTCAGGAAGCACATTAACCCGCAGGTTACATCTGCTTAAAGGACTCCTTGCTGTATTTATTTTATTCTCTTCTGCTGTGTAAGGCACTCCTTGCCCCCTGGTTAACTCTTCCAGCTCGCAGCGTCAACTGTGGCAGATGCAGACGCTCAGCAGGCCAAGCCGGTGGTGATTAGAGGATTGCCTTTCAACACATGAAGATGACATGGGGGTCAGGAGAAGGAAAAAAAAAAAAGTAAAATAAAATCCCCAGACACATTTTCTGGTAGAAGCCTGTTTTTGGCGAAAGCTGCCAAACCGTGCGGTACAGAGCCCGCAGCATCATCTCGGGGCCCTGAGGGCAGCACCAGCCCGTCCTGCCTCTGCTCCGCCTCTCGCCAGGAGCCCGTCGCAGCCGCCCCTCGCCCCGGGGAGGTGCCCGGTGCCCGGTGCCCGGTGCCCGCGGCCGCCCCGCCCTCGGGGTTCTCCTCGGCGGTGGAGGCCTCGAAGGCCCGTGGATCCAGCCTGGCCAGAGCCCTCTGTAGAACCTCCCAACCAACTTGGTGTCATCTGCAAAGTCACTGAGGGTGCCTTGANGGCGGCGCGGCTCCCGCTCGGAGAAAGGCTAAAGCCGCCGCAGCTCAGCGAGCCCGAACGCCGCGCTGCCCGCAGCGCCCAGCTCGGCCGCCTCTTGGAGACGCCGCTCCAGGCGGGCCGGCTTTGCGCTGGTACCGCCGAGCGGTCACCGGCTGTGACAGCGCTACCAGCCCCGTTACAGAGCTCCCGGGGCTTGTTCGCAGTGAATGTTGACGCACGCAGCCACAGCGCAGCATCCCTGCCACGCTTCCCGTCTGGGAGTGTGAGCATCCCATGGTCTTCCCCTCTCTCACGCCCGCAGAGACGCACTCTCTTCAGCCCCAGCCCCCAAACGCGCTGTTTCCTCCTCGCTTCTCACGGGTGCTTGCAGATTCAAGCATGAAATCTCCACCAACGAATGCTCTTTACATGCTCTGCTGTGTGGCTTCGGTGTACTCGCTTACGCCCTAATTGCATCACTTCCCTGCAACTCCCTTCCTCAGGTGAGTGCCCCGCTCTCTTAGTCAACACACGCACACAATAAATGTTTCACGCTCTAGAGCTGTGCCCAGGTAGCCCACATATCACTCACACTTACGTGTGCATCTCCACTTTTCAAGCACAGAGATGTCAACTGCTCTGTAATAAATTCATCCTACAGACTGTCTATACACAGGCAGCTTTTCCACGTAGTTCATAGAACTTCAAGTATAAATATACTCATTTTCTTTCCGCAGACACACTTACTTTCCTTTCTCTGGAACAGACAAGCCTTTGTTGTTAGGCTGTCTCTGCTTCTCTGGTCTTTCCTTCCCCCCTTGTTTCTGACTCTGTTTTCCCCAACGTCTGTCTCTCCTGCTTGTTCAGGCTGTCAACTAAGTTGCCAGGTACTGCAGATGAGCTGCTTGGAATCATGGTTGGCCAAGGCCATTTGCTGGTGTGATGTGCTGCCTGTTGCAAGGGGCTCCACAGGTGCCCTCTCAGTGAACTCCTCCCCTACTCCATTTTAAGGGTATAAAAGGCAGCATTTTGATGAAACACCTTCCGCTGGTGGGATGCTCTGTGCCACAAAGGCAAGGGTCTGGGCTTCTCCTTGGGGAGGTGCGATATCTCTTCCATTGCTGTTGCAATAGCAAAAAACCTCACAACTGCTGTTGTGAACACCCTGCTCTTGCCAGAACAGGCCGGGCACCGCATCCAGCCCGCCTAGGCTTGCCCCATGCACCCGGGCCCTGGGCGCTGTGCTGCTGCCCCATCCATTTGACCAGTGGGTTGCTCATATGCTGGGAGGAAGCAGCAGAAAGCCGGGGTGCAGCACACTGCGGGGTGAGTGATGTGGGTTCTTTGGGCAGCCAGGAGGGGTTTCAGGTTGGCTCGCTGCCATCAGCAAAGGCTTGCAGCTTTTGGGAGCGCACAGCTCATGGTAGAGGGTGCCTGTTGCTGGAGTAGGGGCAGGCAGCCAGGCACTGCAGCATCAGGGAAGGGGAGGTGGTGAGGGTCTTCCCTCACCCCCATGCTGAGCTCTCAGACTGCTCTCTAGCTGTTCCTGGGAGGTTTCTTGCACCTTGCTGCTGGCTGATCTGCCCAGGGCTCTCAAGATGCAGCCTTGCTGGGACTTTTGCAAGTGGTGGCTGCCAGCCTTGGTAGCAGGACAGGGCCTGTGCCCTGGGGAAAGGGCTTTAGACCCAGCCAGATTTCGGGTGTTTTCTCAGGTGTGTTCTGCACTTAACAACAGCTTCCTGTTGCTTACAGTGAGTTATCTTGGGGTGAGAGACTGGGGCTGTGAGGACGTGTAGGGGTGATACTGAGAAGTGTGTGTTGGCACTGTGGGAATTCACCTGGTGCAAAACCAGATTTTGGCTTTGCACAACTGAATGCTAGCAGTGTCCAGTGTCCTGTCCTGGTGCTACGGTGATGTGCAGCAGAAGGAGCCGTGCCAAGTGTCTGTCCCTTTCATCTGTGTTGCCCCTAAGTGCATCCATGTGTTGTGCGAGGCTCTGATGAAGTAATATGAATGGATGCCAACTCAGCTGAAAGGGCTGTGGTGTGGCACAATGTGGTGTGGGACGGGAGCCCTGTTTTTGAGGATGCCTCTTTGACTCCACTGGGGAAGGCATAGCCATGCTCTGTGGTGTCCCTGAGAGTGGTAGCACCTTGCTTTAAACAGCCTTGAGGCCTTGAGAGCAACACTGGTGGCAGACCCGTGGATGAAAGATCAAAGACATCTCACTGAGAATCTCACCTCCACTGGCTTGTCCTGGCAGGGATGTGCCAAAAGCCCCCTTGATTCTTGTCCCGGTTTCACTGGAACAGAATCATAGGCCAGCCATGGTCTATAGGCCATTAACAGTTCTGGAGTCAGACAGGGCAGCTGACCCGAGTTGACTCACAGGTGTATCCCATCCCATAAATGTCACACTCAGTATAAAGGGGAAGTCTGGTGGGGTTGAGAGGGTTGGTCTAGTCTTGTTGGTGTCTTGATCCTGCCTCTCCTGAGGACTGCTTTCTTGTTTGTTGTGATCACATGCATCTGCTGAGCTGAGTATAACTTTGGCTATTTTATACTGGTATTGGTATTACTTTGGCTGTTTCATTAAATCCATTTTCATTTCAACTTGTGAGTCTCCTCTCCTTTTCTTGATCCTCCTTCTTGACCGGAGAGGGGTCATCAGGTGACAGAGCAACTGCTATAGTTTAGCTCTGGATACTGGCTAAATGTAGACAATGCTCCCCATTTTCCTGGTTATATGCTTTTCTCTTTTTGCTCTTTCTTATTTATTCTTTTCAGCTCAGAACAGGCATGAGGCAGGAAGCAATGTCCAGCAGATATACTGTCCTGCATGGTCTCAGAGCAGTGACACTGGTGCTACTTCAGCTTGCTTCCATCTTTTCATCCCTTCATTGCAACCTTGTGGTAAGTCACAACAGTTATATTTACATCTAACAGAGCCAGTTTTTGTGTAAGTTATTTTATTTTTCAGTGAGCCCTTTCATCTGCTCAGTCAGAGGATGGCAGCTGATGCTGCTATGGTGGGGAGCACCTTCAGCTTGTTTTGCTCTGCCATTGCATTTGCCTCTTGCACAGGGTTCCTAGTCAAACCAAAGACAGGAGCCAAATGTATCTTGCACAGTAGGGCAAGGGCTCTAGCTCCCCACCCCCAAGCAGCTCTCTGACCTGGAGACCTCTGGGCATAAACAAAGTGCAGTGTTAGTGGAAAATTGATGCAGTCCCCAGAAGGTTCTTAGGAAACATGTGAGCCTGGATGGAGCCAGCTGTTCTGTGTGGGAAGGCAAGAGGTTAGTCCAGATGATGCGGATGAGAAAGGCTAGCCAGAGCTGGAGCACATATTTGTCTTGTGGCCGAGAAGATGAGTGGCTTGGGCTGGATGTGGATGAACAGCGCTCAGCCATATCTTGAGGGTGACTTCTAAGACAAGCTGAAAGAGCCATGGATGTCAGCTCTTGGAAAAAGGAAATTGGAAACCCCATAGCCCTGGGAGCCTGATAGTGCAGTGTATTTTTATTTGTAACCATTAGCTGGGTCTTTGCAGTTTGTAAAGTAACTCAAACTTTGAGTTTACTGTTGCCTGCAGTTCTGTCTTCACAGTGAAAGGCACAAACTCAGCAAGTGGGCAGTTGCATGTGCTGTCTGATGCACAGCTCCTCCCTTTGCTTCTGGACCCATGTTGTGTGATAGATAAGCATCCAGACTACCCAGGAAAAGAAAATATCTTCTGTACAATCCCTTGCATCCTGAGGTTGAAAAGATTGTTTCAACCACAGTCTGTGTTCTGCTGTGTGGGCTTAATGTGACTACAGATACAGTGAAATGTGTGCGTTAAGCAAGGTGATTTGTTGGTGCCAATGGGGAATATGCAGCTTTTTAGCCTCCTGATGAAATCTGGTTGGGATCTGTTTGTGTGTGTTGGAGTAATCTGGACTCACATACTGAAAGCCCTTCCTCAAAGCCATAGCCTCAAGACTCAAAGCAGAGGGTGAGGCAACATCCTCTTTGTGAAGTGAGTTGAAATGGTTCAGTTTTCCTACAGAAGTTCCTGGGTGACCAGCAATGTTAACACAGCTGCAGCTGTGTCTCCACAGGGATGTTTTTTCAAGCTGAAACCAAGAACAATTCCCTCAAAGATGCACTGAAGATAAAAGTAATTATGCTGGAAGGAGCAGTGTTGCTGCTTGACTGGTGCTTTGGCTGAGACCTTGTCCCTTCAAATTGGAGAACTGTAGGATCAAAGTTTAATTTAGGCTGGAAGGGAACCCCCCCACCTCCTGGAGGCTATCTAGTCCAAGCCCCAGTGAACTCCCAAATGAATCAGGTAGACTGTAGAGAACTGAGCAGAGAAACTCTGGAAATACATCTTGGCTTATCGGGATTTAGCAGGACTTTAGCTCTAATGTAAGAGAGCTCTGAGGTTCGGCTTGGCTGTGGATCACATCCAGACTCTTGGGTACTCACATCAGGTGGTGGTGCTGGTCCAAGCATGATCCCTCGCTTCATTGTGGGTAATGTGGCTGCCTTCGCCATTCCCTGCTGTTTCTGGCTGGGCCAGTGTGCTCTGTACCTATCGCCACAGTTGTACTCTCCTTATTTTGCCTGGGTAAACAATTGCCTCTTTCCCCCTCTGCAGTGACTTTGTCAGTGCAGTGAAGGAAACACAAGGGCTGCATCACGTGCTCCTTTGGCACCCCGGTGAAAGGGTGGTAGGAACATGGTGTGTGGGACATGCATATGTGGACCCAGAAGCAAAGCAGCTGGGAGGAGGCCACTTCTGATGTTCTGCAGCTTCACATGGGTGGTGGTTTTGCTGCTGCTGCTGCTCCCTTCTCCTAATGATGTCCTGTGTGCTTTTCCTCCCATCCTTTTGCAGCCAGGGGAAGCAAGGAAGGTGCTTAGAAACCCATCTCTTTAAAAAGCAGATGCTCCTGCTAGCTAGAAACAGTCATGCCATGCTGTACCCTTGGTAGGAGGTGTATCTTGTTGCACAGAAGGTTAATGCATCCAGTGTTTCTGGGTCTCTGAGCACGTGCTCTCGGGGGCCCAAATGCTTCCCCAGACCTCCCAGGTTTGCAAGAGTTTGCAACTGTGCTTCCTGCTACTGGTTGGTCTGGATGTACAAAGGGAACAAATGTTGGATGTTATTTGGCACTTCAGTCAGGTCGTGCTGCAGCCAGGAAGTGCAGTGGTTCATAATGGAGAACATATGGGAACTCACGCAAACACCCTCACTTGCTCCCTCCTTGTTTCCCTGCCTATAGAATGGAAATAATAATTCAGTACCTCAAAGAAGAGTTGTGGGGCTTGCTTAACAAATTAAGATTTGCAAAACACTTGCAGACCTTCACCCAGAAGGGGTGGCAGGAGGATGTTGTGTTTTTAATGGCAGAAGCATTGCCAGCCTGTCTCCTTCCCTTGCACCCAATGATAAGGAGATGCTGGATGGCCCCCCCACCAGCCATGTGTGTCCATTTGTGCGACAATCCCCCCACAGTCCTTGCAGCAACAGTACCCAAGGCAAGATCAGCCCCACCGGGGGGGCATTGGATGGTTTCTCTGGCCCTGTAATCTCCATAGCCATCTGGACCTGTTTCTCAGTGCTTGTGCGGAAAACTGGTACCCTCCCATGCAGATGTCCTTGCACATGTATGCTCCACATCAAATGCTGACTCCAAGAGCGGCAGTGTTGAAAAAAGCCTCCACAGATAAGAATGTTTTCCCAGATAGTAACATAAAGTAAAAATCAAGGGACTGTTTGTTTGTTTGTTTGTTTCCTCCCCCATCTTTTTGGTTTTTTTTCTTTTTGAAAGTGAGGCTTTTTATTTTGCCTTCAAGGAAATTGGTACTTAAGAACTGTTCTTAATAATTTTTCTTTTCCATACTGACCTTTCTGAGGCAGATGAAAGGAACAGCCTTTAGACAAGAGAGCTAGATAAGGCAGAAACCCCTCCTCTTCCTCCTCCTCCAGGGCACCATGTGCTTGCTCTTGAAGTTGGTTTCTTGGGGAGGAGGACATTATCTCCATTCCATTTCCTGAGTTTGACAGGTTCTCACACATGTATGCATACAAGCCCTGCTGCTGGGTTGGTTAATATTTTCGTGATCTGCTTTCTCCTGCTGAGCCCAACACATTGATGTGATGAGCTTGAGGCTCAAGACCTTTTGAGAGCAAAAGTCTGGGCTCCCATAACACAGGATGTCCTCTTCAGCCTTCTGTGGCAAGGGCTGTAAGAAGTCTTCCTGGTGCTCAAAGCTCCAACTCCCGTCCCTGCTCCCTCCAAGAGGCAGGGATGAGGCCGGGACTGTTGCTGGACAGGGGACTCATCCTGGCAATCCTGCATGGTAGCTGGTGAAAATCGGTCAAAGTGAAGATGCACTGAGCAAACCAACTCACCAGTAAATGAAGTGGCATTTTTCCAGAAAAAATTTTTCTCAGCAGAAACTGTGCGGGTGCATCTGATACGGACTTTGTAAATGGCCATTAGCCTGTTGTGGATGAGAGCAATATAACTGAATTTAGGGAAAAGGTTTAGTAGGGAATAAACTTTTTCATGGTTTCCCAGAAACTCTTCTTTTTTCTGCAGTTGATAGCTGAAAATGTCAAAATGTTGTAGTTAATACAGAGACAAAAATAAGAAGCAAGGGAGGGCAAATGAGAAGGAAAACTAAGGATGTCCATCTTCACTAGAGCTGGGCGTATGTAGCAATAAATGTTCACAAAATGTGCTTGTGAATAAAACATGCAGCCTGTCTTCCTTAGCGATTGTGACCCATTTTATTCCCAAACACTCTGTAGAAAAAAAATGTTCTACCCACAAAGATATTCACGAAAGCAAGCTATCTTTTAGAGTAATGTGAATAAATATAATTGAATGCTCAGGCTGGTGTTATTCTGAAAGCCATTTTGAAGAGCCCTATCAGTTGCATAATAGGCTCGTAGAACAATTCGGCATGATTGCAAGTAACTCACGATGAGGAGAGGATGTTTCTCCCACGTATGAAGTATGGTGCCTAGCTAGAAGCGATATAGGATAACTTACATGACCAATGGCATAATGTAAATGGTGAGTGAAGAGTAGGATATTTTCAGCAAAAGGGTCCCAACTAAGCCATGTATTAGAATGCCTACATGCAAACTGCTTGTCATAACCATCTGAAAAGCAGTCCTGTCTCTAAGTAGCCAGGCTGCTGGCTGATAATTCAGGGACAGATAATGGGGCTGCGTTTGTCAGAGGATTTATCTGCAGTGAGCAATTTGATCAGCTTTAATTATATGTGACAGCAATGTGAAGTGTAAAGTTGTGGTCAATCAGTTTGAATTAATCCCTCTGTCAATGTCACTGAGCTGAAGATCGGGGCAAGTTGGTGTTATTTTCTCGCTTAGTCCATTGCCAAGAGGAATGACTGTCCCTACCTGCAGGTATCCCCACCTTTCCTGCAATGGCCTACATTCCTCTCTGTGGGCCTTCCCTGTCCACAATATCAAAGATGGAGATGGAAATGAGCTACTGGTTCATACAGAGTCCATTCAACTCTGGCTGTTGCAAAGTCCTCTCCAGTGGGTTTTTCATTTTTTGCTGTGCGTAGCAGCAAGTTGCATTTCATACATCCAAAATGTCTGGGCTTTCCCAGTGTCTCCTGGATGGCTATTACACATTAAACTATAATTGCACAGTCAGGGAGTTTTCCTTTCTGATGGTCTGCCAACACGTTCCCTTTAAAAAAATTATATCTATCGAGGTTAGCAGCTTGGGCAGGAAATAATCCAGACAAATGCAGGCTGCCCCATCTTCAGGCCAATTAATCTGAAACAGATATCCAGTGAGAGGGTGATAGCGGAAATGCTGAATGAGATCTGTGGGGAGTGGACAGCAATTTAGTGGAGCTGTAAACTTGCAATTCAGATGCTGGCAGCAGTGCTCCATGATTATGGGCTACGGAGAGGGCAGAGGAGGACACTGCTGCAGTGGGCAAGGGGTGATGCATTTACGGGCAGCACCTACCGCGCTGCGTGCTTCAGGCATCCCAGGGCCAGCTCCATACTGCCAAACTGTTAGTTGTTTCTAGAGGAAAAGCCTAGCCAAAGGTGCTAGGCTAGAATAGCATTCCGATGGAAAGAACCAGTTGGTAAAGTGCAGGAGAGAAGCTTGCATTGCTCGGACCCCTGCCCAGGAAACAGTTTTCCATGCAGTGCACCACAGGCTAAAGGGCTTCCCTGTGCAGGGGCCAGATCTTGGTAATGCAGAAAGCATCCATGGAAAACTAAGAACAGCACTTTTTGGGCAGAAGCACTTGTTGAAAGCTGGGTGACTGCCTGCATGGGGCGGTGTGGACTGCAGCAGAGCCCGCAGGTAAAGAAGTTGTGTAGTTATCTGCTCTGGAAACTCAGCAGAGTCTGCTGCAACTGGCAATTCCTGGCAACCTCCTGGCAGGGTGATAAATTAAGAAAACATGAACTAACTTAAAACATGGCAAAGTGAAGAGGAAAAGCTATGCATTTCATTTTTTTAAATTCTACCTATGAGGGTTTGAGAATTTTTGGCTTAGAAAAAAATGAAAGATTGTTCTGAATGCTTCATTTTGACAATACTGAAGTTTAACATTTGGCTGCTTGAAGAGTTGATTGGTCACTTCTTTTTTGGTTTTTCACACGAGCAGCTATGCAGGCTGTGCTGAGCCCATGAAGATTTTGGTGCCACCAGATCTGAATCTATGTTGGAAAAAGCATTGCCAGTTGTATTCAGGTGCAACGTCAGCCCATCATCAGTAGAAAAGAGGGTGCCATGGGATGGGGGCATCACTTCCTCCAGTAAGTGCCATGAAGTCTGTGGTAAGATTAGTAGCAATCTGATGAACAATGGGGGAGGAATGCATCTAGGAAAAGTTTGATAGTGACATCTAATAGTAAGAAGATTACTCTGAAATAATGATTGCCTTTGCACTACAAATTGATTTGAGGAAAAAAAAGTTTCCATTCATTCTCTCTCTCTCTTGTTTGATTTGTAGTTATAATGCAAATAACATCTATAAACCTTCTCTCAGAAGCTCTTCTTCCATTCCTGACCTTAGAAAAAACCTCAAAGCAACAGAAAACCATAGACAAAAACATGCAGGAATGGGTAGCATGCAATATTTTTATATAGATTTTAGTCCTGCTAGTTGTGCTATTTGAGAATAAATTGGATGTAGCAGGGAGGTCAGCAAGAGCTGTTGTTAATAGCCACTCTCTTTCAAGATACATATAAAAAAAACCCCAAACATTCCCTTTATGAAATATATAGCTGAAATGATAGAAGCTGCTATCCAAATCGCAAGTTGGTACACAAGGTGGGTCAGGTATTTGAGCTATGGGAGGAGATGTGACCAGAGAAGAGGGTAACTCAGTGTAATAAGCACAGGAGGCCAGCGCAGAGTGAGGGAAGGGAGCTTTATCATTTTGTGCAGAAAAGCCACAAAACTATCGCAGAAGCAGATAAAGGAGGATGTAAGTAAACATCAAAGAAGGGCTTGTAGCACCACTTTAGAGAGTTTTAGGGGAAATGAGCCTGAAATAGTGAATAGGAAATCTCTCCTTTGTTTCCCTTTTGTTTGGGAAAACAGGCTTTACCCTTGCTTGCATCCTCAGTCCTTCTACCAAGGAGAGAGAGAGATGTATCCTGTAAGCATCTCTCTGCATGCCCTGCTGCAGGACAGGCAGGCTGTGGGGGCATGGCAGCAGGGGGGTGGCTGAGGGGTAGCCTGGGCACTCGTTTTCTCTCTAACCTCCTGTTCCTCAGTTGCTCAAATGTTCATCTTTCAACCAATGGTCACTATTCCAGCTTGGGTCTGTGCAGAAAGGTTGCTTTCTCTGGAAAATGGGAAGAAATGTGGTTCAACCTATTATTAGGAAAAAAGTAGGGATGTTCTCAGCAGCCTTTTGGCCAAAACCTGGGAGAATGAAAGGCTGAAATTAGGCAGGGAAATTACCTGTGCTATGAAGAGCTATTTCAGCTTATGCTTGCAAAGTTGGCTTTCTTTTGAGGACATTTTGATTGCTTTAAAGTCATGTACTGTGCATGCATGGTACTTTTTTGTGTGGCTAAGCTCTCAAAGTGAGCAGCTGAACAAGGCTTTGCGGTCTGCATGAGTGGCTGATTTCCCCGCACAGTGACAAATGTGGTTAAATGTATCATGGGCTGTGCAAAATGCGAACAGAGCCATGGTCTGACCCCCTGCAAAGTTTGGAGGGGGAAGAAGACCCTGTACTGCCAATCTTTGGTGCTCCTTAGAGGCATAACCTGTGCTGCTGAAATGGCTGGCAGGACAGCTGGGGAAGATGCCCTTCCATAGGGCTTCAAGAGCCCTGCAGCTGCAGTCCTGGAGGACTTCTTCTCCTAGACCTTTCAGGGCAAATTAATTGGACAACAGGCATAAAAGCCAGAACACTAGGAAATGGTAAAGCATGTGGGATATTCTCTTTAGACAAATGGGTGTGATGTCTACTTCTGGTAGGCAACAGTGCTTCAGCGACCTCCAGAACAAAACTTGTATTTTCCTTCTGGTTTTCTTTAAAGACAAAAATAAAACAAGCCTTCCCTTCCTCACAAACTAGGGAAAACTATACAGTGGACACTGAGGGGAATGGCTGCCTTGTCCAGGATGGGTGGCACAATTTCTAGCCGGGGTGAGTGGGGAGGCATCTGTAGCGTACAAGCGGCTTGCCTGAGCCATGGCGTGCTGCTGGGCTGTGGCTGCATCCAAGTGCCTTGCTCTCATGCTGCTCATTTTCCCCACACTGCTTCCTCTCACCCCGCAGGGCTGTAGTGCCTGAGCTGGCCCCGTCTCGCTCTGTGCAAGCGCTGGTGTGTCAGCATCTGCCACAGGCATTAAATCCATTAGCTCCTGAGTGCCCTATGGGCTGCCAGCCCTCCACAGACAGCAGCTTCATGAATGTGGCCATCGCCAGCCCCCAAGACAAGGTGGGGAAGGGGCTTAAGCCCAGCATGGGAGCTCCTAGGTACAGAAAGAAAGGACAAGTAGAAATGGGGGTGAGGCTGAAGGGTAGCAGTGAGGGGAAGAAACAAACCTGTTCTGTTCTTGAGTTGTACATGCAGGCGTGTGGGGAGGGAAAGTGGGTTTCCCCCAGTGCCCCCGTAGAACCAGGGCAGGCTACTTCATGTTTTTCCTGCCCAACAAGTCAGCACAGAAATCCCTACTAGAACCAGTCCTTTTGGACTACTTGACCACTGCTTCCCTCCATAGCCTGTTGCTTCCTCCTGCCCCCATGGGAAGGGCAGCAGCACCCTCAGAGGGCTGGGTAGAGCCTCAAGACCTTAGGGAGCTCATTCTGGGGCGCCTCTGTCACGTGCTGCAGTCCTGCTCTGGCTGGAGGACAGGATGGGTAATGGGAGCTGGCAATGCTGTATCTGACATCCTGTGGGATGGGAAGCTCGATCTGAACCAAAGGGGCCATTTAGCGTTGTGAATTATTGAGTGCTTTGCAATGCGGAGGAGCTGAGTGAGCCAGCTGTCGGGCAACCTGCACTCCGCTTTTAGAAACGCTGTCTGACTGGGGGCCAAAACACCCCTCCAGCCCAGCAGAGCTGTGGTGCACAGGCTGGAGCCCCCCACAGCGAGGTGGGGATGTGGAGGCTGACAGGAGGTGATGCTGGGGGTCTTGCTGGCGGTGGGAGCAAGGGAGGTGAGGATGCGCTCTCCCTCCGGGACTGGGGAGAGCACACTGGGCAGTGAGCTGTGAGCCTGCTGATGGCGCTTAATATTTATTAATGACTTGGAAAAGTGGGTGAAGCAGTGAAGCAGCAAGTTTTGCAGCTGGCATGAAATTATTTAGGTTAGAGACTGTGCAGACACCCGGCGGGACTTACCCAAGGTAGGCAAAGGGGCAGGCGAACCTTGCTGTTGACAAACACGGTGGAGAAGGCTGCATCCGTGCCACCACCACCTCGCTGGGTTCTCAATCGACTGCAGCCACCTGGATGATGGCAGGGGGAGGCTGGGTGTCACCACACACGGTTCAGTGGGAACATCTGCTCAGTCTGCAGCAGCCGTCTCAAAAGAGAACAAAATGGCTGGCTATATAAAGAACAGGATAAAAAAAAAAAACAAACGTGCTGAAAACACCACCTTTCTGCTGCCTAAGCAGAGCAGGTGAATTATGGGCTAGAGTCATCTTCTTGTTGCATGAGGTAACATAGATGAAGAGCGAGAGCAAAAACAGGCAAAGAAAATGATGGATACAGAGAGACTGAAAATAGCGACTGTTTTGTTCCCACCTGTATGAGGAGGATTGTAGTGAGGTATTTGAAAAATAAAGACAAATTAGTTTATCCTCCTAAGTAAGCCACAATCAAAGAGACATCCATTGACACTGACAGACAAAATGGCTAATGTGGAAGAAGAGGCAGATTCTTTTAAGCCATGTATCATCAGCCCAGGGGATGAGATTGCACAAGATACATCATGCATGCCAAGAGTCCAGCGTGATTCAGGGTGGGACGGTACACAGAGGTGAATCACCAATACATTCACGTTTTGTGTTGAGGTTAGGGGTTGGTGTGGCAGGCACCAGGGTGCAGTTCCTAAGGGTTGCCCTCGAGGTTCCCTGCAGCTTCTCCCTGAGGCACACTGGCGGCCACATTGCAAAGGTGATGCTGAGCTGGGAGGGCAGGTGAGTGGCACCACCAGCAGTGCAAGGCCATCAGCCAGCATGTGGAAGCCATCACCACCTCTGACTTCTTCACAGAAGAGGACTGAGGTGGTGGGCTGTGCCACCAACATAGCTGGAGGAAAGACACAGAGAGGTCCTCTTCACAGAAGAGGACTGAGGTGGTGGGCTGTGCCACCAACATAGCTGGAGGAAAGATGCAGAGAAGACTGGAGTTTACATCAAAATGCCTGCTAATCCTTGCCTCTCCATCTACCTGTTGGACCCAGGACTGAGGTTCAGTCTTCTCCTTGCACCAGGGTGGCAGCATCTTTTTGCACGGGCCTTTTGCTGCCTGGTGCAGAATGGCTGCAAGATAAATGCGATGTACAAAGGTTAGGCCTTGGCAGCTAACGGAGTAAAAACGGGAGTTGGAAATAGCTCATCCTGGGGATGTGTATATTCGTGACGCTGAAGAGGAGCTGCTTCTTACCTAGGATCTTAAATCAGTGGGACTGTAGGCAGCATTTGGTCCCTTGCACAGGTCTTTTTCACTCCTCCAGAGCAAGGCAAGGGGTGTCATCATTCATTATGGGTGCTTGTTGCACCGCTTCATAAAATTCTTTTTAGGGTGGTTAAATCACTCAAGCAAGACAACCCTTCGCCTCTGATACGGCTAGGAAATGTGACCTAGTTAAGCCCAGCCGGTTTTGAGTGTGATGAAATGGAAGCGACTTGTGCTTGCTGAAATTTGACACCAGAAATAGGGCATTTGCTGCTGTCCCCGGCCAGCTGAGCCAGGGAGGGTGGGTGGGTTGGTGGGGGCACGAGGCAGCACCTTGCCACAGCAAACCTGTCCCAACCCTCCTCATCTGCAGTGCCACGGCTGCCCCGTGGGTGCCGGGGACCCCTACAGCCCCATCCCCTCCCCTGTGCCTCACTCTCCTCCATGAAATCCAATTAAAGGGTGAAATGAATTTTGGAGTCACTGCTAGGGGACAGGAACTGTCTGGGGGGGGGGAGGGGGGGGCAGCCTGTTTGCTGGTACCAGAGCAGCAGAGAACTGGCTCTGGTCTCGTTTTAAGCCCAGCCCCACTGAAAACCTGCTGCTGCTGCAAGGGAGCTATAAACGTACCATGCAATAACGTTATTGCTTTGATAGATGCTTTGAATGCCTTTTTTTTTCCCTCTTCTTTTTCACCATGGCCTTGTACCTTGCAGCCTCCCTTGCTGTAATGTGGCAATTTCTTTTGTAACCCAAATCCTGCCCCTCCTCTCTCCCTATCTCTTTTAATGGGCAGAAGAATGCCTTCGTTTGCTGCCTGTATCCTGGAGGAAAAGAGAAATGCTCTACCATTTGAGGAAAAAAAGCCTTCCTTCTTTCCTCTTGCTACTCCCAGGGCAGGTTTATGCCTCTCCAACACTGATTAGTGCTGAGGTGACCAGAAAGGAGCTCCAGTGCAGGCTGCTCAAGTGCCTGGAGCTCTTCTGTCGGAGAGGGACTGGACTCCTCGGGTCTCTGGAGGAGAAAGAAACTTCTTAGTGCTGAAAGTCATTGGTTTTGGCATTTTCTTCCTCAGAAATAGTTTTCCTTTTGACAGTGATACGCTTGGAGCAGTCCATTTGAATGCACTGCTAATGTCTTGGGCTCTCCAAGGGACTGGCATGAGGGCCTGGGAGGGCACCACAGTGATGTGACCTTGATTTGTCATTTTAGGAGTGCTAACAGCTGGGCTGGCTGATGCAATGGGTCCCTTCCCAGAAGCATCCCCTCCATCCTACCTCACTTCTCAGCAGCTTTCCTCCATCCCTTCCTCCCCCGTGCCTTCCCCCTGTGTGCCCTCAGGCTGTGGAGCTCACTACTGCCGGGTAGGATGGAGGCCAAAAACGAAGAAGGGTTTGCAAAGCAATTAGGTTCAGAGGAGAAAAGTTCCCTGAAGGCCATTAAAGTTGCAGGCGCAGCCCCTGGCTCAAGGAGTTGCTACGCCTTGGACTGCCAGAGGCTGGAAGGGTCCTCTGGGGAAAGTCACGCTCTACGCCTGTCCTAACTTTTCTGAGCTTTTTCCTTAAACGTTGGCTCCTGGCCACTGTTGCAGACAGCGTACCAAGCTGGATGCCCACCAGCCTGGTGAAGTGTGGTCATTCTTGTGTCCTGCTCTTCTGTAGTTTTCTGATTTTGTTCACCCTCCTTCTTCCATCTCTCCGGTTGTTTCCCTGGTAGGATGACGTCTTCTCTTTCCCACTCTGCTCTGGCCCTGTTCTCGCCTTCTACAATTTGTTTCAACATTCAGCCCTTGCTTGGCTTTGGCTGTGGGTGACTCATTCTCTGCGCCTTGCCTCAATCCCACCTCTTGGCTGTCTCTTGGACATCTGCTCTGCGCTGCATCATTCAAATGTAGCTTGCCTGAAAAAACCCCTGCTCTGTCCCCTGACACAGCACCTTTACAGAAAAAACTTGCCTTCCCTGGAGAGCTGAGGCTTCTCTCAGTGCACTGGAGATGCTCCCCAGTGGATAGCGTCACCAGCAAGTCATTGGTACAGTCCTCTCCTCCTAACTCTAGCCTAAAGGTGGCTAACTATCACCCAATCAGCCTGATGTCAGGAGCAGCAGCTGGATGGAGCAGCACAAGCTCCTGCTGTGTTCATCAGGCTGTCCCTGGGTACTCAGCTAAGGGGTTTTTCGGCTCATTGGGTGCAAGGAGCCACACAGGGCCAGCTGCCTGCTTGCACTGCTGCCCTTGGCTCCCTCCCTACTCCTACACCTGTGTCCTGAAAGTGCCTTGCTCAGCACACGCTGCCCGCCTCTCTCTTCATTGCCACCCTGCCGCAGGGCGGCACAACTCCTCCGCTAATTCCCCTTTTGTGGAGAAGAGGAAGGGAGGGAGTTGCATTGTGCTATCTGAGGCTCTGCGGAGAAGAAGGGCTGCCCCATCCCTGTTTGTTTCACAAACTGGCTCCCCCAGAGACCCTGATTTCTCAGGGGCACTGAGCACAGGGAGCTCACTGCAGGAGGGTGCATTTCTATCCAAAAAGATGGAGTAAGAGTATAATTTCTTTTAGTCTTGCTTTGAAGTTTGCTTCCATGTAGGGCTTTGGAGTAAGATGTAGCTCGTCAGCAAGGGTATAAAATCTAACAAAAGTGGAAGGTTGAGTTTCAGGCCAGTATCATTAGACTAGACAAAACTTGATGAATGTGTTTTCTTTCTTCCCTCCTCTCTGTAAATGAATTCAGACCAGGCCAATGTTTCCTTGTTGGTGAGGGATTTCTGAGGTTCTGACACCATGGAAAGTTTGACTGGCGTGGGTGTGCAGCCAATTTTTGAAGACAGCATTTGTTGAGCGTTTGCTCAGTGCTTGGAATATAAAACTGAACTAAACATATACATTCAGTTGCTGTGCTAAGAGTAAGGGCTTTTTCTGCATACTATCCAAACACACAAGGAGGACTCCGCTGCTGTGAACCCAAACCAACTGGCCAAATTAAATACAACAATACTCACTTAAGAAACTTCCGTGCAGATTTGCAGTTGCATAATATCTGTGCTGCGAAGAGACAAACCCCAGGTGTATTTCTGAGTGAAAACTTCCTCAGCTTCTTAATGTCAACAATAATAAGTCCTTTTATAAGCGCCTTTCACCTTGAAGCACCTCCAAATGCTTTGTAGATCTCTGTGTATATATGATCATTTGCCCAGCAAGGGGAGACTCTGGGGTGGGATGTAGCAGCCATTCTGTGTTATCTACCGTGCCCTTGGGCTCCTTCGCCTCCTTTCAGAGCCCTGCAGCCTACACAAAGTGTTGTTAACTCTCTAACTTCCTCCTCCAACTTCCTTTCCCTGCATTTCTCTAGGCTTTCTCCACATCCCTCCTTGCATCCCTTGCTCCCACTCTCACCCTTCTGTGCTATGTTTCTTGTGCCTGGACAGCCCTCCCTGCTCTCGCCTGTGCATGCACTATTTCTCTTCCTTGGCAGTCCTCTACAGAACTGTCTTCCTGAAGCACTCCCCCATTCCGTCCTCTCCTCCAGACTCCTCCACGCTTGAACTCTTAACTTTCAGTTGAATTTGCATGCCATGCCTGTTTTAGCTTGAATGCCGCCTGGGACGCAAAGATGTTTTATCTGCAGTGACAAATTGCTGTGTAAAGTTACAGTACTACATGAAAAGAACAACCACCCTAACAGTATTGCAGCCTGATGGCCGTGATATACCGGGGAGAAGAAAGTCAAAGAAGACAAAGGTCAGTGCTGATGTATTAAGGTCTGAAAGCAAAGAAACATACTTAAGAGGTTTTCTTATCTAATTCTTTGCATCTAGACACTTGCTGAGATCATCACCCTTCTTTGTCAAAAGCTTCATCTCCAGCTCTTCAACACAGAGACTTACTTATGATGTGCTTGAGTAACACCTTGCACTGCAGAAGTGAGGTCTCTGTGCATTGGCAGTAAGGGCCAGATAAGAAGTGATCTCCCTCCACCCTGGATAGGAGCAGAGCTGATCTCAGTGCAACAGGCAGCTTGCAGCCTTTGGTCTATTCCCCCATAGACATGGTGGATAGTCTGACTCATGTGGCATGCATCCATTAAGAAACAGGCTTAGGACTGTCCTCACCAATTTCCACAACAAAATGGGCCAGAGAGTAGCCAGGGGACAGTACCAGGCCTTGGCTGCAAGTTCTTCTAGTCATCAAGACAAGGAAAAACAGACAGCTTTGACACCTCTAAGGTAATACCATCAGTGCAAAACCCTAGGTTGTTGCACAAGATAGGCATGTAAGGACAGTGGAAAATAGGGCTGAAAGGGACCTTCTGTACTGCATTCCCTGGTCCCCCAGCTGTCTGGCGTAGCTACAGTATCTGTAAAGAACTGCCTCACCTCTGCATTAAAACAAGTTGGATTTTTGTCCTGATAAAATCTCCTTCTTGGACAGTCAGGACCTCCTTCTAATTTCCAGCTGAAATGTATTCCTGGCAAATTTATAGGCACTTGTTCTTATGCCAGCACTGCCCTTTTACTCAAATAGCTCTACTCTCTTCCTGGTACTTCCCTCTGGGGTATTTGTAAGCAACAAATATATCTCTTCCCAGCCTGCATTTTGCTAGACTCAAGAAACCAAGCTCATTTAGTCTCTTCTTGTAGAAGAAAGCTTTCTCCTCCCCTGGTCATCCTAAGAAAGAAAGGCACAGAAGAGGCAATTTTAAATTAATTCATCTTTTATATGGACATACAATATTCTGTACTTCTGTGACGGCATTAAAATTTTGCTAGTTCTATTAGAAATCCCTCATCTGGCATGTCTTAGGTTCACATTTGTCTTTCTTACATCTGCATGCTATTGCCAGCTTACAGACATTTGATCAGCCAGTGCGCTCAGGTCTTTCTCCTCCTCTGTCACTTCCAAATGATGAGCTCCCAGCTGGTAGCAGAAATTCTCGTTATTACTCCCTCAGGGCACGACCTCACATTTTGTACTATTAAATTTGATTCCATCTCTATTGCTTCTGTCCCTTTTTCGTAGGAAAACTGCTCTGATTAGTCACCGTATAATGCCTTAGAGACCTAAAGACATATTCACTATATTTTTATTTTTAGAAACTGTTTGCTGTTTCAGTATTTTCATTCAGTGAATGATGCTGATGTCTCTCTGTATTACCACATCTTTCTAAAAGAAACTCCAGCCTGATGTGGAGAAGGGCAGAGGAAAATTGCCTCACAGATGAAATATATGGCAAAACCAGGCATATTTCCAAACCGTTTCAAGGAAATAATTCTTTAAGTTATTTGTCACTCTGCTGCACAAAACGATCAGACATGCTGTCCAATCAACACCACACCAGAAATGTACAGGTATGAAAATGTCCTGTTTTACCTAACTATTTTTTCCAAAGTGATCTACTGTTGCTGTGAGTGAATTTACTGCACCTCACTGCTGGGACGCAGCTTTCAGCTGCAGAGCTGTCATAGTGACGGCTCCCAGCACTTTGGGTCTTAACCATTAAAACTATTTTTATGATGTTCAAAATACTTCAGAAACAACTGTCTTTATTGCTTAATTGTTGCACTCAATTACTGTGGCAATGGACAGCTTACGAAGATCTGCAATGGTGATGAAAATTAATTTATTCTAACCTCTTTCTCAACTACAAACAACGCTACGTGGAGATCTTTTTACTCAGAGAAGGCCTGATGTAATTCACAACAACCCTCCTGTCCTTAAGATGCTGTGGCAGCTCTGAAATGTGTCTGACACTGCTGGTGCTTTGTAAGGAGACATCTTTGTGCTAAAGAAAATTGCCACCACAAGAGCTGTTTTACGGAAAAATGTATTTCAGAAAACAGCTGGGGAGAGGTGCACACGACAGTACTGCAGAATTTTATTTCTCATGTCTAAATTGTCTGGTAGACGTTTGTGAGGTGTTTCATAGGGCTGTGAGCTCTTTACTGGTTTTGTAGGTGTTTGAAGCAGCACCTAAAGCAATGAGACTTCCTGCCCTGAGGGGACCTCTGCAAAGTCCATCTCTGCAAATGAGTATCGAGGTTACTTTGGCTGCTTGTAAACCAGAAAAGGCTGATGCATGTAGGGGGCTGTAATACTGACATGGCATTAAAATCAAAGGTGGTTTCAATTTGCTCTCACTTACACAAATGGAGCACATTCCAGAGGCATGTGACAATTTGCCATGGTGGTCTTCAGATGGACAAAATTCATTTCTCATGAAAGAACCACAGTGTCTTCCCACATTGTGTTCTGCATGTACTCTGAGGACCCCCTCTGTGTTGGGATGCTGTGGGAATGGGATGTCTGAGGGGAGAATGCTCACTGTGTGCCTCTGATACAGGCTTTGGTGGCACCTCAGCTCCCTGCTCGAAGTGTCAGAGGGGTAGGATCTTAGTGCACCCTTTCAAGCTGTGCATCATGTTTTTTTTCTGGCAAAGTTTATTTCCTGCTTGTCCAGACATGCTAACAAGGCATCTGTGACATGTGACAGGGCCTACCTACAGAGATGTGAAAGAAAATAGCAGAGGGAGAGGGAAGGCAAAGCATCATTTTGGAAGCACGAGAACTTCTGAAACATTAATCTGGTGAATAACTCCCTGCCAACAGAATTTCACCGAACCACTGATCTGAATCATGTTGCAGATGGCATCATCTTCCAACATGTTAGCAAAACACAGGGCTCAACCTTCAGTAGCCATGCATCACTATTTCTGATCCAGCACAACAACATGCCTGTAAAATACAGAACTAGTAATAACTGCAGCTCAGGGAGAAAAAAAAAACCAAAACAACCCACAAAAAACAACCCAACCTGTTTGAGATCTGAATAGCTGGCTTGCAGAAGGAGAATTGCCCATTTTGCTCAGTGCTGCAGTGAAGATGGGCTCATAGGATAAAGAGCACCACATGCTCTGATAGACTGTGAGATCCGCTTTGATGCCTTTTTATAAGTGTAAAATCCTGACTGGCATTTCTGAGTGGAAGGTGAAGGTGCTAGGCTTGATAAAGTAGGACTGGTCATGACACAAGTGGGAGGAGGAGGAGGAGGAGGAGATTGCATGTCAGCCAAGAGCTTCCATTTATATTATTTCATGGCTGCAATAAGAATTTAGTCTTGAAACATTGCTTTAAATACTAAAACCAGTGCAACCTGATGCCAGGATGGATAAATAGCCATGCTCTGGAGCATGTGATCTCTAGTATAGGAAGCTGTATCTGTATTATCTCAGCCTAAGCTTAGCACCTGAATTTAGGTGCCCATCCTGGCCATGTCTCAGCTTCTCAGTGAGAAGAGACTAATGGTCCCCACCTCCCTACACCTGGTTTCCATGCAGGAGAACACACTGGCTCCAGGTGAGAGCCGTGGTTGCTCTGAGTGGTTGCTTGATCACATGGTCAGGACCCTGAGGAGAGCCATGGCACTTATCTGAGGCTGCCCTAGGCTACTGTAAAATACGAGCACTTTTTCTGGTGCCTGGGGTTTGGCAGGCTGCTCTCAGCTGGAGTTCCACAGGAAGCAGAGCTGAGATTTCCACCACCCTGGTTTATCAAGGAGGTACAGTCCTCCCAGGGACACTGGTACATGTCTTCTGGTCTTTACCCTGGCACTTGGTCCAGAGCTACTACCAAGAAGTCTTTACAAAACATGGCCAGCCTCTGTTATACGTCTTTTGCACACACATCCCCAACCAATGATGTTAAAGGAACAATGCTAAGGGTTGCAAAAGTAAGCCCTCCACAAGCAGGAAGGCAGTGGAGGAGAGCCAGAATAATGGTGGCCTCATGCAATCTTATTCTGGGCTGCACGAGTGTCTAATTCACCTGCTGTTTTAGTCTCTGGAGCCCTGCCTCTCTTAGCACACAGGCTACAGCTGCAGAGGGGCTGAACAGCAAAACATGAGGATGGAGGAGGCCATTGCCAGTTGACCTATACTCCTTTCACTGGAAAAGCTGGAAGGTGTGTTGTAGTCGGGGTGGAAGCTGAAGGAAGACACTGTCTCACTGGCAAGACACCAGAGCGCTGTCCCAGAAAGCTGGACTTTCTCCCTGCCTACGCTGCTGTGTACCTGTGGGCTATCGTGGACATCACTTCAACCAGGCTTTTGCAGGTATTCGTTGCCTCTGTGTGGTCTTGTTGCCTGATGGCTGTCTTGAAATCTTAGGGGTGCTGGTCTCTGCAGTGGCAGAGATCAGTGAGAGTCCTGCTCTGAACCTATTCATCCTATGCTAATGTGCTGGTCCCTGGGTAGGCAGACCCTAGGCAGCAAAAAGAGGGTATCAGAAATGACTGCCTCTTCCCATCAGGTGGTGAGCCGGTGATAATAAATGCAGGAGTTGCTGTAAGCACTTTGGAATTATAATGGTGTTACAGAAGAACCTAAGAAGAAATTAATAGGTCCGGAGTAACCGGATTTGAATAGCATGTAGTAGAAAAGGCTGAGGAATCCATCAGCCCGAGGCAAGACCTCTCACAGAAGATGTCAGCCCAGCCAGTTAAAGTCAGGCAGCGTTAGAAGAAACTGAATATAATGCCAACCTGCATAATAGACACTGCTACCACCTATCACAGTAATGAGATTTCATAAAGAAAAGCCCATCTCGGTGGCTTCCAGAAGGATTTCCTTTCACAGACAGCTGGGCACCTGGGCTGATTAAACACAGATAGAAGTTTGAGCAACTGGAACAGCCTACCATGTTTTACTATACCCAGGCAGTTCTAGCTAAAAAAGATGCAGCAAGCACATCTAGTCCATTTTTAGCCCATCTCTGAATGTATACGCACCGTGAGATAACTAACCATTTAGTCCATGCAATGAACATAGTGCAGCACAGGACCCATTAGCAGTCCTTCCAAGGGAACGGGAGCCCTGCTCAGTCCCCAGGGGTGAGAGTAGCATCTGGCAGCCTCTGTCATGAGACGGCAAGAGGCAGGATGCACAGATTTGCTGTCACTCCATCCTGCAGGCTGGTGAAGCAAAGCAGGACAATGACACTTCCTCTTGGTTAGAAGGCAGAAGATGCCATGGTGCTTCCTCTGTACAGGAGGAGGACCTGAAAGCAGGGCTTGGCCATGAGTCTCTCCATGCTTGGCTCTGCATGCAGTACAGCTGTGATACTTCATGGATGGCCAGAGCTGCAGGCACAGCCCCATCCCTCCCATCAATATGTTGGTGAAGTTCTTATACCTTTTCACTGGTTTGAAAATCAGCTGCTGCCAGTCTCAGTTAAGGCACTGCCAGCTGGATTTGGGGCTATGTTTGTGATTTTGATCTGCAATTGCTTGGTGACTTGTTGAAAGCAATAAGAGTAGTCAGAGAAAAAGCTGGAGTGAAATCTTGCAGACTTGTAGGCAGGGAGCTCCTCAGACCTTGTTTCCCTACACAGAAAGATTCTGTTTGACTCTCAGAGTGATCTGAGTGCCCATTACCTTCCTCAGGACCCTACTCCTTCTCCGACAAATGATGTCACATCTCAGCAAAAGAGTGATTTCTAGCACTAAGCTTTTTGAAATGCCCTACTTCATAGCCAGGGCTCAAGCAACAGTGAGACAATCTAGTGAAAAGAAGGGGACAGTGCATTTAAGTGAAGGGATACCAAAGGCAGGGAAGGTGTAGACTTATCTCCTTGTGAAGCTTTGTAAAACTGGGACTGAAGCAAGACCATGATTCCTTAAATCACCCAACACTGGAAGCCACTGGCAGGCTCACAGCAAGGCAACAATTTCTGTTACCGATATTATAATCATCAGTCCCAATAACCAAGCTATGCTAGAAAAATGCATCATCCAAGGAACAGTGTCCACATTCCATTTCTACTCAACAAGGCTTTAATTGCACTCAAGTGTTCTACTGACAAATTAGGGCCTAGTCAGTGTTGTTTCAAGTCAACAAAAAGATTCCTGTTGACTTGGGTGGACATTGGCTGAGGACCACAAGCTACAGGAGGAAGACTGGATAGCCATGATCCCATACAGGTCTACTAAGGGGTGGCTTTGCCTCCATGAGAACATCATTGGTGTCAGAGCCAGCAGAACTGAGAGGCCATGGCTGCCCAAATCAGGAGCACGGATTTATCAAAACCCCTGTGCTGTGGTGTTCCCTTTGACTTCTGGTCTGTAGAGGTGTCTCATGATGGTCCATGACCTTTGCCACTTACCCACACACCATCCTGTCACATTCCTAGGGAGTCACCCTTCTAGGATTACTATTTTCCTAGTTGTAAAATGGGATCAGGTCATCACCTCAGTCACCAGCTCAGAATCTGGCCTCTTTTCTTTCTTTTTTTTCTTTCATCTATAAGAAATAGCAATCCACACTAATTTTTCAAACTGGCAAATCAGATTCAATTAGGCTCTTTCCACCCCTTGCACATGCCTGAAATAAATCTTCTGTATTGAAGTTTAGCTGACAATTCTTTTGTGCAGGAAAGGAAAGGCTCCAGTTAGTTTTTCTGTAACTGAAGCCATATGGAATTGAAACTTGTTGAATCAATAATGAAACATGTTGATTGAATCAATACTGAAACAAGTCTGTGTCACAGAGCAGTTTTGATTCCAAGACATACAATGCACTGTTTGCAAAGTCACGTTGCTGATTAAAACAACTTTTTTTTAAAGTAAAAAAATAATGTAGGGACTCAGCTGCTTAGGCAGTTATGGTCTAGCTGATTGCCTGAGAAAGTTTTTGAAAGTCCCCAAATCAGCCTGAAGTTCTCTGTTGACTCACTTTCATAATACATTTAACTACTGCTGGACTTAACAAGGACTGGTAAATGCTTGCCAGCCATTTAGGCCAGTTGCTTAAGACATATCAAGAGACACGAAGAGTAAAAATTATTTCAACCTAACCTATTTCCCATCCATCCTTCTGAACACATGCACAGTTGTGGCACCAAGAAGCAGGTGAGTTGCTAATCCGGATTAAGTTGTCTTTGAGGAGCTACTGCAATTAATCCACCCAGTAACCTCTGAACAAATAAATATTTCCATGACACATCAGTGTTTCCAGATTGTGAAAGGACTTGACAAATCTAACTGAACTTGCATAGCAAGTGAACTGTGGTGGGGAGAAGAGTGTGAAGCCTCCAGAAGAGGGCATAGAATATCTGAGCAGGTAAAGAATGTACTTGCTCAATGATAGCATTTATTTTATTTTATTTGATGTTTGGCAGTGAAGGAGGAGGTTGGATGATGTCAGAGGTGCTTCAGCAAAGCTTGCTGGTGACTAGAAGTTTCTCAACTTTCATGTAGCTTTCCTGGTGCCACCTGGAGTCCATCTATGTTACAATATGAGGTATTGTCCCTCGTTTTAGTTCTTGGCCTCAGTGTCACATGGCCTTGTAATGTGAATGTAAAGTAGCATTTCACGGAACTCAAAAAGCTTTAGTAATTCTTTTAAAAACATGGACCTTTTCTGAATTTCCTTTCTTGGTAGTGCTGGGTTAGGTCTGCCCTGCAAATGCAGCACTTCATAATTTCTTGGTTCCTGCTGGCCCTGGATATAAGACAAACATAAGACACTTGTGCTTTCTGAGGAGGGGGAGCGCTGCGCAGTGGTGGGCTCTGCACTGGCAGCTCAGGTTTCCTCCTTAGGGACTGTGGGAGCAGATGCCTGGAGCTCCATTCTTCCTATTTGTTTTGTTTTTTTTTTTTTCCTCTCTGATTCTGTGTTGAGTAATTAAGGACTGAAAGGTTGCCTTAAGTGCAGCCTTGGGAATTGTGTTTTACTGCAGTGTTCCCTGTTATCAGTTACTGTATTATAATAGGACCTAAAAATCCAATGCACATATCATCCTTTCTCAGAAGGGTTTAGTATTGGAACACATTAACCACGAAGGCAGATAAGAAGATACCTACGATTGTGGTGCACCTTGGGCACTGTAAGTGGAGGTAACTTGAGCCAGCGTGTGCTGGAAAGAGGCAGGCACTGGTGGAAAATTGCTCAAATCCCAGTTCTGTGTCTTCAGTGCAAAATTTGAGTCCTGTAGCAAGGGAATGGAAACGCCACAGGGGACAAAATCGTTACTAACCAAAATAGCTGACATCATCCGTGGTTGTATGGGAGCCTGCCTGTTGGTAGGGGTATATATCAATTTCCTGGTGTGGATTTTCCATAGTAATTTAACACTCTGGCAAAAATAAAAACCCCAACAAAACCCAAACAAATGAAGTGAAAAAACAAAAGAGTGCAATGTCTCATAATAAACTCTCTCTGTTGTAGCAGCAGCTGCAGTTTCTCCTCTCAGATTTCTTTTCTGTTATTACTCAGAAAGAATCAGCAGCTGCTTAGGAAATATTCCAGAAAGATTCATTAAGAAGTTCCTGGTTGTTTTTCACATACTAATCTGACAGTAGTAACATCTTCAAGGAAGGGACTGGCTCTCCTGTTTTTCATCTGCTCATCATAAATCAGTGTCTTCTGATAACATGGTTTTCTAAAAGGAAACAACAGCAGGAAGAATCCAGAAATAATAGGTCCAGGTGATAGGAGACAAGTATGTATTTTATGTCATGGGGGGGCGTGGGAATCGCTTAGGTTGTTTTAATGACTTGGTTTGCATCTCTTTACAAACTTCTGCTCAAAAAAACTGCTTTCCAAGTGGGTGTATCTGGAGGCAACACCCATAAGAGGGATCATTTGGAAGAGACATAACACAGTCTCCTCTAAAAGTAGCATACCTTCAGGACATATTGACTCTGGAGTTATTTTGATGCTGTCATTGTGCTCTGTGCTTTAGGGCTGGAGCATGCTGCCATTAGAGTCCAGCCAGGGAAGCTTTCGGGGTGGAGCTCCATGGGAAGGTCCAGATCAGTGCCTCTAAACAGGCAGTCCTATTGCTAAACTTCACTGTTCTTTCTTGTGCGTCTTCTTTTAACTGGGATGCCCACTCAACAAGAGTACTGCTCTCCATAATGCGGATGCCTAACAAGAGTCAGAGCTGATGCCTGAGTCAGGAAGCTGGTAACTGGTGGCTGCTAGACAGGTCAGGGGGATAGAGGTGAGCAATCTTTCAGGGCTCAGACTTCCCCCAAACCATTGCTGGAAGCTGTCACCCTGAGCCTTTCCCCTGCCATTGGCCCCAGTTGTGAAACAAATCACATTCCCGTTTCCAGGTCTCTGGTGCATAAGGGCACAATTCAAATGTCATCTTTTGAATGATGTTTGCCCATCATTCAAAATCAAAGCCTGTTTGCCCTTCCCCTATCCTTCTGTGTCACAGGCAGCCATGCCTCCAAGTGCACTCCAGGCAAAATCCAAAGCTCCTGTTGGCATCCAGAAGTGGAGACATGGGTCTTCCTAGAGCCAATATGGAGCCTCCAAAGCTCCCAAGCATGAAACTTGCTGCATGAAGAATTAAATGCAAAAGTAGCTTCCTCCTCTTCTGCTATCACTAGCGAGTAGGGGGAAAAAAATGAAACCTGGGTAAAAGCAATTTGGATCTGTGATGTCCAGTGCTGCAAAACACTGTCCACTGAGGTATACAAGCTCTCAGGAATGTGGAAGAGATAATTGGAGGTTAATAGAGCTTTTACTGCTGGCTGCCTGGCCAATTATTTATATGGAAAAATCCTGACTCTTTCCCTTTATTGGAGTGAGTTCATGATCATCTATATAAAAGAAAGCTGTATTCTGAGAACACATCTGCATTTGCATACGGATGGTGTTCGCTTGCAAATTATTTGAATAAAAATAAAAGAAGAATGAAAACAGGAGTTTTCACTCAAGGGAAAAGTTAATGAACTCACTTCTCTTTCTTTCACTCCCTGATTAAATATTATGTTACCATTTTATCTTTGTGCATGAAGAGTAAAGCCCTATTCTGTATTTTGCCAGCTTCATTCATGCAGCTTTGTATTATTTTTACTGCAATAAAAAATTAAAAATGACTCTCTCCACATGAGAAGCAGAATGGAGAAGAGCAGTAATTCCCTGCAGTGTGAAGAAAGGAGAAAGTGAAAGACGAGACATTCTCTTTTGTTTGTTTGAATAGGCATGAGATGTGCTCCAACATGTGCTGACCGGATCAGTCAGAGAAGACCAGCTACAGAAGCTCAACAAGAAATGCAAAAAGCATTAACTGCTCTGTAAGATATTGGTGAGACCTTGCTTTCCGAAAAGTGTTTTTTTCTTTAACAATCATTATTTCAGAGAGCCCATGGGCTCAGTAGCAGATTATACTGCTGTTTTAAAGTCGACTGCTTGATCACTAAGCAAATTTCAGTGGGTTTTCACTTAGACTCAGCTCAGTGGAGCTGAGCACCACCGGACTTCTCATGCTGCAGTGGTCAGGTAGTTCAGTTGAGCTGATGTCACTCATGTGGGGCACCACCGCCTTTTTGGTGGCAGCAGAAGTGCTGGCAACATTCAGATAAATAAGTCCAGATATGTATGCCAGAAGATGGTTCCAGAATTAGCTTGGCATTTATTAACATGTCAGAAGGCTATTGCCCTGGGTTTGTCACTCTCTGGATATATGAAATTTGCTAGGAGTCCCTGTCTGAGACAGCACCAGAAGACTAGCTTTATATGAAAGCAACTTCATGGGGAGTGCCCATCACCTGCTAAATATGGCTGGTTTTCAAGTGTTCTTGAGAATGAACATTGTTGCTTTTAATCTAGAAACGGATGTAGGGTTTTATAGCGGCTTAGTGCCTGAATGGCTTGCATTCTTGTTCAGTCGGCTGTTGAGACATAAGCAGAGGCAACCTGGAATCACAGAAGAGTTATCCATGTACAAACCTTGTAAAACACAGTATTTTCTGAGGGAAAAAAAATGCAAATTCCAAGTAAGTGAGAATGAAAACCAAACAAACATGAGAATGGAGAAAGGAGATTTAACATTTAGAAGTGGACCCCTCCATCTAGGGATTTCATCTGTGTTGCTGTTGCTGGCCCATTGCTCTAGGTAGTAGGAGCAAGGCTTCTAGCTGCCAGTCAACCATTTTCTTTTTGATAACTACTCACACTGCTGTAGAAGTGAAAATTATCTCTATTTTCTCACTTCCCAATTGAAAACTGTAATTGCAGCTGCTCGCTCCTCCTTGTTTGGAAGTTTTACATGCAGAGAGTCATCAGCCAGGCTTGCCCTAAATCAAATCTTCCCATGCAGCCTGGGTTATAATCTAGCAAGCACAGCAGCTGCCTAGCCTCAGCAAGGAGAAAAGCAACACATTTCTCCAGACACTGATCAGGGAATTCCTGCTAAAAGAAAGGGACTATGCCTTGTCTGATGCCTTTATAAAAACGTAAAGGAGTCAGTTTCCTGAGGGCTTTCATAGATATTGCTAATCATCTTAAATTGAAACAGGGCATCCAAAACCAGGATGTAAATCCCCGTAACACACCTTCAATTTCTGTCTCCAAGGCTACCCAGCTGCCCTGATCCTCCGTGACAAGCTCTGGAAATGCTTTTGCACTAGTCCTTCCCTGCTTTTCAATCCCCCTCTCTCTTGGGTAGTGTTGTTCATATGAGACAATGCTTCACACCACTGCTGCCATGGTGGTGGGTGAAGAGCTGGTCTGAAAGCCCATGGGAAGTCTGAGTGGTGGGGTATGCATAGGCTCTCATCCTTTCCACCAATGGAGAAATGCTGATTTCCTTGGAGATACAAGAAAATAGCCAGAGTCCCTGTGCAGACCTGCCCAGTTTTGCTCACTCATCTACGTAAAGGCTGCAACGGAGGTCTCTTTAAAACAACACTAATAGTATTTATTCATGCTATTTTTACCAAACCTTCTTATTCTGCTAGAAGACATGCACTTCATGAATAATAGCAACTACTCCCCAGTCACAGAAGTGTATTTTGAGGGACACAGTATATGTAACTTTACTGGACATTTTCCAGTGACTTTATATGCAGACACTGCTTTCTCAGAGAGAGCCAGAATTTGCCCTCTTCTGAAGTCTCTTGGGTCTAAATTAGTGAGACTTTTATATATTGTGATTTGAATCTGAATGTGTTTCCTTGCTTGCTGTCCCTGCCGTCACAGAGTAGGCAAGGAGACATTGTGCTCTGGTTTACCTTGTGATATTTTTTTTACAGCTGTCCTGGTGAACCACAAGATCAGCAGGCATGTTCCCTGTGTTGCCAATAAAAGACCACCTTCTAAAAGTGAACATCCTTGAGGATGCAAGACTTGCAAAGGCACAGAGGTATGGAGCAGTGTCCTAGCAGATAACAGGAGCCCCCAGAGATGATGGCTCATCTGAAGGTCTGGGGTGAGATCTAGTTTCTCTGAGAAGTTAACATCTTGAATTGCTTCATTGACCACTATCCAAGACTCCCAGAAGTGCTGGGTGAGCTGATAAGCCTTTTGAACTGCAGATACCCCTGCAATGCTGCAGGGTCATGAGCAAAGTGCCAAACTAGAATCAATGAGGCCTTATGTAGACACTCAAGAATTACAAGCCAACCAGTGGATTTGCAGACAGACTGTAACAGCTTGTTATCTGATGTCCTCTGAGCACAAACACTGAGGCATCTGCAGTTTTTGACCCTTTTTTTTTCTTTTTTTTTCTCTGCTGGCTCAATAATTAGTTAGCTGGTCATCCAACATGAAAACAAAACAGAGGGAAGAAGACAGCAAATTGCAATAGGCGGGAGATGCTGGACTACTAATATGATAAAAGGACTGGAAATAAAGTAAGTACACAGGTTGCTTTGCTCTCCTTTATTATTTGTGCATCAAGCTCCTGGAGTTTGTTTCTGAAACTCTGTTAAAAGCAGAGGTTTCAGTTTGCCAGTTGTCATTGAACTTTTATGTTGGTTTTACTTTGCATGTATTTTGCATCTCTAATCTCTTTGCTTGGCACTGCAAGTACGAAATGAACCTGAAAAACACACACTGAGACTTCACTGACTTTCCCTGATTTTTGTCAGGGAACACAGAGCTCTCTTCATATCATCTCCTCCAGTCCCATTAGGGGGAGGGAAGACCCCAAGAAGACTGAATTCTGGCTCGTCCTTTGGACTGAGATCTCTGTTCTTGGGATTCAGGGACCACATTAGATTATATCATGCCTCTCGCCTGTTTCTAGGCTCTCGTTAATCAAGGGTGTGCCCAGATTGTCAGATGGGGTCATGATCACCAGCCCCAGCCTAATCTCTTAATTAACTCCTGTTAATGTAAATGGACTCAAAAAGATTCTTTTAGCCGCAGTGCTCAGGAAATTAGACCTCCTCTCTTGAAGAGACAGCGTGTTTCTTCTTTCATGGTCTGCTATAGTGACAAAACTGTCTTGCTGCATGAGAAGGATTTGCCACATCCTATGATGCTCACTTCTCATCCCTGGATTATAGATTATTTTAAATCAACTCAGGATAATAGGTGACAGCTCAGTGTATATTATGTGTAGCATTTCACTCTTGCACAGGCAGAGACCTCCTGGCTTCCTGTTTCTGTAATTTCTGTGTCTCAGAATAGCCTAAAGTCAAGGTTGGGTTATGCACCTTCTGTAGTAGAAGGTAACAATACATGAGGTTCTGGGACCTGTCAGAGAAACGCATTGTTACTGCTTCTGATTTAATCTGATTTATCCTCATTGCATGGATGTCCTACTCATTGCAATCAAGGTCAGAAAAGAATCTCAGCCTGTTTCTGATGTGGGAAGACAGAAATCCCACAGGTAAAAAGCCCAATGAAGAGCTAAACTCAGATTGACCTTAGTGAGAAAAAAGCAAGCTCTCAAAATGGAGTGTAACTGGATTGTATCAAAAGTGAACTTGGAGCAGGGTGAGAATTGTACCTGATCATGTTATAAGCAGAGACTCTCCCCTTCCTCGTGACTTCAATTTTGCCTAGGAGAGTCCATATAAAAACAAACAAATGCCAGCAGAAATGTTTCTATTGTTTTCCTTTTCTGTTTCTAATGAAAACTGTTCCTTTAAAAAAGAGCAATATCCTCCCCTATGATTTTTGCAGTCACAACACAGAAAGAGAGAAAACCTGAAAGCAAAATTGACTCGTTTTGATTTTTCCTAGTTCAAGAGAAGAAATATGCCAGTGGGAAAGAGAACAAAAATCATGCCGAGTAAATCTAGATTTGAAACTGCCTCTAATGATCAGCAGCAACCATACAAATATTTTTTCTGGTTTTATGGTTTATTTGTGTTTAAGCTGACAGCGTATCTTTAATTTGATATTCAGTCTTCCTTACATAAAAATAAGTATCTTTTAGATTGGTTCTGTAATTATTCACTTCTGTAGGCATTCAGACAGCAAGTTGTTGGGGTATAATTTTGCCATATACTGCCTTAGCATGTACTTTCTGTTCACTAATTCTTTGCTTGCTGATGCTCAATTTGGTACTAGAGATCAAATCTTGTTTGCACTGAAGTTGACAAGAAAATGTCTGATAGTTTGAATGGGGTGTTGCTTTCATCCTTACTGTTCATGCTGTAGTGGGAGCTGCCGCAACATCTAACACCAAATCTGTAACGCCTATCTAGGGCTTTGAAGTGGAGCCCCTCGTATTGGATAGCAAGCATTCACAATTTCAACCAAAAAGCAATGGAGGGACTGCAGCCCTGCTGCTGGAAGTGCAAAAGAGGGGCATGAAGTAGGAGGATGTCCCATTTATTGCATAACAGGTTGGATAACTTTTTTTGCGTGTGGTTTGCTCATGTGGCATCAGGAACGTGGATATGCAACCCACAGCCATGGACAAGTCTCTGCAACCTGCCTGTTTCCTAGTTATTATAGCTCTAACCTGTAGACCATCATGCAGACAAGCACCTAGAGATATGCTGCTAAGTCTATACACATGTATGGAAGTATCACAATATATGGGGTTTTCTCCTCAACTGTTCAGTGCTCAAAAATTCCACTGAATTCAAGAAGAGCTCGGCATGTAATATAAAGCAGCTGCTTATGAGTGCTTAAGTAGTGAAGAACCAAACTTTAGGCAGCTAGATTTGAAAAATGTAGTTAGTCTTTAAATGATGTGCTCTGTTGAAAGGGGTTTAGTGTAAAAACACTCGTGAAGTCTGAGAGTTTATGATGTTAAAAAACCTGTAGCACACAGGGTGTGCTTCCTACTTTTCCTAGATTTCATTATGCCTTTCTGCCTCACAGAACAGCTGTAACATTAAACCCATTGAAATTTGTAAAGTGCTTAGAGATCCACTGAAGGGAGGCAGTAGTGGAGTAAAAGGTACTCAATTTTCATTGCTATTATATCGGACAAGATAGTTTCCAGAGTATCTTCATAATAAATAGGAATAAATAACTGCAAATATAGAATCTGCTCTATGCTCATTAACAGGTATTTTTTGGGCTGTGGTTGAGGAGAATCTCTTTTAAGGAGAAGGTGAGTGTAGATTTGAAGATTTGAATTCATATTTCAATACCTTTCTTAGAGCCATGGCTTGAAGGATCAGGGTGTGCTTTACTAGTGCATGAACGCTATCCAGGTCTACTGGTATTTGAATAATAGGGATAAATATTTTGTTTGGCCAATTTATCCTGTCAGATTTCAACTAGGTTTTCAAATAGATCATTCACCAATGTTTCAATATTTTTTCCTCATGATTTGGCTAGCTCAATAGCCAGCTGAACAATATTAATCAAATAAATTACTCATTTTTTCCCTATCAATCTGCAAATAATTTATTCACAAATATTTTTTACATGAGGCAGCCAGCTCTAGCCAGGACAAATCAAGGTAATTTCCTACTCTTTTGATCAAATGCCAGTAGGACTTTATCTTGGACAGCTCAACAGAGACAGGTTTTAACGCATAACATATAATGGGTAAGCTGAGTTTTTCACAGTTCTTTGTGAGCTCTCTGCAATTGCCCATATTTCTGCTCAGCTACTGAGAGAGGAATGACAGGAGGGCATATATTTTGCATCCAGGTACACTCAGAAGCATTTCACAAAACAAACTGTACAGCTTCAAGGGTGTAGGGCTCATGTCAGCCACCACCGTGATGGGGCAGCCCCTTGGCTGGAACACGCAAGCTGTTTAACAGAGCAAGGAGAAGTTTAAGAAGAGTTGAGGAGAGGAAATGGAGATGAGTATTGTGCCCGCTCTGAAACACAAAGGGAACCTATAAGCAGAAGAAAATCAAGTAATGTGGAATTTGGCCAGCATGCTGGGGATAATATCCCTAGCTCTTGAGAATCATAGAATCAGAATCATAGAATTGTCTGTTGAAAGGGACCTTAAGGATCACGTAGTTCCACCAGCTCCCCCCCCCCCTTCCCCCGCCATGGGCAGGGACACCTCCCACTAGACCAGGTTGTGCAAGGCCCCATCTAACCTGGTCTTGAACACACTCAGTGATGGAGCAGCCACAACTTGCCTGGGCAACCTGTTCCAGTATCTCCCTGCCTTACATCTAATCTAAATCTACCCTCTCCCAGTTTGAACCCATTACCACTCATCCTGTCACTACAAGACCTTGTAAAAAGAAAAAAGGTTTTTTAATGGGTAGCCAAGACATAAGACAGCACATCCCTATGTAGATGTCTCCAGGACAACATTTGCGCTGTGGATCCCTTTCCCCACCCAGGGTGCTCATGCAAGCAGTTTGGAAGCTGCTGACAATCTCTTTTCTGCCCTTGGTGGCTGTTGTATTGCTGACAGAGCAGTTGAGCATTGCCTTCTCTGCCTGTTTGCTTATCCCTGTCTTTTGTTGTGGGGAGCTTATGGCTGCCACACACCAGCAGCAAGGGGGCCTCATGTAGCTAAGGCAATGGGACCAAAAGATTTCTCCCCTGCTGAAGGTTTGCAGCCAGCAGTTTGCACCGCGTGCAAGCAGCGCTTTTGCAGCCTCTGCCCTTAAAGAGGATACTGGGTTCTCATCAGGGTGGGTCCCTCTGCTGTTGGTTGGAGACGTATGGGACTTCTGAATGCTGTTTACCCCTGCACTCCACGCTGTAGGTGGTCCTGTTATGCAGGCGTCTCGCCTTTTTCCTCTGCTGCTTAGGCAACAAGGTGGGGAGAACAAGAGTTGTTTATCCATGTTTGTCAAGAGAGGAACTTCACAAAAGCTAGCAAGTGTATGTGGGAGGAGTGGCGCAAGTAGGGAGTGGTTGCATGTGGGTTTCTTTAGGATCAGTGTGTGTTCATGTGCATGTACATATGTGCATGCGTAATAACGTGCTTAATACAACACTTCACTCTCAATCCTTCCCTGAGATTCTGTTGGCTAATCCAGTTAACCCCAAATGAGAGATGCCTTCAGCCTATGCATTACGCAGAAATCTAGGTATGAAGAAAGGTAGGCAAACATTTCTGCAGCATCATCAATAAATGAATTATATGTGGTATCTACTCAGAAAAACAACAACATGCTAAATACTGAAAGTCAAATGGGATGCCTTCCTGAGAGACAAACAACTGACCACATATTTACTCTGCATCTCATAAATAATCATGGAGAAAGCACAAAAACAGAGGAAGATATTTGTCTCTATACTTGGAGAAAGATTTTGACTCAGTCTGGCTCTCATAGCTGAACTATACAAAACGGAATTGGCAAGGGGAAAAAATGACATAATCACATACATGTAACAATCCACTGAAAGTAGGACACACAAAAAAGAGAAGAAAACAGGCTTTGAAGAAGGTAGACACGCAGCGGTCAGCTTCAGGCCTGCTCTTTCTGTCATCTATGCTGGTGATTTATCAGCCTCTAAGAAACGGTTCTTAAATTGAATGAAGGATCTCAAATACCTGCTTACATTGTCACAACATTATAAAATGTATTTTAACACACCCTGCTGCAAGGCCATGCAGTAAGGAAGGAAGAGCATTGGTGATGAATGGCAGGATAAAGATGCTCTCTTGGAAAACACAGATGCAGAAAGAGACTTAGGGATTCAATGTGGGTAATGGACTCCACAAGCTTTTTATGCAGTGTAGGCAGTTAATGGTGTAATTCCATTTTTAGATATGTGAGAAGTGGAAAACCAAACAACGACCGAGAAATGATTTTTACTCTGTGCACAGCATGCCTGTATAGACCACAATGACATGTATCCAGGGTGGGTGCCTGCAAGTCAAAGAGTCCAAAAAATGCTGCCGTGGCTCAAAGCAAACCTTACAATGTGAGGCTTCAAAGAAAACAATCTATTCAGTTTAGCAAGGAGAAGCGGTAGGAGCACCATGTACAGTTACTTATCCATGAAAATGGGACGGGTGTGCAGTTTTGTAGACAAAGACATAACAAGTTCTGATGTCTCGAAGTTGAAGTTAGACAAATTCAACCTTGAAAGAAGCAATTTCCTAGCAGCAAGGATAATTAAACATTGGAATAAATTAGTAGGTGGAGTAAGGCACTTGCCATTACTTGGAGTCTTTAAGACGAGATGTGTTGTCTTTTAAACTCACTTTGATCCGGCTGCTGGGAAAAAAACATCTATGGCTTGTGTATATGGGTCATATGACTAGGTTACAGTAGCCCCTTCTGTCTAGAAGTGTGACTGTATGAGATGGAAAGCGGTTCTTTCTAAATCTGAAGTGAAAGAGTGAGGTGACACTTGTTGAGAATACTGCACACCGCAGCTCAGGATGGCAGGGGGTTTACCTGTTCCTTTCACTAGTGTAACTAATGGTATGTAGCAGTGGTGAAGCAGATGCTGGTCTCTGGCCGTTACAGTAAGGAAAACAGGGAGTTCCAAATTGGACAGTCATAAGGAAAATCTTTCCAAGGACATCATACAAATCATGAAGTCACTGCTGTAACTTTTCAACACTGTAATTCAGGTCCTGGATCGGTGATCCTCAAGTAGCAACAGAGCCCAGGAAAACAGAAAGCATGGAGCAAACAGGGACTAGGGCTGCTGCAAAATCAGTGGCCTTGTGCATACAGTAAAGTTTGCATCCATGACTAAATAGAATCATAGAATGTTTCAGGCTGGAAGGAACCTCTAGAGGTCATCTGGTCCAACCTCCCTACACGAGCAGGGACATCCCTACCTAGGTCTGGTCGCTCAGAGCCCCATCAAGCCTGACCTTGAATGACTCCAGGGATGGGGCCTCCACCACCCTTCTGGGCAGTCCATTCCAGTGATCTATCACCCTCATGTTGAAGAACTTTTTTCTAATATCCAACCTAAATCTATCTTTTCCTAGCTTAAAACCATTACTCCTTGTCCTATCACTACAAACCCTTGTGAATAGACCTCCCCCTGCCTTCCTGTAGGCCCCCTTCAGGTACTGGAAGGTCAGTATAAGGTCCCCCCGGAGCCTTCTCTTCTCCAGGCTGAACAACCCCAACTCCTTCAGCCTTTCTTCATAGGAGAGATGCTCCATTCCCCTGATCATTTTGGTGGCTCTCCTCTGGACATGCTCCAATATGTCCACATCTTTCTTGTGCTGGGGGCTCCAGAACTGCATGCAATGCTCCAGGTGAGGTCTCACCAGGGCAGAGTAGAGGGGCAGAATCACCTCTCTTGATCTGCTGGCCACAGTTCTCTTGATGCAGCCCAGGATGNTGCACTTGGCCATATAGAACCTCATAAGCTTAATCTGGGCCCACCTTTCCAGCCTGTCCAGGTCCCTCTGAATGGCATCCCGTCCCTCAGGCGTATCAGCTGCACCCCCCAGCTTGGTATTATCTGCAAATTTGCTGAGGGTGCCCTCAATGTCACTGTCAATATCATTAATGAAGATATTAAACAACACTGGTCTCAGCACAGACCCCTGGGGGACACCACTCATCACCTTCCTCCATCTGGACATCGAGCCATTGACCATCACTCTCTGGATGCGACCACCCAGCCAGTTCTTTATCCACTGAACAGTCCACCCATTGAACCCGTAATTCTCCAGCTTTGAGATAAGGATGTTGTGGGGGACCGTGTCAATCTATCTGTATGTATCAGGATCACTGCTGCAAGGCTTAAGAGGCACAAAGGGATATATTTTCAGGACTAGAGTCTGATGAAGGATCAGTGGTTTAACCAGAATGACTCAAGCTGACCAGTAAGGGTGAGAGATGTTCTAACCTGCTTTCTGAATTTGGCATAAGGGACGTGTCTTGGTTTACAGAAGTGATGTTTTCCAGTGAATAAAAAATATGTTTGAGTGCTGGTCAAAGGAGGAAGTAAAGCAGAATGATTGGAAACAGGCAGCAAGAACAAACAGGCCTATGAGGGTATTGTAAACATAGATGAAGACAGTCTCGTTTTGTTTGGGCAGCCTTTTCTCAGTCACGCTTGTGGATTCAGCCTCATTTATGGTTTGGGAGCTCAGGGAACTTCAGTGTGGACAGGACTAAGTATCCCCCAGGCACCTCACGGCTGCAGCTCTGCAAAGAGATGTACTGTGTGCATGAGCTCAGGTAATTGTGGTTGGAGGGTGAAAGTTCTCCTCATCAGTTTTTGGAGGGTCTTGTTTCATTCCTGTCAGATAACACCCTCTCTACTGTAAAGTGTTAGAATGAATAACAAAGTCCAACCTAAAATCCAGTCTGATAATCATGCTCAGTTCCAAACAGAATGTACACTTCCTGCTAGCGGGAGCAAACAGCCTCACCCAACCCAAGGCATGCTTAAGACCAAGGTACGCTGGAGACGCTAGAATGAAGCCAGAACACTAGAACCAGCCATTTTGTGTGGGAGCAGCAGCCCAGAACTGTGCATAGGCTCTGGAGGTTCCCCACACAGAGAAACGCACAACCCAGATCCGGCCTCACCAAACAACAGAAAATCAGGTAGCCTGAATGGAGCTTGGGCAACAAACAGCAAAACCCACACAAGGAAAGCACTGATATTACAGTCAATGTAGCGAGGGGGCTGAAACAGCAGGTAACTGTCCAAGTTACTAGAAAGCAGGCCAGTGCCTCAGTTCTTTGTTTTTACAAACAAACAGGAAATTAAATCCCCGAGCAAACAAAAATCTCTGTGAGCAGGCCAGGAAGAAAGGCGGCAGAGTGGTGGCATGAATGCCGTGTGGCAGCAGCCCCTTATTGAGTTAAGCAGGAATGAAGGCAAGGGGAGAAGAAACCCAGTCCCACAGCAAAGGGCAGCTGCCTGGCATGGGTGGGGAGACAGCTGCCCGGGGCGGGGGGTGTCTGTGCTGTGCTCCCCTGGCCCTTGCTCTCCTTCTCCTGACCCAGGCCGTGAAGCCAGCGGGACTGCTCCAGGGAGCGGGCAGGAGCACAGGCACGCCCGCTGCCACCTTGTGTGCCCGTGGAAGGGCAGGGGACACGAGTGGGCCCACCCGGCAGTGGATTTTTGAGACTATGCACGCGTGGATGTTGAGATGAGTGGACTCCACAGCTAGGGCTGCGTGACCAGGTGCGAAGGAGCCTCCGTGCCCGGGGGCTGTGCGTGGATCAGGAGGCAGCCCCAGGCTGGGGCCTGCCTGTGAGGACACGGGTGGGAGTGGCACCCCCAGGCTTCCGTGGTGGTTCTGTGTGCGGGGTCCCCCGCGCTGGGCGTGTGCCTGTGAGGGAAGGGGGCACCAGCTGGCCGCCAGGCTGGGGGTACCGGCTCGGCGAGGAGGGCAGCGGACGCAGCAGACCCCACCCCACAGCGGCGGGGCCGAGGGGGAGGGAGGGTCCCGCAGCCGG
>VZZY01002648.1:273988-290511 GCA_013400335.1 Eurystomus gularis
TTTTTTCTTTCTCTCTTCTTTTCTTCCTCTTCTGCCAAATTGGCCGGTGCTGGGGCAATGTGCTGGTCTGTGTGGATCACTGATCAGATCTGCTGTGAGAGTCTGCTGCTTGTAGCACACAAAGTGTATATATATCATCTTTCTTATATGTGACTTGAAAAAAAAAAAAGTAAACTTTGTGTGTGGTTTTTAACTTTTGTTCTCTGGCTTCAGTTCTTCTCTCAGGCTTTTTCCCAGGTGTCCCCTATTGTCCTTTACTTCATGCTGGCTGTAAAACAACTCCTGCTGCTATAGTTGCTCTCAAAAAAAAAAAAAAAAGTTAAGAATTTATGCCACTCTTTCTATTTAACAGCCTTGATGAGTCTGGACTTGCCTTTCTGCCGACTTTCTTAAAGATGTGGTTTAACTATGCTGCTTAGTGCTTGCTTCATGGCTGCAATTTGCATGCTTTCATGCTTTTTGTGTCACTCTTTTCTTGTCATATCAGTAGCCATTACAAAGAGTTTGGTGGAACCATTACCGGGGGTCATGTTGGTTAGCAAGAGTCCAGTTCTGACAAAAGCTGGTTCTGCTTAGGTTTGCCAGTCTTAAAAAGAATAATTGCCAATGGAAAGGACTTTGTTTCCTTGCATGTTCCACTGTTAGCTCCAACTGCAGAGATTTAGCATCGTGTTTCAGTCAGTCTTTGATGCAATGTGGCTGTGGGGAATCTTTGAGCAGGCTGTAACAGCATTGTTCTCCTACACGCATTAAAATGGTTGTTGCAAGAGAGGCATCCATGGGGACCTCTGCCAGCTTCTTATTGATGTGTTCAGTTTCATCTATTGACACACTACCCTTCATTATTACGCAGTGAATCCTGTGGCAGTGGAATTTGCTATTAAATCTGCCCTGCAAAAGAGAACTGGCAGGAGCCGCTTTAAAAGCAGCATGACCCCTGTGTCTGTAAAGAATAGCTTCTAAATATGAAACAGATGCTGAACTAATAGAGGACACTTCCTAAATTTTCAGGGTACCAAACATAATTATTTTGAGAAAAAATCAGAATTCACATAATTTATGAATGATCATTTAAGTTTAAATACCCTTTTTTTTTCGAGAAACGTGTCTAATCAGTACATGTATTCATTTGTGCTTGAATACAGGAGGTAATACTGAGGTGAAAATAGGTAACTATTTGTTGATGGAAACTGTTAGAATAAGCAGCGAGGTGTTAGGTTTTCTGTCTGTGGTTTAATCCTCTTCGGAGTGCTAGAGGGTGGGAGAGGTGCCACATCTTATTTTGCCATTTGCCATTGCCACAAACTATTTTGTGCTTTCAGAGCACCACTGGTGACATTTACCCAGATGTTACAACCTCCACCATCTCCTGAAAGAAGAACTATGTTCTTTAGAAGCCCAGTGACACACTGTGTATTGGGAAGTGATGTCAGTGGATGGAATTTATATCCATGTGAAGAGCCTTTATGTTGTGTGTAAAGTGTGCTTGTTCATACTCAGTTTATATGGCAATTTTAATTTATGCATGGTAATAAGTCTGTTGCATCAACCTTGTTTCCCTTTGATCTCAGGGTTTGGTTCTAGACAAGACATGCTATACCTTTTGGCTTAGAGAGCTCAAGTGCTTGAAGCAAGCTTCATCAGTGAGAAAATAAAGAGCATGACAGCTTATCAGAGAGAAAATCACTGTCTGATTGTGTGGAGGTGGGAGGTAAGCCTGGGTCTTTCACATCTATCACAAAGCAGGGTTGAATGGACGCTAAAGCTATTAGCTAAGGCCTGGTTGCTGGTAACTGTATTGATAGGCACCTGTCAATAGTTGCAAAGCTGCTGACATCCCTAGGTTTGCAGGTTTGTTTATTTATTTAAAAAAAAAAAAAAGTTGAGAAAGTAGCATATATAGCTTGGAGTCAATGGCCATAGAAGAGAGACTGATGCTAGATATCAGAGGTGGGGCAAGGAAGATGAGGAGAGAGTACTGGGGCAGGACACACTTCCCAGAGAGAAAGAAAAGTGGGACAATAGCTTCTTTAAAACAGAAGAATGAGTTAAAGGTGTGTCTACATGAGATGGTGGTGTTTTACCAAGGCAAAAACCAGCCTTGGTAAAAAACACAAGTTTCTCAAAGCTCTGCAAACAAATCTTGAAATACCTCAGTTTTGTAAGCAAAGTTTTCTTCTTATCACTGGCAGGTAAATGGAGTATCTAATTATAGACTCCTGCAGAGTTTAGAACAAGGACTGAAGTGTGGAGCCTGTGGCTGCAAGGTGTGCTGTGACATCTGAATTGATGCTGGTGTCTGCCTTTTGAGCCTGAAAGGGGCAAGGGGGAGGCTGCAGTACTGTGAATAGTTACTGAGTGAACAAGTGAGACTTCAGATGGTACCCTTGTTCCTGCTCATGACCAGAGAGTGCAGGGAGTGTGCCTGTTCCATACTTTGCCTTATAAACCTATAAGGATCAGCAAAGACAGACGAAAGCCACTTAGAAAGGAGCTGTTAAAGGTGATTTAAAGGATTTCTCACTGACTCTCCTCTTGGTGTGAGCAGTCACTTTTTGGTTTGTATGTATATCTATCTTTCTGGTTTTTTTTCCTCCCTGTCTGAAACTGTAGAAGGACTCTTTGTGCATCTGGGCAAAGGCTAGTAACCTACAGATGGATGCAAGGCAGATGCACAGGGCACTTCTGTACCCAGACTTGTAAGGTAGCTCCTTTCCTTGCTTTAACAATTTGTACCTAGAATAAGAAACTAGTCCCCTTACAGTGCATTCATGGAACATGCATATGCCTTCGAAGTAACTTACTGGCTTCTGTTTCTTCTGTGTTTTTTTTTCTTTTGTCACACTTCTGTTATTGGTGCATCAGGGTGATAACTCTCTTTGCATATGCCAGTTTGGCCACAATCCAGCATGAATGCTATTCTCACGTGAGTGACAATCTGGGGTCACCAGTAATCATCCAGTATCAGGGTTGCCTTGTTGCTGTAGGATCTTGCTTGCAGTCCAAAGTGGAACTTTGGTCAAGTGACTGTTGTAAGTACACAGACGTTTCTTGGAATTAAAGCCTTGCAACTGAGGTTTCTACCTCAGAGGAGACTGCTAACGTGAGACATCCTGTGACTGCCACTTGGGCTGAAAAAATGTGTTCAGAGAAGCTGTTTTCTGGGGAGATGATCAGTCATGGAGCTACAGGATGAGCCTTGAAAAAGGGCATGCTGTGCATGGGTGTAGAAAGATGTTTGGTGGTTTTGGCAGGGAGGAGGCAAGGGCCCAAGCTGCAGATTCTGTGAATGGCATAGTCATGAAAAGCAGTTACTTCATGCTGATTATTATTTTTTTTTTATCTTGGCCTGGTGGCATAAGGTCTTTTTTGTGTGCACAGGAGGATGGGTAAAGAGCAAAAATGGTGCCTGAGGTGTGAAGAGAGGGGGGCATGGGCTCATACAAGATCCTAGCAATAACACATGCTGGACCTCCTCAGGACCCGTTTGCATTACACTTATTGAAAGCCTGTTGAGAAAACTGATTGTAGGTTAGGTATTCTTTCCCTCTACTTCCTTGCTTGGGTATCAAACTCTCATGTGGACAGGGTCAATGTGATGGACAGCTTTGGGCTTGAAGACTTGTGCTGATTGTCAGAGGACAAAGATGCCTGATAAAAGGGCCTGCCTATGTTGTGAATTGGTGGTAGAGTACAGCTAGCCTCAGGGAGTTTGATACCGTAAAGCTAGAGCTTTCTGCTTTTCAGTGTGTGGGTATGAATCTAGCCTTATGTTTACTTTTTGCTGGGCCTGTGTAAAATTAATTAGTGGTTTTGCTTCACTTGGATGAACATATGTCTGCTGTGCTGAACCAAATAGCAGCAGGTATTGGGTGTCGTTCTAGTCTACAAGGTTGCTCTCTGAACAAGGCTGAGTGAGCTTGGTACCCAGTTTCTGATACGAAACAGATGTGTGTTTGCTGTGGCTGACATGTGCACATGGAGGCTGTTGAGGGGACAGGCCTGTTTGCCATATTTTTGACTGTTTGTGTGGGTAAATGAAGAACTTTGGCTTCTCAGCACTATTTAATGTCACCGCTTCCCTCTGCACCTCCCCATCAATTGTTTTCACATGCATTCTAAATTTGAAAGGCTTATGAATTGATAATTGCTTTCAATGCATACAGTCAAGGAGATTTTTAACTTGTAGTAATTAATGCCCTACTCCTGGATGTATGCCACCACATTATGACAGGCAACATCCTGATGATTGTTCCTGTCTGTTTAGCAAGACCCCTAAATTCCTCACAAGCAACTGCGTGTACCCACTCTCGTGTAATTTGATGTAAAATTTGCTCCAGAGTGTTACATTTGCCCCATTTAAAACAGATTTCTAGTACTTCCTTGGAGGCAGTAGTGTGTATGAGTAAGTCATCGTGGGTTTGGACACTTACTCTCTAAAGATATGCAACACAGAGCAAGTGTGGCGACTTGTGTTCTTGTTTTGCTGCGATATTCTTTGGAGATGGCAGGTTCATACACTGAGTGTAGCTTGGAGGGTTGGTGGGAGCTTGTGAGGATCTGTGGCTCTGCTTCAGTAGCCTCTGCTGCAGCAGCCTCAGACTGTCTCTTAGCTAGCCTGCCCATACTGAGATGGTTCTCCTTTTTCTTGAAAAAGATCACGTGTATGCTTTGTATGGAAATAGTTAAAGGGCAGTGGATACCTGCTGGGAAACTTGAATAAGACTTATTTAGACAGAAATCTGCTTATCTGGTGGTATATATTGTTGGCATTTTTAGGAGACTGGAATCTTTCTCTTGTCCTCTTTCAGAACATCTGTTTCTGTGCATGAAGCCATCTTTTGCCTGCCTTTGTTCCTCCATTTGAATCCACTTCTACCTAAACAGTTTTCTGTGCAGCATCAGAAGCATGAATGACAGCAAGGATTTTGTCAGGTCATCTTGGATGTTTTGTTCTGCAGGAAAGTCACTATGGGTAGAAGCACTGGAGTGTGTACTTCTGATAGGGCAGAATGATGAGAAGCTGTGGGACTTGAGCTGAGTCTGAGGTTGTTGATGCAGGAAGATAATAACAGAACAGAAGCATAACTGTGCATGTGAAACTTTACAGAGGTTCCCCACTGCATCTGTCTCAGAAGAAGGACCTGTATGCCATCTATTCTGACTTTATCAGCTGGTCTAATGAAAGATCTCTAAAGAATATTGCCTTAGACCACTGTGGTTACATAAATACTGCTCCTAGATCATACAGTGATTCTGTGAAGTTATAATTCTGATGATGATTTCTGCCACATGCTTCCTGGATTATGCACTGCATGGAAGCTCCTGTCACAAGTCCCAAGTAATAATAAAACTGGGATTTAAAACCAAGTAAATTCTGAAAATGAAATAGTTGGCAGAACATTCTTTGAATTTATGGTGATAGTTAATATAGAAATTGCACTGTCCATTTCAGGATTTCCCCCTTTAACATGATCTAATTCTAGATTGTTATACAAGTTTTTTCTATGTTGTGACAGAAACTAATTGGAATTATTTAGTGTTTTCTTTCCCTGCCTTTTGATATTTCTGGCATTTAAGGAGGAAATAGGGACAAACATTTAACTGAGTGACATCCATTTTAGCAGAAACTTGTGAATTTAGGCTAAGGAAGTCTGTCCTTTTTTCTTCCCTTTAACAGACAGAAGTTAAGGAGCCTCATTTTAAACTTTTCCTGGAGGGTGTTTCTTGTAACTCCAGTACTGTCTCATGGTCTTAGTCTGGTTTTGATGTCTGCCATTCAGTATTCAACTGTTGCGTATTCAACTGTGTTTCCACAAAAATATATAAATGCTAAAACAGTTCATGGTAGTGATGCTAAATTTATTATTAGCTTCCAGTGTTGACATTCAAGGACACACAGCTTTTACCTCAGCTGTTGTTTCAGGTTCTCTGCAGATAATTTACAGCCTTGGCTTACAATACATCTGTTTGGGTGGGTTTCACTCAAAGTTTGAACTAAACAGTGTATAAATGTGTATCCTTCCTGTAGAAAATTGGGTTCAGATTATAATCTCAGTTCTGCTGTTTAACAGCTGATCATTTCAATGATAACCAATTGACTGACTATGCCTGTGACTCTTCCCTAGTAGTCTGCTAAGCAGACCCTTTCTGAAAGTGCTTATCAGCTAGGAATAAGAAGTGGTTTTGATGATTTACAACACCATGCCTGAGAGCTTTCTTTTTCCAGGGATTTCGTAATTTGAATAACATGATGTGAGTACAGCTTTATTAGAATTGTAAACTCCCATAATGATTACAAGAGAAGAATACATCTGCCAGGTGGTGTAATGAAGATGGTTCTTTTCATCAATAGAGAGATTTTTTTCAATAGGATCTCAGAGAATTCTGGGAGATCTCACTGATTGTACAGAGCAACTGTAGGTGATGGACAGGTAGTGAATTTCTTGCATTGAACTGCTAATAGATGAAAGTATGGTAGTTTGAATGAGAGAGACAAAAATACAAATACCTAAAAACCTCCCAGGGAAGAGAATTGCTGANTTCTCTTTGGCAGAGAGGATCTTCTTTTATGATAAAGGCAAAGAGTGCTTCTTTTCAGTCTAGGGACAGACTAGACTTCTGTACTTTAAGACTTCCTCACAATCCCTTGTCCAAGGCTTATTTATTCCTTGTGAAAGGGACAAAGATCTTGAAATAATCTGTGTTTTGTCTGGGAAAAGGCAAAACCTGATCTAGTTCTGTGCTTTGTACCCTGCATTTTGACTCTTGGTAGGCTTAGGCTATAAAACTACAAACAGTGGAGGCGTTTGTAGGCTGCTCTTGCATTGCATTATGCAGGGTGCTCTTCTGCCTGAATTCTTTGAAATGTCTTAATTTGATGTTGTGGATTTTAACTGGTTTAAACTCCTGGGAAATGCTCTTCAGATCGTTAATCTCTAAAAACCTGTTCTTATTTCTGAAATATTAAGTGGGGAGACGGGGTGAGGTGAGAGGCAAGTTATATAGTTAACTAGAACTCTGTAAATGCTGTATGCACCTCTTCTGTTTAGGTTTTCTAGCAGCAAAGGTGTTTTCTAGGTACTTAGTTACTTTTTTGTAACAGTAAAAGTACTGATTGCTCTCTAATAATAAACAGACATTGTTACAGGATACGCTGTTAACATGACTTATGACTGTCATACCAACAAGAGAGCTAAACTCAGCTGATTTTGTGATGTAGTAAAATAAAAAGTGAACAGAGAGTATAAACAGTGCTTTGAAGCTTTAAAGTAAAAGTTTACAAACAATGAAGAAATTAAGAGAAAGAAACAGGATTGTTGTGTTTATGTATGAAGGGCTTGTCGGTCTTTTTGTTATGGTTCTTAAATTGTTGTGCATTGCTGACATTGGACACAGCTTGATGCAGAACTGAGAGGAGGATCCTTTATTTTTAAATTGTACATTGAGAAATCTGACTACATGTATACTGTGTCTCTTTCTAAGTATTAATGAAGGCATAACTCCTGTTCTGCCCACTGAGGCTTAGATATAACACTGACTTTTTCAAGCAATGCTATCTTTTCAGATGTTATCACATAGCATGAGAGCAAGGGGAATTTCCTGATATTGTACAGCATTCAGTGCCTTTCTCGCTTATCTTCTTTTTTTTGTTAATGCTTGTGAGATCAGGCATTCAGTTCTATTTTTTGCAGCCTGAGTTCAAGGCCTAAGCACCAAATGAACACCTCTTGAGTATAGGTTGGTGTGATACAAACGTATTTCACATTTCTGTTTTCTTTCCATTTCCTTATGTATGGATCTGTGTTTTGTGTTTGCATTCTGAAGGAAATGTCACTTCATATAATCTCTGATGCTAAGACTGGTTGAACAGTCTCCTTGGCTTGACATGGCTTCCAGGATGTGTTCCGATAAAGGAATTGGGGTTGCTCGGCATAGTAGGCAGTAATGTTTCATGCTACAGTTTTCTAGGCCTAATCAGAAGTACTTCTGGGGAATTTTAAGCTCTTTCTCTGCATTGAGCACATCTCCTTTGTTACCCAAGGGCTGTTTGCCCTTGAGTGAAGAGGGCAGTTCAGCTAGAAATCTCAAAGGTGCTTAAAAGATACTACTAAGAATCTTCTTTTAGTTTAAAAGCATGGACTGCTAACTCTAGAGTCTGTGGCCAAGTCCATCTACAGCTTTCCGGGTGAATTTTAATACTCTAGACTTACCAAATTGATGGAGTACTTTCCACTTCCGTTCTTATGCTGCCTTATATTGTATGCTGTGAGACAGTGCTGCATCTGCAACAGACATAGTTTCAGTTGATGTTAAAATTATTTCTTTGCATTAATACAGTGGCTGACAGAGACTTCTGAGACTTAGTCTGCAGTGCTTTTGTAATTGGTATTTGGAACTTGCGGTGTTGTCTTCAGGTCTTATGCTACATACATGTACCAGTTTAGGATCTAGGAAATAGCAAGCATGCTCTCTGTTGGGATGAAGTTTGGCTGTAGGGCCCTTTGTTCTATTGAACAATGTACTATGGGACATAACTTGTTCTTCCCAACATAGCAAATGTGAGGATGCCTAGGGTGAATGCCATCTGCTGTCTTAGTGTAACCTGATTATAAATGTTAGTTACTGAGTAATTTCAGGATGTTCAAGTTTCACCCAAATATTAACAGCTACTTATTTTTTACGTAGGTTGTCTTATTAAATAGTGTAACCTAGAACAGCTCTGCAAGGAGACTGGAGGAGAAAAGAAACCATTAAGCATTTTCCCTCTGGGTGTCTTTCAAAACCTGTATTTTCCTCCTCCTGCTATTTTAATGTCATGTTGGTTCTCTACCTGCCTTTCTTCTTTCATGCTCAGAGGGATTCCCTCTATTCTGATTTTTAAGAGTTACTTGAAAATTCTGTGGCTTTTTTTAATTCCTTTTTTTTCTCCCTTCTCACTGCTGGGCACAGCCTAGTCACCAGCCTGGGTGCCACTGAGGAGCAGCAGCAGTAGAAGAGTACTTCCTCCAAGCTTGTACTTCCTAAAGCTGTAGAAGGAGTGGGAAGGCTGACACCAAATCATCCTTACGTCTTACCTCTGGCTGTGACCAAGAGCAGATGCCTAGGGAGGAGTGAGCACACCCTGTTACTGTCCTAGTGTATCTCATGATCATCTGTAGCTTGGAGACTTCCTAAGTTATAGGTGGTATCCTCATGTTTAACCTTGGATATTTCCTCCAAGAGTTTGCTGGCCCATAGGTGTTTCATTTGGCGTCCTCTGAAGTTTTTTCTGAAATGTTCTGGGTGATGGTGCATGTTAGATGGTTTCTTACTGTATCTTAACTTTCCCTTTCTCTTTTCACCTGTGGTGTTGACCTTCCTGTACACAGCATGACAATGACAGCAGCAAAGTAAATACTTTTAAGATACATTTCTTAAAAGTGGAAACAACAGGAAACATTTTAAAGGTGTGAATTTAGGCATATTTACCTGGAAATTAGTAGCTAATGATTGAATGCCAAACCTTACTAAGATTCCAAGTAGTCATGTGTTTTGATGCAGTCTTTTATTACATGGCTACATGTGGGTTTTCTCAAATGTCTAATGGCATATAAAATTCTTTCCAAAATCTTAAATGCATGTGACATTCTGTAGTGCGATGTGTTACTAGGAAGGCTATTTAATGTTGGCTATAGAGGTAAGAATAGATACTACTGTGAGTTAATCAAAACAGGTAACAGTGAAAACTTGCTGACATAATCTGAAGGAAGAAAAGACTTTCGATTTGTGATGAGGAACATGAGAAGATTGCTTGACGACTTCAGCCAGGTACTGAATTGATGAGCCTTGCTATTCTGCTACTAGATAACAAAATATCTGTGCTGAATACAGGGCAGGGTTTTCAGAGGTTGGTGGAAGGCTTGGGGCTGTGAGCCTGCAACTTTGCAAAGAGACTTGGTTCCCCAAAAGATTAATGCTCAGGGTTTTTTGAAAATTGAACCTCTTCATTTTTTGAACTAGTTAACTTTGGTCACAAGACCAGGGTGTTTCTTTTTTTTCTGCTTGCTCTAGAAGGCACAAGTACAAAAGAGTTTGTTTCTCTCAAGGACTAGGGTAATTGGGAGTGGATTTGTACCAGATTTGTGTCTGGCATGAGGTAGTTCAGCTCTTTGCTGATTTCTGAATCCCTCACACATTGCCCACATGCACATACCTGCCTGCTTATTCCAGAAAGTCTCTTCTTTTTGTCCAATAAAATTAATCTTCTAGGAAATTAAACAGCAGCTGCATACAATACCGTTTCCTTTCACGTGTGAGAACAGTTTTCTAGAGGTAGAATTCAGGGCCACAGACAGCTAATTACACAGCTAATTTGCCTTCAAGCTCTCAGAGGCAATGAATGCCAGCAAATTTTTGACTCTTGGAGGCTTTTTTGAAAATTTTGGCTGTTAAATTTGTTGAGTTGGGATAAGCAACACTGTGAAGTGTGGGTGGATTTCGTATCATAGCCATACATTTGTTCATGGCTTAGCTCACATTTACGATTTAGGGAAGAGTTCTCTTTTCCACACTGAAGTTCAAGTCAAATGTGAACAGCCCTTTAAGTATACTTCAGGAGCATGCAGGCTGTGTCTTCATTACCATTTTAGTTGGGGTGAGGATTGAATTTCTGAGGTGAATCTCCTCACTGTCCCACTTTCTGCGAATTGCTTTTTACTGAGAAGCAATCTGAGTGTGCAATTAGGATACCTTTGGATGTAACTGAACCAGAAGTGTCACTCTAGGAGTGTATTTGCTGGGCTTCAGGTGCCCCTGGGTCTTTGGCCTATGGCACTGAACCTAGTTCAATGCAAACCCCCAGCCATGCATACTGTGAATTTTCGGGCCTCGCCACTGACTGCCTTTTACAGCCTTTTCTCCTTTTGGACTGTGCAAGTTTTTAACGTAGACAGCTGTGCTAGTCTTAAATGTCTATGTGATGAAGGATAAGCTTTTTTGCTGTTTAAATATTAGTGAAGTAAATAAAGCAGGCCATCTTGAGTTCCATCTACTCATCCAGTACCTTATTCTTAATTTTCAAGTGTCTTAATGCAGCCAACCAGACTGATTTGGATGTTGTTTATGAAGCTTTTTTCCTGTGTTACCAGAACTGTCTGTGTTTGTATTTGTCTCTTTCAAATAATGAAGAGTGCTGTGGCATGAGTGGTTTTTAAAGCCAGCTGTTTTGCAGACCCATCTGGGGGTAATTTTATTTAATGGTCCTTGGAGTGGTTACACAGCCCCTCTTAAAGACCTTGACCAGAATCCTTGTGTGCCTTCTAGATGTTGATTTATGTCCCTGACCTCTCATCTTTTTCTTATCTGGAACTCTTTCCTCCTCTTGCCTCCTCCGAACCGTTGATCCTCTCCTTTGCAAGAGGGAAACAATACTGTAATGAAAAATATCTTTTCCTGAAAAAGGTAGTTTCATGTGTCCACTTTTTTTGTGTCAGAGGCCAGACTAACTGCCTTTTCTGGAGCAAGAGAGTTCTTCATCATCAGTGCCACAGCAAATAATAAAAGCTCAGCAGCAACAAGTGCTGTAAATACCTTGCAGTCCTGTTCTCAATTACAGAATTAGTTATGTAAATCATGTATTAAACGAGGAAGAGCCCTGATGTCTCTTAAATCATACTCTGTGTGCACACATGCGTACAATTCCTTCTTGTCTAGGAGGAAAATGTCTGTGCTCCTAATGTGCAGGCTCCATAGAGATTAGCATACTAAACAGTATTGCTCTGCATGACCTGAAATTGGCTTTTGAGTGCTAATTGGATCTATGGGCTTTGAGAGAAGGGGTTGGAAAACATTGGTTTCTGGTTTTCCAGGTTGCAGATAGCAGTATGGATATGGTGATGGTGTAGGTGGGGGTGGCTCCTGGCCGTAGGGGCACCAACTGATAGAGCACAAGCTAACTGTCTGCATTTGCTTGTGTCTTCTTTGCCTAGCTGTACTTTCTGTTTTCACCTTTATGTAAAGAAACAGTGTGAGATACAGTGAAATGAGCACTAAGCCTGAAACCAGAAATGCCTGTGATGTGTTCCTAGCGGCTCATGTTCTACTAGGTGAGTTTGGTCTGGTTGGTTCATCTATCCAAGCACACCTGCAGCAAAAGAGCTGGCAGTAGCTGTGCTACTGCACTTAACCTGCAAGTGCTGGCGAGGCACAGACACTCATTCCCATGCTGTAACACCCACTCTGTGTGCGTCTGTTGTTGGCATTTTTAATGTGGCCTCTTGCTTGGAGATTATTTATGCTGAAGATGGGACCGTTGGATAATTAAATTACAGATGAAAAGGATTACTCTGTACCAAGATGCATCCCTTCACTGGCTCCTATGGCTGCAAATCAGTTATTAAGCATGGAGCCAAGGTGGGCCAGTGCCATATGCTGCCTTGTTCAGCAGTTCCAGCAGCCCTGCAGCCCAGACACCTCCTTCCTTAATCTCTCACAACAGCAGATGCAAACAGAGTGAAGCTGCCCTTCAGGATCCCAACTAGAGAGTCCGAGAGCCTATTCGGCATTGTGGCTGCTGACTTCTGTAATCAGGCTTTGCTCTGTTGCTTGTTTTGTTGAAGCCTGTGTGATGCCTTCACTCGTGAAGTGCTTGCTGGGGAACTAGTCTCTCTGTACTGAGATTTGAAATGATCCCCAAAACAATTTCTGGGGAAGTGGAGGTTAAGATTAATAATATTTGGATTATGAAGGCATGTGGCTTTTTAAAATCTCATCTTCCAGTCCCCTTTAGATTTGACTTGGCTTTAGAAGGGACTTTGTCTGGTATGGATAGTGTTGGGTTAAATTATGGTGGACGAGTGCCGCCAAATTTAAGCAAGTAAAGAAAAAAAACAACCCCCAAACCAGCAAGAACAAAACCCCCACAAACCTCCTTAACCCCCCGCTGTAAACTCAACCCCTCCCAAGCCCAACCACAAAACCTCACCAAAAGCCCAAAGCAAAACAACCACCCAAAAAGCCAACACCACCCAAAAAACCTCAAATGGCTGTTGATCTGGGGGTTTTTTTTTGTTTTTAGTATAATTGTCAATGAAAAGTAAAAGACTTTGTATTGTATTCAGCACTTCTTATATTCGAAAGCATTTTAAGTGTTTTTCAATGTTACCTAACATTAAAGATAACTTGGGAAACAAATTATTACTTCACACCAATAAAAATCAATCCCTTCTGCTCTGGGAGGAAAAGGGGATGATAATAATGAAAATTGTTTTTGGTAGAGGGGAGGAGAGAGCATTCCAGGATTTCCTTCTAAAAATGTATAATTTATGAAATTATAACTTTAAAACACATGGATATTGCTACATGTTCATCTTCTAAAAAGTCTTTTGACAAAAATACTTTTTCCTAGCTTTTCAGCTTCCTCAACTGTTAGATGCCTTGTCTTTAAAGTCCTGCTGGTTGAAAAAAGTATTAGCTTTTATAGTTCAACATGATCTTGTCTGGGATTAGGATTTTTTGTGTGTGTTTTGTCTTGGATTTTCACACTTGGTGTATGATTTTAGTTAATGTAGATGCAGATTTATAAATTATCTATTCTAGTCTGGTTGTTTTCTCCAGTTAAATCCAAAGAAAGTTCTGTTTAATCTGGGTATGCTACATTCCACATAGAACAAAGAAAATGGTTGGTCTCTGCCCAGAGGAAACTGCAGTATACAGCAAATGGATTTGGACTGCTCTGCTCAGTTCTAACTGCTTTGGGAAAGATATAAGATAACACATAAATGCAAGTTAATGATGTTGCAGAACAGCACTGATTTTAATTCTGCATATTCCAGTTTGAGGAGTTTTAAAAAATATTGATAAATGTATGCACTCCTCTTGAGTTGGAATTGGCGTTGCAGGTTTTAACCTGTGTTCTTCCTCCCCACTGAAGAAAATATGAAGATACATTAGATACAGCATTTCTGCAAATATTTTCAGCTCTGCTTCCAACTGTGCTCTCTCTTCAGCATTGAGTTGTGAGCTTTAACTGCTTCGTCAACTGTTTTCCTTAGAATGTAACATATTGAACCTCTCCTTTGGCAACACAAATTGCTTCTGAGGCAGAATAACAGAAAATCAGCCATCTTTGTGGCAGTCTAAATACTACTTCCAGAGTCCCTGCACTTTTTGGGTCAGATGTCACCAGGTAACCTAAATAGGCTACTCTGGCAGAGTAGGGTAAAAAAGGAGTTATGTGAGACTGGAGGAAAGTAAATAAAGATCATTAGCAGGGACAGGTATTTCAGGTGAGACCCAGGAAGAAGCTGCATGTTGATTCTAGCATTACATTTTTTTCTCTCCTTCCCATTTCCTCCCATCTGCATTTTGGAGACTTACCAAAAGTAGTTCTTTAGATACAGCCTTTTATCTTCAACTGTCAATCAGTGGTAGGGAAAGGAAACAGAGATCATATGTGATGGAGTTATTTGATATCCAGAGGAATCTAAAACACTTATCTTTAGTATTATCACTGCCCGTTAGACATTTGTTCTCTTGGGACCAGTGGTGCCCCAGTCCTTTGCTGGCTGAAGGCTGCTCTGTTTGACAAACTAGCTGCTTACTTTGCACAGCTGGGAAAGGCTTATGTGGCTTCTCCTTTCCCCATACCTGCTGTATGCCTTGCAGTAGAGTACTTCTCCCCATGACTAGGAAGCAGTGGTGCAAGGGAGATGTGTGCTGTCAGCAGCCAGCAACAGTGTTTTAAACTCTAATTAGTACTGCATATGCATCCTGGTTTCTGCCTTACAAGCTTCCACTGTAGTTTACTGGTCTCTTCTTGTATTGTACCAGGAAGAATCCACAGAAGTGCTTATGGCAAATTCCCGTGGCTCATTTTGGCAGAGAATTGAAATGAGTTGTGTGTTTGGGTGAAAGACATGCCAGTCAGCTGGTCTTCAAAGGGTGAAGTTGAACAGGTATTTTATTCTTGATAGCCCAAGAGGTAGCAAGAGAGGCAGTTTCTGTCTGTTGCAGTTGCCTTAGCAGAGACACGTGGCAGAGGAAGGAAGCTTTCCTTGTGAGACAGTTCAGTGAAATTTCTCCAAGGTAGATCTCTTTGGACAGTGATCATCTGACTATTTGTAGTTATACAGTGTATTTTATATGGTGAAGTAGTGTTACTGTCCCTGTCTTTTAGATAATAAGGCCTTCTGACTGCTGTTTCCAGGTCTGAACTTGCCAATTACTATGGCTTCATCCAAAGTAGGATCATCCAGACGTTTATGTTGGGCAGAACAGATCAGGTCTGACTCACTGGATGATCATCTGGCCCATTGTACTGGTATGGTTTGTGTGTTTAGAGTGACAGTGGTGGGGTTTTTTTGTTGGTGGGATTTTTGGCAAGTTGTTTGTTTGTTTGTTTTTAGAGGTGAGGGAGAAGCATGGAAAATCTGTTTGGTTTTTCTGCTGAGCTCAGGTGGTTTTCTCCCTAGGCTCTAACTATAAAAAGCAGTAGAAGAGAAGTTTTTCAGAGAGCTCTCCATTGATGACAGAGCTCAAGAAACTAGTCATATAAGGCAGCAAACATCTAAATAGCTATGCAGAAGGACTCCTGGAAATGGAAAGATGCACCATAGCATAATATATCTGCTTGACTAATCTGGTGGCCTTCTATGATGGAGTAACTGCATTGGTGGATAAGGGGAAAAGCAACTGATGTGACCTACCTTGACTTCTGTTAGGCCTTTGATACACAACATCCTTGTCTTTATATTGGAAAAATATGGGTTTGATGGATGGACTATTCAATGGATAAGGAATTGGCTGGATGGCTGCATCCAGAGAATTGCAGACAATGACTCAGTGTCCAAATGGACATCAGTAACAAGTGGTATCCCTGAAGGGTCTATATTAAGACTGATACTGTTCAATATTTTCATTAATAATAGACAGTTGGGACTGAGTGCACCATCAGCAGGTTTGTGGGCAACACCAACCTGAGTGGTGACTGATTTGCTAGAGAGACAGGATGCTATCCAGAGGGACCCTGGCAGGCTTGAGGAGAGGGCCCATGTGAACCTCATGAGGTTCAGTAAGGCCAAGTGCAAGGTCCTGTACCTGGGTTGGAGCAACCCCTGCTATCAATACAGACTGGGGGATGAATGGATTGAGAGCAGCCCTGTGGAGAAGGACTTGGGGGTGCTGGTGGATGAAAAGCTGGACATGAACCAGCAATGTGTGCTCACAGTCCAGAAGGCAAACTGTATCCTGGGCTGCATGAAAAGAAGTGTGGCCACGAGGTTGACGGAGGTGATTCTGCTGCTCCACTCTCCTCCAGTGAGACACCAGCTGGAGTACTGTGTCCAGTTCTGGGTTTCTCAGCACGAGAAAGACATAGACATGCTGGAGCAGGTCCAGAGGAAGGCCAGAACCCCTCTCCGGTGAAGAAATACTGAGAGTGTTGGGGTTGTTCAGCATCGAGAAGAGAAGGCTTGGGGAAGACTATGTGGCAGCCTTTTAATACTTAAAGGGACCTTATAAGAAAGATGGAGAGAGACTTTTTA